>CM057225.1:59379449-59919449 GCA_029891385.1 Erythroxylum novogranatense | reverse complement strand
GATGTGATCATACTATTGAGATTCCTATCATGTGCAATTATGTCAATATCTAAATTCTCCTAGTCATAGGATTAATGAGGCTGGACATCGTTAATCCGGATAGACTAACACATGTCAAACTCCTTGATTGGATCAGCGGTGGATCTCGTAAAGCTGTAAATATTGAGATATTTAGATTTGACATGTGGATGCTTACTAGTGGTAGTAAGTACATTGGATGACCTGCTATGAGATCATCACATGGATGTCCTATACAAATGTCGTTGATAATCTCATCATAGCAATGGTGCAAGTATCCTTAGACTTGAGGTACTCAAGGATATCTTGCATCTTGATTACGTGCTTTGACTCCATTCCTTGTTGCTTTTGAGGTCGCTCATAGGGTGGTGATTGGGTGCACTTGAGGTATTCAAGGTAATTGAGTAGCCAATAGAGGATTCACCACTTCATTATAAAGAAGAGATACCCATGGCCTCTTATCGGGATCATTACTTTGAAGTCTCTGGCGCCGAAGCATACATATGTCATGAAGATGGTCTTCATGGACATATAAAGTAATGAGTCCTAGGGCGAGAACCGATTACACTTGGACTAGATTTGATCTCGATCGGTCTAGTAAGAGTTGACACATTGCCCATACTCAAACCAAGTGGGGTATAGCATGGTGAAAGGACTAATTGCACAGTAATTGTCTATGGAAGGGTTCGTGATATGGTTTCATTAGTCAAACCAATTACTTTCCGGTCAATTGGGGTCATGATGTGTTGCTAGATACCGCTCATGACTTGCTCAGATTAAGTGTTAATCTAAGTGGCCAACATAACCGGAACCTAATGGGTCACACGATAAGAGTGACTTCGGAGAATCAGTAAAATAGTTTGGACGGAGATCCGATATCCGGAGAGCAATAGGATTAAATGGATCCCGATGAGATTGGGATATGTCCGATGAGATCGCGACATCGACATTCTTGAAAACCGCTTCCGGTGATTTTTAGCGGTGGGGCCCGATAGAGGCGGTAGGACCGACCCCAATTTGGTGGGCCTCTTCAGCAAATATATATATATATATTAATTAATTAAGAATTGATTAATTATATATATAAATGGTGATTTCGATGGAAGCAAAATTGGTGGAGAAGTTTGTAAGTTTGAAAAGTCAAAAGTAATGATGATTTATCATTTTAAGGCATTTTATGCCTCCAACGTGGATGCCCTTACACCAAGCCTTTGATATTGTGTTTTAAGTGTTAAAAAAAAAAAAAAAAAAGAAGGAATGGAAGAAGGCTTACACGGTTTTGGGAGAGGGAAGAACCGAAAGCTTAAGAGTTAAGCTTTGAAAATTTGATTTTCCATCTTCTTCACTTCATCCTCTCCATTGGCTTCACTTCATCCTCTCCATTGGCTTCTACTTCTCCAAGGTTCCACCAAGATCATTTCACTTGCTCTCCAAGGCTAAGGTAAGAGCTAGCACTCTTCTCTTTAGTCTAGCTATTCCCGGGTCAAAAGAGTTTGTCCCGGTTAGGTTTTCCGACCTCTGCGTGGATCTGGTTAGAGCGGTCTCCTTTAGTCGTTATGGTTTGATTGTTTATACATACACATGGATCCTGGCTTTGGGAATGTCCGGGACTCAAAATTTTAAATTCGCACCGTGGGCATGTGATGCCTACCCGGGATTTTCCTACAGTGGTATCGAGAGACACTTGTGTTGTATAAACAGTCGAAATGATAACTAGGTCGGAGTTCCTTAGTGAATTGAGCTGCTGATGCATGTTATTTGTGTGAATTTCGAATCAGTATAGAGATGCATGTTTTCGAAATTTCTTGCTCAGAATTGTTCATAACATGTCATAGTATATGTTTGTGAAAGATGAGAATTTATCAATTTGATTTGATATGGTTTTGCTATTTAATTCCCTCAAGTTTCGGATGCTGTCTTGTTGATAGTTTCTGAAACAGGTATGCTTGTAAATTCGAGAATAAATTCTAGAAAAATTGTTTTTCAGATTGGTTTTCACCGACATGTCCCTAAGATGTTTGTCAATGTATCTGTGGATGGAAAAATGTTTTCAAGGTGATTTACCATTTATTTCCGAATTTCGTGTGTGCTGATGGGAATGTTTGTGTTGGAGAACACAGATTCTGGTTCGGCTAGATTGCTGAGGTTCAATGAGTTTTTGTGGGAAATAAATCCTGGAAAAATTCATGGAGCATGTTGGGAACATGTTTTAACCTCTGTAATTTTCTCAGTATTTATTGAAAGTGTTTCAATGGTCATTTTGAGCAAAATTTTGAGCTTAGCTGTTTTGAGAAACTTGCTGGGGCTGTTTTGTTTGGAATGATTGATTGTGTTATTTTCTGTTCCAATGCCATGAATCATTTTTATAGTGATTAAAAATGTGTTATATTAATGTGGTATGCATGCCAAGTTGAGATTCTTGAATTTAGGTTTCCAATAATTTTTGGATATCGAATAGGTCACTTTAGCGTCTCGTTAGCTTATTCCGTTATCTTGGTTATTTTGGCCGTCGCAATTTTTGTGACAAGTGCCGGAGTAATCTTGATAACGTGTAGCCTACCTAGAGATACTTAGCATGATAATTTGGTGTCCTTGAATTATGTGGAAATCTAGTGATTAATGATGGATTAATCGGTTTCAAGGCTTTCATATATAGTTAGACTATATGGCATGCATGAGTTGATGAAAATGTTTCATTAGCACATTAATATAAAGGTTTATATACTTGTTATATTGGTGTTGTGAATTGGAAATGCCTGGATTAAGAATTAGCCGATTAGATAGCAATTCCATATGGACAATGAATAAGTCGACTTATATGTTCATAAGTCGACTTGTTTGGTGCACTGTAGACTAATAAGTCGACTTGCACAATGGTACAAGTCGACTTGTTCATGCACAGTTGCACAAGTCGACTTACACATGAATAAGTCGACTTATACAGAGCCATAAGTCGACTTATACATATGCAAGTCGACTTATAACATGCAAAGATGGTATGATGGGTGATTTTCGGTATAAATTCAATGTGATTGATGCAATGCCTTAAATCAGACCATATAGTCATGGTGACTATGATCCTTGGATGAGATTAATTAGATGAGACCTAAAATCCCTCATTTAAAATATGAAAACTAACGCCTTCCATTAATATGGTAAGAACCAGAGTTCTTATAGGGTTGGGTTGTTGAGCTAACCTCAAGCTCACTCTATACGAATATGTTCAAACCATGAAAATATGATTTTCGGATTAATGGGTCGGTTTTCCTAGAAGCGTTGATTTGTTGAGCTAACCTCAAGGTCAACGTGGACAGAGGCGAAATTGGGTAGTGTACATCAGATGTACGCGCATCAAGTGTTGATAACCCAATGTATGTGCATACATCAACTGTTGATAGCACTGATCGATAGTTGTGTCTAAGATGTAATTGGTATGTCTGATACCTCCCGAGACATAAGATGGCTTGTTGAGCTAACCTCAAGGTCATTCTTAATGTCGGTCATCGATGATGCAATTGGTATGACCGATACCACCGATTGACCTAAGGTGACTTGTTGAGCTAACCTCAAGGTCATTCTTAGCAATGTCGGATATCGACCCACTAGGTCAATGTGCCATTTTGTTTCATGGATTCATGATGAGGGTTATGGATTCTGTTGAAACTAGTGGGAGCCATATGTATGTCATTTAAGTCCTTATGAGCATACATTTAATCCTATTCTAACTTTCTTTCTCTCTATGTTTAGGTTGATTGAAGATGTCGACTAGTGTGAATCTTCGCTCACTAATGGATGCAAACAAATTAACCGGACCAAATTTTCTTGATTGGTGCGAATCGAGAATTGTTCTCGGATCCGAGGATCTAGGATATATCCTTGATTTTCCACTTCCGGATCCACTTCTGAAGGAGCTTCATTGATGATCGAAGGCATATCGTAAGCATCTAAAAGGCGGTGACATAGCCACCGCATTATGCTTGCATCGATGTCACCGAGAGTGCGAAGCGACGAGTCTATGGATGCTCACACGATAGTGTTTCATCTTAGAGAGTTGTTTGATGAGCAAGCACGGTCCGAACGGTTCGAGACCTCAAGGTTGCTCTTTACAACGAAGATGACTCCTAGTTCATCTGCAGTGCAATATGCATTGAAGATGAATGGCTATATTGAGAGGTTGGCCGTCTTAGGTTTTGTGATGGATTCTGAGTTAAGTATAGACTTAATTCTTGTTGGTTTGTCATATAGTTATTCACAGTTTGTGTTGAACTATCGAATGAACCAAATATCCACCACAATTCGGTGATCAATCTGCTCAAGGCAATGAAAACAAGTGTCAAGCAAGATAGCAAGGCGTTGCTATTGGTGGATTCTTCTTCCTCTGGTTCCAAGAAGAGGAAACAGAAGAAGAAAAAGGCTCGAAGTGAAAGGAAGTGCAATAAACGCAAGAAGAAGACCAAAGAGATCGCACCAAAAGGTACCGCTTCCATTCATGTAAGACCGGTCATTCGGAGGCGAATCGCAAAGTTTATCTGGAAGAGCTGAAGCGTAAGAAGGCATCACCGCCTCGACTTCTTGGTATGTTTGTCATTGAGGTTAATCTGCTTCGATCATAACATATGGGTATTAGATACCGGTTGTGGCTCACACATATGCAATGATATCGCGGGGCCTCGGGGACGATGAAAGTGACTTATAAAGGAGATATGGACTGCGTGTTGGCAATGGAGCAAGAGTTCTTTGCATTAGTCGTAGGGACTTATGTTTTGACACTCCCAGTGGGCTTGTACTTAACTTGGATGATTGTTATTTTGTACCGTATTAACAAAGAACATATTATCATTTCTTGTTTAAATAGAAATTGGTTTCCATTTGTCTTTTGGTAACAATGGTTGTTCTATTAGTTCAAATGGAATGCTTTATGGTATCTTGGTACATTATGCAATGGAATTTACATATTAGATATGTCACATCCGGTTATGAATGTCAATGACGCTAAAAGACATAAAGAGATAATTTAAAATCAACTTACTTATGGCATTGTCGCTTGGCCATATAAATGAGAGCGCGATCGCTAAGCTCCACAAGAGTGGAAGTTTAGGGTCATTCGATTATGAATCTTATGACACATGTGAATCTTGTTTATTAGGCAAGATGACTAAGTTACCTTTAAGGAAAGGGTGAGCGAATATTTGGATTATTAGACCTAATACATTCGGATGTATGTGGTCCGATGTCCATCCATGCCGAAGTGGTTGTCGTTACTTCATTACCTTTATCGATGATTATTCTCGATATGGGTACCAGATGTCGATGAGATACAAATCAAGCGTTTGAAAAGTTCAAACAATTCAGAAATGAAGTAGAAAAACAACTTGGTAAAAGTATCAAAACATTACGATCCGATCGTGGTGGTGAATACTTAGACCAAGAGTTTTGGATTATCTCGAGAGATAATGGGATATTATCTCGGTGGACCCTCCTTACACACCACATAATGGTGTGTGGCGAAAGGAGAAATCGAACCTTGTTGGACATGGTACGATCTATGATGGGCTTTCTTGCGATTACCAAAATCCTTTTGGGATATGCACTTGAGACATTTGTTTACTTGTTAAGCAGAGTTCCATCAAAGGCGATTGATGTTACTCCATATGAGATGTGGACTAACAAGAAACCTTATCTTTCTTATTTGAAAGTATGGGGTTGTCCTGCTTATGTGAAGCGGACACAGTCGGATAAGCTGCAAAATCGACAAGTGTTTGTTAAGTAGGATATCCTAAAGAAACAAGAGGATATCAATTCTACTTTCTTTGAGGAACAAAAGGTGTTTGTTTGATCCATGCTGTCTTTTTAGAGAAAGAGTTTCTTTTAAAAGAGGACGGTGGGAGCAAAGTTGAACTTGAAGAAGTTCAAGATGCTTTCGGACGAGCGGATCAATCGCTGAACTCAAAGCGTAATCATATGATGAGGTAACAGATTCAACCTTCTACTACACACGAAATTGTAGGTCAAGTAGGATACGCCTGTTCTGAGAGATATGGATTTCGTGAGTGAACAGAATGACGTATTGCTCATAGAGGATGATGAGCCTACCACCTATGAAGAGGTTACGAAGAGTTGAGTCGAAAAATGGCTTCGTGCCATGAAATCAAATGGATTCCATGTATGAAAACCAAGTATGGACTTTGGTTGATGCACTGAAGGATAAAACCTATAGGGTGCAAATGGGTTTTCAAGAAGAAAAGCGACATGGATGGTAATGTGATTACCTATAAAGCAAGGCTTGTGGCTAAAGGCTTTCGTCAAAGACAAGGAGTTGACTATGGCGAGACCTTGATCGAGAGCAATGCTTAAATCCATTAGGATACTCCTAGCCATTGCCGCTCATTATGATTATGAGATATGGCAAATGGATGTGAAGACGACTTTCTGAATGGAAATCGGTGAGGATGTACATGACACAACCCGAGGGCTTCATTTCCGTTGATGGCGAAAAGGTATGCAAGCTTGAAATCCATTTATGGATTGAAGCAAGCATCCAGAGTTGGAATATCCGTTTGATGAGACAATCAAAGAGTTTGGTTTCTCACAAAATCCGGATGAACACCTTGTGTGTACAAGAAGGTTAATAGAAGCTGCGATCGTATTCCTTGTGTTATATGTAGATGACATAACTAGGAAGCGATGTCTCAATCCGCAATCGGTAAAATTTGGTTGTCCAAACAGTTTGCCATGAAAGACCTTGGAGAAGCAACTTATATCCTTGGGATAAAGATCTATAGAGATAGATCGAAAAGGTTGCTTGGTCTTTCACGATCAACGATACATAGACAAGGTGCTAAAGAGGTTTAGCATGGAGCAATCCAAGAGAGGGTTTCTTCCATTACTCATGGGATAACACTCTCGAAGTCCATGTGTCCCAAGACACGGGATGAGAGGATGCGTATGAATATGATCCGTATCGTCTGCGATAGGATCTATTATGCACGCAATGCTATATCTGAGACCCGATGTATCATATGCTCTAAGTGTTACGAGCAGATACCAATCGGATCTGGTGAGGTCCTTTGGGTGGTATCAAGAATATCCTAAAGTACTGCGAAGAACTAAGGATGTTTTCCTTATATATGGAGATGGAAGTCTCAGTGAGCGAGCATCAGATGCGGTTTTCAATCGATAAGGGCGACTCGAGGTCCCAATCGGGTTATGTTTTCACACTAAATAAGCGGAGCGATCGGTTGGAAGAGTTCCAAACAGAGGCGGCTGGCGATTCAACGATCGAGGCAGAGTACATTGCCGCATCGACGCAAAGAAAGGAAGCGGTTTGGATCGAAGTTCATTTCGAACTTGGTGTGGTTCCTAGTATGATGGACCCATCTGATTGTATTGTGACAACAATGGAGCTATTACAGCAAAGGAACCAAGGTCTCATCGGTGATCCAAACACGTACTCCGCCGATACCATTTGATTCGGAGATCATTGCTCGGTGATGTCACGATAGAGAGAATTCTCCTGAGCGTAACATTGCGTCGTTGACAAAGCGGTTGCCACGGAAGAATTTTGATTCTCATGTACTCGCTATGGTATTAGATACCAAGGCGATTGACTTTAGGTCAAGTGGGAGATTTTGTTAGAGTAGTGCCCTAAAGGCAATCCCCTTTAGCGCATTTTGTTCATAGTCATGTACAGACTTTCTTCCATTGTGGCAAGATTGGCCACCTTTGAGGCTAAGCTATAAAGTCTATCTGGAATCCTTGAAGCGAAGAAGGCATTAGATGCCTCGACTCCTTCGGTATGTTTGTCATTGAGGTTAATCATTTTCGATCATAAAATATGGGTATTAGATCTTTGGTTGTGGCTCACACATATGCAATGATATCACGAGGGCCTCGAGGACGATACACGACTCATGAAGGGAGTGTTAGAGTAGTGCCTCAAAGGCAATCCCTTTAGCGCATTTTGTTCATAGTCATATATGGACTTTATGAATAAATAAAGCAAGGCATATTTCATTTATTTGATGTTCATTTTATTATGAATTGATAATGATCTTTAATCAAATTAATGAAGTCCACGATACATGACATAGCATGAAGAAAATTATGATGTGATCATACTATTGAGATTCCTATCATGTGCAATTATGTCAAGATATCTAAATTCTCCTAGTCATAGGATTAATGAGGCTGGACATCGTTAATCCGGATAGACTAGCATATGTCAAACTCCTTGATTGGATCAGCGGTGGATCTCGAAAAGCGTAAATATTGAGATATTTAGATTTGACATGTGGATGCTTACTAGTGGTAGTAAGTACATTGGATGACCTGCTATGAGATCATCACATGGATGTCCTATACAAATGTCATTGATAATCTCATCATAGCAATGGTGCAAGTATCCTTAGACCGAGGTACTCAAGGATATCTTGGTACCGATTACGTACTTTGACTCCATTCCTTGTTGCTTTTCGAGGTCGCTCATAGGGTGGTGATTGGGTGCGACTTGAGGTATTGAAGGTAATTGAGTAGCCAATAGAGGATTCACCACTACATTATAGCGGAAGAGATACCCATGGCCTCTTATCGGGATCATTACTTTGAAGTCTCTCGACGCCGAGCATACATATGTCATGAAGATGGTCTTCATGGACATATAAAGTAATGAGTCCTAGGGCGAACCGATAACACTTGGACTAGATTTGATCGATCGGTCTAGTAAGAGTTGACACATTGCCCATACTCAAACCAAGTGGGGTATAGCATGGTGAAAGGACGAATTGTGCAGTAATTGTCTATGGAAGGGTTCGTGATATGGTTTCATTAGTCAAACCAATTACTTTCCGGTCAATTGGGGTCATGATGTGTTGCTAGATACCGCTCATGACTTGCTCAGATTAAGTGTTAATCTAAGTGGCCAACATAGCAAGGAACCTAATGGGTCACACGATAAGAGTGACTCGGAGAATGTAAAATAGTTTGAGACGGAGATCCGATATCCGGAAGCAATAGGATTAAATGGATCCCGATGAGATTGGGATATGTCCCGATGAGATCGCGACATCGACATTGCTGAAAACCGTTTCCGGTGATTTTTCGCCGGCGGGGCCCGGTAGGGCGGTAGGACCGACCCCAATTTGACTGGGCCTCTTCAGCAAAAATATATATATATTAATTAATTAAGAATTGATTAATTATATATATAAATGGTGATTTCGGTGGAAGCAAAATTGGTGGAGAAGTTTGTAAGTTTGAAAAGTCAAAAGTAATGATGATTTATCATTTTAAGGCATTTTATGCCTCCAACGTGGATGCCCTTACACCAAGCCTTTGATATTGTGTTTTAAGTGTTAAAAATAAAAAAAAGAAGAAGGAATGGAAGAAGGCTTGCACGGTTTTGGGAGAGGGAAGAACCGAAAGCTTAAGAGTTAAGCTTTGAAAATTTGATTTTCCATCTTCTTCACTTCATCCTCTCCATTGGCTTCACTTCATCCTCTCCATTGGCTTCTACTTCTCCAAGGTTCCACCAAGATCATTTCACTTGCTCTCCAAGGCTAAGGTAAGAGCTAGCACTCTTCTCTTTAGTCTAGCTATTCCGGGTCAAAAGAGTTTGTCCGGTTAGGTTTTCAAACCTCTGCGTGGATCCGTTAGAGGCGGTCTCCTTTAGTCGTTATGGTTTGATTGTTTATACATACACATGGATCCCGGCTTTGGGAATGTCCCGGGACTCAAAATTTTAAATTCCGCACCGTGGGCATGTGATGCCTACCCCTGGATTTTCCTACAGGGAGAACTAGACCTGCGTGTAGGAAATGGAGCAAGAGTTGTTGCATTAGTCGTAGGCACTTATTTTTGTCACTCCCAGTGGGCTTGTAATGAAAGCTGGATGAATGTTATTTTGTACTGTTTAACAAAGAACATATTATACATTTCTTGTTTAAATAAATTTGGTTTCCATTTGACTTTTAGTAACAATGGTTGTTCTATTAGTTTGAATGGAATGCTTTATGGTACTGGTACATTATGCAATGGAATTTACATATTATATATGTCACATCCAATTATGAATGTCAATGACACGAAAAGACGTAAACGACATAATTTAAAATCAACTTACTTATGACATTGTCGCCTTGGCCATATAAATGAGAGACGCATAGCTAAGCTTCATAAGAGTGGTGGTTTAGGGTCATTTGATTATGAATCATATGACACATATGAATCTTGTTTATTAGGCAAGATGACTAAGTTACCCTTTAAGGGAAAGGGTGAACGAGCGACTGGAGTATTAGACCTAATACATTCAGATGTATGTGGTCCGATGTCCATCCATGCTAGAAATGGTTGTCTTTACTTCATTACCTTTATCTATGATTATTCTCGATATGGGTACCTGTATCTGATGAGATACAAATATGAAGCATTTGAAAAGTTCAAACAATTCAGAAATGAAGTAGAAAACCAACTTGGGAAATGTATCAAGACATTACGATCCGATCGTGGTGGGGAATACTTAGACCAACAATTTTTAGATTATCTCAGAGATAATGGGATTTTATCTCAATGGACTCCACCTTACACACCACAGCATAATGGTGTGGCTGAAAGGAGAAATCGAACCTTGTTAGACATGGTACGGTCGATGATGGGCTTTGCAAAGTTACCAAAATCCTTTTGGGGGTATGCACTCGAGACAGCTGTTTATTTGTTAAACAGAGTTCCATAAAAAACAGTTAATGTTACTCTATATGAGATGTGGACTAACAAAAGACCCTATCTTACTCATTTGAAAATTTGGGGTTGTCCTGCTTATGTGAAGCGGATACAGTCAGATAAACTTGATGCAAAGTCTAACAAGTGTTTGTTTGTAGGATATCCTAAAGAAACAATGGGATATTAATTCTACCTTGCTGAGGAACAAAGGTGTTTGTTTCAAAGCATGCTGTCTTTTTAGAGAAAGAGTTTCTTTTACAAGAAGACAGTGGGAGCAAAATTGAACTTGCAGAAGTTCAAGATGCTCGAACAACCTGAGATCAAGCGCACGAATCAAAGCGTGACTCATACAGATGAAGTAACAATTCAACCTTCTACAATACATGAAGTTCGTAGGTCACGTAGAATACACTCTGTTCCCTAGAGATATGGATTTCTAGTGAATAAACAGAATGATGTATTGCTCATAGAAGATAATGAGCCTACCACCTATGAAGAGATTCTGAAGAGTTCAGAGTCTGAGAAATGGCTTCATGCCATGAAGGCTGAAATGGGTTCCATGTATGAAAACCAAGTGTGGACTTTGGTTGAGGCACCCTAAGGAATAAAACCCATAGGGTGTGATACAACTCACCAAGGCAATGGAGACTTAAGGATGCCAATGGGTCCAATTACAAGGTCACTCTCCAACAAGCTTAAAGTACAATTTCAGATTTATGTACAAGCTTTTGTTTCACAAGAACTTCAAGAAGTTTTGTTGATCAAGCTTTGGGAAAAGCTTAGGAAGACACCTAAGTGTGTGTGCACATTGGAGGCATCAAATCAAGAGGGCTAACACTTAGCCAATTTTCACAAGCACAAGTCTAATCAATGGGCTTGAGCTTATTTTATCTTATAAAGGGCATGTGGACTTCTTTTAGGCTTTTTCATGGGCTGGTTTGCATTAAGTGTGCATGTGCTTTATTAAAAAAGTCATGTGTATGTTTTATTTTAAGGAACCAAGCTTGTGGGCCTAGTTTAAAAGCCCAATTCGCCCCTCTTAAGTTAGTCTTCTATTTTGTGGTTTTCTTATCCTATTTGGACAAGGACTAGTCAATTTTAATTAGTTTTGAAGCCCAAATCCATGTGGGATTTATTCTTGGGCATATTTGTTTCAAGAAGGCCTTTTTGATATTTTGGGTTTTCTTTAGGGTTTTTAGGTTACCTTTGTTAGGGTTTACATTGCAAAGGGTATTTAAACCCTTGCTTTAGCCATGAACACGAGTTTTAGAGAGATCAATAAAATTAGAAAGCATTCTTCAAGAGAGAATTGAGATTCTTGCTTGTTTTACCTTAAGGATTGATTGATACAACTCACCAAGGCAATGGAGATTTGAGGATCCCAATGGGTCCAATTACAAGGTCACGCTCCAACAAGCTTAAAGCACAATTTCAGATTTATGTACAAGCTTTTGTTTCACAAGAACTTCAAGAAGTTTTGTTGATCAAGCTTGGGGAAGAGCTTAGGAAGACATCTAAGTGTGTGTGCACATTGGAGGCATCAAATCAAGAGGGCTAACACTTAGCCAATTTTCACAAGCACAAGTCTAATCAATAGGCTTTGGCTTATTTTCTCTTATAAAGGGAATGTGGACTTCTTTTAGGCTTTTTCATGGGCTGGTTTGCATTAAGTGTGCATGTGCTTTATTAAAAAAGTCATGTGCATATTTTATTTTAAGGAACCAAGCTTGTGGGCATAGTTTAAAAGCCCAATTCGCCCCTCTTAAGTTAGTCTTCTATTTTGTAGCTTTCTTATCCTATTTGGACAAGGACTAGTCAATTTTAATTAGTTTTGAAGCCCAAATCCATGTGGGATTTGTTCTTGGGCAGATTTGTTTCAAGAAGGCCTTTTTTGATACTTTGGGCTTTCTTTAGGGTTTTTAGGTTATCTTTGTTAGGGTTTACATTGCAAAGGGTATTTAAACCCTTGCTTTAGCCATGAACACGAGTTTTAGAGATCGATAAAATTAGAAAGCATTCTTGAGAGAATTGAGATTCTTGCTTGTTTTACCTTAAGGATTGATTCAACTTATCAAGTAAGTTCTAACTTGTGGCGTTAATTCAATTCCTACAATCTTATACTCTTTGTTACCAATTCCTTGCTGTTTTGGGGGTGAAGGGTCTTTATAAATTGATTGAATTTAGGTTTGGGAACAATCATTGAAACGGATGTGATCTAGACATTGATTCTAGGTTGTTGCCGTATCATTGATTCAACTTATCAAGTAAGCTCTAACTTGTGGCGTTAATTCAATTCCTACAATCTTATACTCTTTGTTATCAATTCCTTGCTGTTTTGGGGGTGAAGGGTCTTGTTAGATTGATTGAATTTAGGTTTGGGAACAATCATTGAAACGGAGGTGATCTAGACATTGATTCTAGGTTGTTGCCGTATCATCTTTGGTATCAGAGCCTAGGTTTTAAATTCAATCTTTATCATTAATTTTCTGTTTGTTCTTGATTATTATCATTAGTTCATCATTAAAATTCAAAAAAGAAAAAAAAAAAAAAAGAAAGAAAGAAAGAAAGAAAGAAAGAAAGAAAGAAAATCAAGAAAAGAAAGAAAGAAAGAAAGAAAAGAAGAAAAGAAAGAAAGAAAGAAGTAAAAAATCAAGATTGTGAATCTTTGTGAGTTTGAGTTGATTTGCTTGCAAGATTCATCAAGAAAGCGAATCGATCATTCAAGAATTCTTTAATTTCGTTTCTTTATTATTCAAATTCATCAAGAACACATCCTTCATTCAAGAAACTCACCAAGACTTGTTTTCTTGCATCAAGAAACACTTTCTTGTTTCAAGATTTACGTTCTTCGCTCAAAACGTGTGTCTTTGATATAATTGCTTATCTTTAAGTTCTTGAGTAATTGGGGCAGATTGGAATGTTTTTGTTAATTTGGGTTTAGGGTTGAGTTTAATTCCTAGTTTCGTCTTTTCTTCGACTCTTTGGTTGCTTTTTTTTTGTTTGCTGTCCTTTTTTGTTTCCATTACACTTGCATTGAGTAATCTTGTTTCATATTGCTCAATTGGCACCAAAAATCATTCACATACATTTTCTCCATCTAGTATATGTTTATTTTCGTCTTCATTGTTTTCTTTACATTAAATTGCATCTAGCTTTGTGTTTTTCTTCCTTTATTTAGGTATTCGTTGCTTTCCTTTTCAATTCGTTCTTTGTTGTGCTTATTTGGTTGGTAGTGGTGATCAGGACAAGTAAAGCGTGCTAGAATCTAAAGTGGTAAAAGGCAAGAGTGTGTAAGCTCATTTGAGGGTAAAAGCTATCTTCTTGAGTGAAACACGAGGGTATCAATCTGATTTAGAGAGAAACACGTGAGGGTGTGTGAGGAGCTATTCTAACGTGTTTTGTAGGTTTTACATCATGTCAATTCAAAGGATAGTAAAGGTAGTGACAAGGATGAAAAGAATAGTGAGACTGATCAACACACATTCTTTACTTTGGAGGCTATGCAACATCAATTCCAAAGGATTGAGAACATGTTCAGGGATGTCAGTGATAAATTTGATAGATAAGATCAAGCCATTAGGAATTTACAACGAGAGGCTTCATCTAATGGTGCAACTGTTAGAGTAGTGCTCTAAAGGCAATCGCCTTTAGCGCGTTTTGTACAAAATTGTGTACATTCTTTATAAATAAATAAAGAAAGGCATATTTCATTACGTTGCTATTCATTATTTATGAACTGATATTGATCAATAAGCAAATTAATGAAGTCCATGATATATGACATAGCATGAAGGAAATTATGATGTGATCATACTACTGAGATTCCTATCATGTGCAATTATGTCAGTATCTTAATTATCTCTAGTCATAGGATTACTGAGACTGGACATCGGTAATCCGGAAAGACTAGAACATCTCAAGCTCCTTGATTTGATCAAGTAGTGGATCTCAGAAACTGTACATATGAGATATTTAGGGTTGAGATGTGGATGCTTACTAGAGGTAGTAAGTACATTGGTTGACCTGTTATGAGATCATCACATGGATGTACCATTCTAATGTCAGTGATAATCTCATCATAGCAATGATGCAAGTATCCTTAGACTTGAGGTACTCAAGGATATCTTGGATGCTGATTCTGTGCTTTGACTCCATTCCTTGTTGCCTCACAAAGGTCGCTCATAGGGTGGTGATTGGGTACAGTTTGAGGTATTCAAAGGTAATTGAGCAGTCAATAAAGGATTCACCACTTCTGTGATAGCAGAAGATGATACCCATGGCCTCTTGTCAGGGTCATTACTTGGAAATCTCTAATCAGAGTACATATGTCATGAAGAGTGTCTTCGTTGATGTATTTAGTATAAAGTAATGAGTCCCAGGACAAGAACTGAAATCACTTGGACTAAATTTGACGTAGTCAATCTAGTAAGAGTTGACACTTTGCCCATACTCATAACCAAGTGGGGTATAGCATGGTGAAAGGACGAATTGCACGGTAATTGTCTATGGAAAGGTTCGTGATATGGTCCATGATGAATATATGTTTATTAAATCAAACCAATTACTTTCCGGTCAATTGGGGTCATGATGTGTTGCTAGATACCGCTCATGACTTGCTTAGATTAAGTGTTGATCTAAGTGGCCAACATAACCGGAACCTAATGGGTCACACGCATAATAGTGTCTCGGAGAACTCAGTAAAATAGTTTTGGATAGAGATCCAATATATGGAAGCAATCGGATTAAATGGATCCGATGAGATCGAGATATGTCCCGATGAGATCGCGACATCGATATTCTTGAAAAGCGTTTACGGGTTTTTCCCATATAGGGACCCAGTAGGCGGTAGGACCAAACCCAGTGTGGTGGACCACTTCACATTAATATATATATATATATATATTATTAATTAATATATATATATATATATATATATAAGTGTTAACGTGGAATGAAGGAGGAAGATGGAAGAAGCTTCCATTACTTTGCTTAGTCATTAAGATAATAAATGACTAAAAGACAAAAAGTTTGAAGATGAGAGATGATGATCATCGTGGCTTATATAAAAAGGAAGAAAAGAAAGCTTTTCTTTGGTCTTAGCTTATGGTCTTTGTGAGTTTTGAAGGAGAAGAAAGAAAGAGTTCTTTCCCTCTCATTTCTCATCTCTCATCAAGCTCATCTTCATTCTCAAGCTTCTTCAACTTCTTCATCATCGTTTCTCAAGCTCTCCAAGGACAAAGGTAGGAGCTAGCACTCTTTACTTTGTTCTAGCTATTCCCGGGTCAAAGGGTTTGTCCCGATTAGGTTCTCTGATCTCTGCGTGGATACCGTTAGAGACGGTCTCCTTTGGTCGTTTTGGTTTGACTTTGTTATATAGTCACATGGATCCTGGCTTTCGAGAAGGTCCCGGAATAAAAATTTTTGTTTTCCGCACCGTAGGTATGTGATGCTCACACCGGAATTTTCCTACAGCAACAAGGAGGCAAAATGCTAGGGAGCCAACTCCTGTGTGCTATGAGTATGAAGATGAATATGATGATGGGGAAGATGAAGAAGATTGGCATAGGGCCAGATTTGGTGGAAGAGGGGGACGGAATGATAGAGGAAGAGGAAGAGGTTATAGAGGCCGAGACAATGCAAGGGGAGAAGACAGGGTCAAGCGTGTGGATAGAAACTTGGGCAGTATCAAGATGAAAATACCAACTTTCCAAGGTAAGAATGATCCAGAAGCTTACTTAGAATGGGAAAGAAAGGTGGAGATGATTTTTGAATGCCATAACTATTCGATAAGAAGAAGGTGAAGCTTCTTTGCCGTGGAATTTCATGATTATGCACTTATTTGGTGGGATCGACTTGTTTTGAACAAAAGAAGGAATGGAGAGGATCTTATTGATACTTGGGCTGAAATGAAGAGGGTCATGAAGAAGAGGTTTGTGCCTAGTTACTTCTATAGGGAGCTCCATCAAAGGCTCCAAACCTTGAGACAAGGCACCAAAAGTGTAGAAGAGTACCATAAAGAGATGGAGATAGCCATGATTAGGGCTAATGTAGAAGAAGAAAGAGAAGCCACCATGGCACGTTTCTTGGCTGGTTTGAACAAAGACATTGCCAATGTTATTGAATTGCACCATTATGTGGAGTTAGAGGAGATGGTGAATATGGCCATGAAGGTGGAGAGGCAACTCAAGTACAAAAGCTCCAACAAGGCTTCTTACCCAAGCTCTACTACAAATTGGAACTCGAAATAGTCCAAGAAAAATGAGAAGGACAAAGACAAGCTAAAGGAAGAGAAGAACAAGGCAGATACAAAAGGTACTTTTAAAACTCCAAGTTCTTCTAGTTCCAATTCTGAAAAGCATAGGACTATTAAATACTTTAAATGTCTTGGTGTTGGTCATATTGCTTCTCAATGCCCAAACAAGAAAACAATGTTTGTGAGAGGAGGAGAAGTTGTGTTCGAAGATGAAGAAGATGATTTGGCTTCCATGCCTGAGTTGGAAGATTGTTCTGATGTGGAAGTTGATGATGCACCTAGGGTTGAATTACTTGTTACTAGGCGAGTTTTGAATGCTCAAGTGAAGGAAGATGGAATTGAGCAAAGGAAAAATATTTTTCATTCCAGATGCCTAGTGAATGAGAAGATTTGTAGCCTGATCATTGATGGGGGAAGCTGCACTAATGTGGCTAGTACATTGATGGTAGAAAAACTAGGGTTGGAGTGCTTGAAACACCCTAGGCCGTATAGACTACAATGACTGAATGACATGGGGGAAATCAAGGTAAATAAACAAGTCCTTGTATCTTTCTCCATTGGAAAGTATTCGATCAAGTACTTTGTGATGTTGTACCTATGCATGCTTGTCATTTATTGCTCGATTCGACCTTGGCAATATGATAGAAGAGTGTTACATTATGGTTTTAAGAATAGGTATTCATTTACTATGGGAGATCAGAAATTTGTTCTTGCTCCATTGGCACCAAAAGAGGTATATGAGGACCAAATGCAATTAAAAGGAGTATGGAGGAATGCAACAAAGACAGGACAAAAACTTCAAGAAAAGCATGGCAATACTAAAATTGAGGGAAGGTTGAGAACCTTGCAAAGGGAGCAGAAATCTAAATCAAAAGAAATGAGAAAAAGCGAAAGCAGACCCGAGAGAAGAAAAGTGGGAAAGAGGCCTCAAAAGAAATTCAATTAAAAGGCCCAAATGAGAGAGAGGGTAGAAAGAAACAAAACTTCTATACAAAAATGAGAGATGTAAGGGTTGCTTGTGTGGAAAGGAGATGTTTGTTTGTACTTTTGTACAAGCAAGCTTATTTTAATGAATCGACCTTGACCCTTGTTTGCTAGTAGTGTTGTTTCTCTTTGCAGGAGTATAGAGTTGTCTTCCACAATTAAGTGATTCACACAGATCATGAGAGTTTGAAGCATCTTAATGGCCAAGGTAAGTTAAATAAAAGACATGCTAAGTGCCTGGAGTTCATAGATACATTTCCATATGTTGTGAAATACAAGGTAAAGAAAATGTGATCGCTGATGCATTGTCTAGGAGATATGGTCTAATCTCTTCTCTTAGTTCTAAGTTGACTGGGTTTGAGTATATAAAAGATTTGTACAAATCAGATTCTAACTTATTATCTAGAATCGTTGTTTTAGATAGGGATTCTAAGTTTTTAAGTCACTTTTGGCGTGTTATATGGAATAAATTGGGAACAAAACTTTTGTTTTCTACAACTTGTCATCCCCAAACAGATAGGCAAACTGAAGTGGTTAATAGAACCTTAGGATCTTTATTGCATGCTGTTGTGGGTAAAAATTTGAAAGCTTGGGAAGATTATTTGCCTTTGATTGGGTTTTCATATAATAGAAACATTCATTCTTCTACAGGTTATTCTCCATTTGAGATTGTGTATGGTTTTAACCCATTAAGTCCATTGGATTTGTTGCCTTTACCCTTGAATGAGATTGTTAATGTAGATGGGCAGCAAAGGGCCGAATCGGTTAAGACAATACATGAAAAAGCTAGGCAGCACATTGAGGAAAAGAATAAGAAGTATGCTCAAAGAGCTAATCAAGGGCGTAGGGTGATGAAGTTTGAACCTGGAGATTGGGTTTGGGTGCACTTCACGAAGGAGAGATTTCCTAAAGAAAGGAAGTCTAAGTTTGATTCTGGAGGGGATGGTCCTTTTCAAGTGCTTGAACGCATCAATGACAATGCCTATAGGGTGGATTTGCCAGGTGAGTATGGTGATAGTGCTACTTTTAATGCTTCTGATTTATCTCCCTTTGATAATGTAGGTCTTGATTCGAGGATGAATCCTTTTAAGGAGGGAAGGAATGATACAACTCACCAAGGCAATGGAGACTTGAGGATGCCAATGGGTCCAATTACAAGGTCACGCTCCAACAAGCTTAAAGTACAATTTCAGATTTATGTACAAGCTTTTGTTTCACAAGAACTTCAAGAAGTTTTGTTGATCAAGCTTGGGGAAAAACTTAGGAAGACACCTAAGTGTGTGTGCACATTGGAGGCATCAAATCAAGAGGGCTAACACTTAGCCAATTTTCACAAGCACAAGTCTAATCAATGGGCTTGAGCTTATTTTATCTTATAAAGGGCATGTGGACTTCTTTTAGGCTTTTTTCATGGGCTGGTTTGCATTAAGTGTGCATGTGCTTTATTAAAAAAGTCATGTGCATGTTTTATTTTAAGGAACCAAGCTTGTGGGCCTAGTTTAAAGCCCAATTAAGCCCTCTTAAGTTAGTCTTCTATTTTGTGGTTTTCTTATCCTATTTGGACAAGGACTAGTCAATTTTAATTAGTTTTGAAGCCCAAATCCATGTGGGATTTATTCTTGGGCAGATTTGTTTCAAGAAGGCCTTTTTTGATATTTTAGGCTTTCTTTAGGGTTTTTAGGTTATCTTTGTTAGGGTTTACATTGCAAAGGGTATTTAAACCCTTGCTTTAGCCATGAACACGAGTTTTAGAGATCGATAAAATTAGAAAGCATTCTTGAGAGAATTGAGATTCTTGCTTGTTTTACCTTAAGGATTGATTCAACTTATCAAGTAAGTTCTAACTTGTGGCGTTAATTCAATTCCTACAATCTTATACTCTTTGTTACCAATTCCTTGCTGTTTTGGGGGTGAAGGGTCTTGTTAGATTGATTGAATTTAGGTTTGGGAACAATCATTGAAACAGAGGTGATCTAGACATTGATTCTAGGTTGTTGCCGTATCAGGGTGTAAATGGGTTTTCAAAAAGAAAACCGACATGGATGATAATGTGATTACCTATAAAGCAAGGCTTGTGGATAAAGGTTTTCGTCAAAGACAAGGAGTTGACTACGACGAGACCTTCAGCCCAGTAGCAATGCTTAAATCCATTAGGATACTCCTAGCCATTGCCACTCATTATGATTATGAGATATGACAAATGGATGTGAAGACAGCTTTCCTAAATGGAAATCTAGCTGAGGATGTGTATATGACACAACCAGAGGGCTTCACGTTCTATGATGGCGAAAAGGTATGCAAGCTTCAGAAATCCATCTATGGATTGAAACAAGCATCCAGGAGTTGGAATATCCGTTTTGTTGAGGTAATCAAAGAGTTTAGTTTCTCACAAAATCCGGATGAGCACTGTGTGTATAAGAAGGTTAGTGGGACTGCAATCGTATTCCTTGTGCTATATGTAGATGACATATTATTACTAGGAAACGATGTCTCTATGCTACAATCTGTGAAGATTTAGTTATCCAAACAATTTGCCATGAAAGACCCTGGTGAAGCAACTTATATCCTTGGGATAAAGATTTATAGAGATAGATCAAAAAGATTGCTTGGTCTTTCACAATCAACGTACATAGAAAAAATGCTAAAGAGGTTTAGCATGGAACAATCCAAGAGAGGGTACCTCCCCATGACTCATGGGATAACACTCTCGAAATCTATGTGTCCTAAGACACAAGATGAGAGGATGAGCATGAATATGATCCCGTATGCATCGGCGATGGGATCTATCATGTATGCTATGCTATGTCACGAGACCCGATGTATCATATGCTCTAAGTGTTACAGTAGATACCAATCGGATCTGGTGAGGGTCCTTTGGGTGGTGTCAAGAATATCCTCAAGTACTTGCGAAGGACTAAGGATGTTTTCTTGATATATGAAGATGGAAGGCGGTATCTGATGCTAGTTTTAATCGATAAGGATGATTCTAAATCGCAATCAAGTTATATATTCACCTTTGGCTGAGGCGGTCGGTTGGAAAAGTTCAAACAAGAGACAAGCTGTCGATTCAACAATCGAGGCGAGTACATTGCCGCTTGGTATGACAAAGGCGATTTGGATCAAAAGTTCATTACTGAACTTGGTGTGGTTCCTAGCTGTGATGGGCCCATACAGTTGTATTGTGACAACAATGGGGCTATTGCACAGGCGAAGGAACCAAGGTCTCATCAACGATCCAAACACGTACTCCGCAGATATCATCTGATTAGGGAGATCATTGGTCGAGGTGATGTCCAGATAGAGATAATTCCCACCGAGCAAAATATTGTTGACCCGTTGACAAAGCCATTATCACATAAGAGTTTTGATTCTCATGTACTGCCTATGGTATTAGATATCAAAGGCGATTGGCTTTAGGTCAGTGGGAGATTTTGTTAGAGTAGTGCCTAAAGGCAATCGTCTTTTAGCGCGTTTTGTACAAAAGTTGTACATACTTTATGAATAAATAAAGAAAGGCATATTTCATTAATTTGATGTTTATTATTTATGAATGGATATTGATCTATAAGCAAATTAATGATATCCATGGTACATGACATAGCATGAAGGAAATTGTGATGTGATCATACCACTGAGATTCTATCATGTGTAATTATGTCGATATCTAAATTATCCTAGTCATAGGATTCTGGCTGGACATCGTTAATCCGGAGAGACTAGCACATGTCAAGCTCCTTGATTTGATCAGCGGTGGATCTCGAAGCTGTAAATATGAGATGTTTAGGGTTGAGATGTGAATGCTTACTAGAGGTAGTAAGTACATTGGATGACTGCTATGAGATCATCACATGGATGTCCTATTCTAATGTCGGTGATAATCTCATCATAGCAATGGTGCAAATATCCTTAGACTTGAGGTACTCAAGGATATCTTGAATACTGATTCTGTGCTTTGACTCCATTCTTTGTTGCCTTACACAGGTCGCTCATAGGGTGGTGATTGGGTACAACTTGAGGCATTCGAAGGTGATTGAGAAGCCAATAAAGGATTCATCACTTCTGTAATAGCAGAAAATGATACCCATGGCCTCTTGTCAGGATCATTACTTGGAAATCTCTGGCCGGAGTACATATGTCATGAAGAGTGTCTTCATTGACATATAAAGTAATGAATCCGGGACAAGAAGCGATATCACTGGACTAGATTTGGCGTAGTCGATCTAGTAAGAGTTGACACTTGCCCATACTCATAACCAAGTAGGGTATAGCATGGTGAAAGGACGAATTGCACAGTAATTGTTTATGGAAAGGTTCGTGATATGGTTCGTGATGAACATAGGTTCATTCGTCAAACCAATTACTTTCCGGTCAATTGGGGGTCATGATATGTTGCTAGATACTGCTCATGACTTGCTTGGATTAAGTGTTAATCTAAGTGGCCAACATAATCGGGAACCTAATGGATCACACGCATAAGAGTGACTAGGAGAATTCGTAAAATAGTTTTGGATAGAGATCCAATATATAGAGAGCAATAGGATTAAATGGATCCCGATGAGATTGGGATATGTCCCGATGAGATCGCGACATCGATATTGCTGAAACAGGTCTTCGGTGTTTTTTCCATATCGAGACCCGGTAGGACCGACCCCAGTGTGACTGGACCTCTTCAGCATTTATATATATATATATATATCTTATTAATTAATTAAGTAATTAATTAATATATATATATATGTATATATGATCAACGTGGAAGGAGGAGGAGAAGACATATCTTAATTATATATATATATATATGTGTGTGTGTGTGTGTGTGTGTGTGTGTGTGGAAAGCTCACCACTTTAGCATTTAATGTCTTTAAATAGTTAAAGACAAATGGCAAATGATGAAATGAAGAGTTGATGGTCGTTGGTTTTAAGAAGAAAGGGTTTAAAAATCAAGCTTCTCCTCTCTTCATCATCTTTCTCCAAGCTTCATCTTCTTCTTCTCCAAGCTTCATCGTCTTCTCCTTAGCTCTCCAAGAATAAGGTAAGATCTAGCAGTCTTCACTTTATTCTAGCTATTCCGGGTCAAAGGTTTGCTCGATTAGTTTCTCCGACCTTTACGTGGATACCGTTAGAGCGGTTTCCTTTAGTCGTTATGGTTTGACTTTGTTATATGACACATAGATCCGGCTTTGGGAAGGTCCGGAATAAAAATTTTGTTTTTATGCACCGTGTATATGTTATGTACACACCGGGATTTTCCTACATGTAAATGGTATATTAACAACTAGTATTGCATGTGAATGTATGTACATGCATAATGCATGTACATACATATGGTACACACCATGAGTATACCATTATGCATGCATGTAAATTACAATCATATTCTTCATCAGAAGAATAACATTCAAACTCCGGCTCCTCTTCAGACCATACTATGTACTACACATATTGTGCACATATGTATATACCAATACTAGTTGTAGTGCACGTATATACACAATACTAGTACATATGTATATGGTACCCTATATGTGCATATGTATTACATGGTATAGTGCACGTATATACACAATACTAGTGCATATGTGTATGGTACCCTATATTTGCATATGTATTACATTGTACATATGCACATATGTACACTTTATATAGTGGTAATAATGTATTATTACCATGGTATATATGTGCATATAGTATTGTATTATATAGTTATGCACATGCTATAGTTACCATAGTATAGTGGTTATAACGTTACATGACTCATTAATTAGTGTACCATAGTATAAGTGGCATATGGTACAGCATAGTATGTATACCATACATAGCGTACCCACATATGCATGTAAATGTATACCATTGCATGACCTACCATATGGTATTACGTGTATGGTAGTATGGGTTAATAGACATGTACAATAACACATACATGCATATGTGGGTACACCACACGTATGGTATGTACACTATGTGTTACCATGGTACATCTATATGCATATGCATGTACTATACCTACACTATGGTTGTACCCATTCATAATGTCAATGCATGTACCCATATACATATGTACCATTATACAGATACTAGGTATATATGTACACAATACATATAGTATTGACATTATTTATGTACTATGCATAGCTTATACTATTACATAAATATATTACTACATATATACATATACCATATTGTGCATCTTGCTATACCATCATAGTGTATAATGGTGGCATTGTATGTGCATACCCATAACCATGTATAGTACCATGCATCTATAGTACTACACTAATTATACAATATATGCATGGTACAAGTATTATGCACATGTATCCAACATATAACAACTTAATATAAACTACACAAATGGTGACTAATGGTATGTAGTACATAATGTACTTGCATGTGTTACACATCATTACACTACTTGTAACAATACAGTGCATGTGTACACACATTACACTATACCATACGTTACCATATGTTATAACTAGTATGTACATAGTATATGGTATACTATGGTACCATACTTCTAGCATACTAGTGCCATGCAATTATGTGTATGCTCTTATAATAGTGCACATCTGATACTATATGTACACACCATTACGTGTACCATAAATATGGTTACACTATTATACATATGAGCTACACATGTGCATATGCCATATGCATGCTTGTGGTACAATTATGGTAACAGTGTGTACATATGTATACATGTATACATAGACTAATGGTTAACATAGTAACACATACATAACTACATACATGACATACAATACGTAATGATTCCTATATGCACATAACTATTCACAATGGTAACTACATACATGCTACTATAGACATACATTATGTACATGGTAACTATACATTTCCATATGCATATATACACTATGCATATGCATGACTACATAGTACCGTGCAGTATATACTATATGCTAGTACGCACATATATATGTATGTGTATGCATAGTAGTATAGTTACACTATACTACTATGCATACATGTGTACTATACATTATTAGTATGTTATTCTACACTAGTGTACCCATATGTAGCATTATTGTACCATATGTAGCATGTACATAGTATGGTACACAGTCACCATTCCAAAACATGTTATGCTAATATATATGTAAACCTATGTATACCTATATGTACTAGTATAATATTTGCATTTACCATTGTGTGTGTATAGTACTATGGCAGTCCCATATGTGATACTTGTGTACCATATTAGTGCTATATTGTACATATGTATAATATACTCACCATAGAATACACGTGCATGGTTATACATATACAGTTTGTGCATGTGTACATACACAAACTATATATTACTATGCATTTGTAATTATACCCTATATGTGCCATGTGTGCATATGTATAGTTACTATGCATACTAGTAACATGGTATATATGCGTAATGTGCTACACATTATAATGTATACACACTTGGTATAGTTATGCACACTATACAGCATAACAACATTGGTATTCACCTAGTATTCACCTGGTGCGTGTACCATATGCATGTGCACTATGTTACCATGCATATGCATTGTAACATAATAGTTATGGTGCACATAGCACCCATATGTACAATATACATAGTTTCATAGTGTATGATATATAGTCCATACATAATTACACCTAGCAATATTTACAACATTAGGCATGTATAATAGTGCACACTATAGTATAGCTAGTGTGTACCCATTTGCTATGCATTGGCAACATTGCATGTACAGATAGTATATACATATAATGCATGTATTATTGTATATACATGTATAACCCTGTTATCTACACTAATACATTTGCTAACTATGGTACCATCAATATATTAGTACCAGTAGTGTACATAACTAGTGTAGACTATATACATACATATGGGATTGGCACATAGTTACACATGTAACATAATAGCATATGCATGTACATTGTATTAATGTGTAATAGTGATGTGTACCATATGTGCATATGCTATGGTAACATAGCTATATTATGTGCATATATACTATATAGTATGTGTACATGGTAATGCATATGTACCATGCATATAGTAGTATGGCAAATGCAATGGTATAATAGTGTACCATGTATTATGTATTATGTTACATTATTTGCATGTGTACATGCATAACTATAGTGATAGTGTGCACATGGTATGTATGTACCACACTATGTACATGCAATTATATGTGCACTATATACCACATATTATGGTACACATGCACATATACTACTATATGTACTATAACATTGTAGCGTATGGTACCAGCTAGAGAGTGGTAGTATTCATTACCACTACCATTACTATTATACTATGTACAATATAGTTTGCATACTATCACATGGATATAGTACCATACACTAGTATGCATATGCACATAGTAACATAATACATATTGTACTCTTATGTTACACATGGTATTATTTGCAATTGTATAATGCATATGTATACTATTATACAATATAGTATTACATGGTAACAATAATCTAGTGCATATGCATGTATAGTATAATACGCGCATGCATATAGTACACAAGTGAGCAGTGATGGTGAGTGCATACTAGTATATTATACATGTATTGTGCACACTATACATGGTACATGCTACATTGCATAATATGTATAATCTAACTACATGGTATATAGCTCATATGTATGTACACCATATGTACATAAATATACCATGTATACTAGTGCACTACCATTGTCAATACAGGTGTTGTAACTAACATAGTGGTGTATGCATAGGTACCATATGCATATTGTAGTGTGTGCATGTATACCATATACACATATAATTACACTATAATGCCACAGTGTAACTAGTGCAATCTATTATTGGTATCATGTGTGTAGTGTACACATGACTATAGATTGTTACATTGTGCATGTATGAATGTACTATATACACATGCAATTACCATTGTGCATGTTGTAATGTCACATATGTACTTAGTGTGTATATGTGGGTACCAGTAATCTTTGCATGACACCATTACATGCATGTGTACTGGCCATAGTACATATGCATAGTGCTACTATATACATGTATAGTGTACTCAATAGTATGCATGTATTGTGGCAATGTATCTATACACATATAATACACACTGTTAATATAGTTACACGTATACATATGTACACACTATGGAGTGCACATATGCACATATAGGATTTGTGTGCATACACATTGACATCATGTACTACATTGTGGTATGTAGCATATAAAGTGCAATATGTGCATAGTTATACATGCATTATAATGTATATATGCTTGTACACTACTACTATTCCATACTACCATTACTAAATGTATGTTATATGTATTACATATTGCATAATACATCATGTAATAGTAGTAGTGTGCATATTATGGTACACATCACTAGTATAATACTTACAATGATAGTGGTAATGTACTAGTATAATACATAGTGTATAGCACATATGTGTACTCTATAATTACAATTGGCATATGTGTACATGGTTAGTAGTGTGCATACTATACAATGTGATATATATTTATATTGACGTTATTGTACATATGTAGCATAATACAACCGTATACATACACTATGACACAATGCATAGTACTGCTATGTATTAATATATACCCTATGGCACAATGCATAGTACTGCTATGTGCCAATGCATGTGTATGGATTAATAGTACATGGTATTATGCATACATCACACGGCATATACTAGTTACCATATGTACACGTGTGGTCGCTATGTGTAATACATGTACCATATACATTTACTCAATACATAGCACCTAGTATTGGCACAAACTTGTATATCTATTCAGTTTGTGTACATACATATGTATACCATGCACACTTATGTATATTAATGGTAACTACCATATATACCATGTACACATACATATGCACAATATGTGTACACACTATGCATATATAATGCATATATAATGATTGTACACCCACTCACCATAGCATACTCATGTAATATGCTCACATGCATACAAGTGATTATTGTGTGTACTATACCAAGCAGTGTGTACCAACAGTGTATCCATATATTGTGCCAATGGAATTGATGTACCATAGTCACATCAAGTATACATGTACATATGCATACTTGGTATAATATGTATGTAAACATGAATGTGTATGTATTCATGTCTACATTTTGATCTCTATAAAATCATCTTGTTTGGTAATAATAGTTGAGTGCAAGAAAGTAAATCTTGAAACAAGAAATTGTTTAGAGTTTGGTATTAATGGTAGTATCACTATGTATTAGTGCATAGTGTGTGGCGATGCACAATACTTTACATAATCACCATAGTATGTGTACAAAAATAATGTACCCTACCTTGGTACTATCATGTAATTGATGGTTACTAAGTATATTGTAGTAGAATAGTATACATTGTAAATATTGGTACACTATAGCATGGGTATATCATGCATACTATATATGGTGTGCCATGCACATGGTTGATACAATTGTATGTAATACACATATCTGATACATAACTATAATACTATATTGGCATATGTAGTAGTTATAACATGCATTTCGTATCTATAAAAGAGAACTTATAGATATACATAGTGGTACACGTATTACTAGCAACGTATGCATGTACTACCATGTGCACACATAGGGTATACAATGTACATGCATTCACTATGGTAACTACTATAATTAACATAATGCATGTATAGTATAATTGTTATATGTACATAGTGTGTATATATACTATGCACACTAATATGTTAGTGTTACATATAACTATGTATATTGTACATACTGGTATGCATGTGTGCAAAACCATGATAGCATACATGCTATACATAATATGCATAGGTACACAATATGTATAAATATGCATATACTATATAATGTACTAGTATAGTGTATAAATATTGCTAGGTACACTATGTAACTATGTATATTGCATAGTATGTGTATCATATAGTACATATATACTATATGATAATGCATGTGTATGGATTGATAGTACATGGTATTATGCATACATCACACGGCATATACTAGTTACCATATGTACACGTGTGGTCACATATCAGTACACATATGCTCACATGTGGTACCATTGGCATTATACTATTACACTACTATATTTATCAATAATGTACATAGTGTATTATATGTGGTACACTATGTACATTATTGATACATATACTACTATGTGTTATGCATACTATACAATATACTAACATATATACATATGCTAATCTTGTACTACACATTGTTAAACTAGTACTAGTATACATTATGGTAATGTACTATGTGCATGAATGTAGTACCATATACATACCATGCATAGTCATGTATGCTATTGTACAAACTAGTGTACACATATAATGTTATCCATGGTAATATATAGCATCTACATATGTACCACACAATTACAATGGTAGTGGTACACGTCATGCATGTACCATATGCCATATATACTATGGTACACTAATTAATGAGTCATGTAACGTTATAACTATAAGTGTAACTATTAGCCATTGACATACACTACACTATGCATGTATACATTATGTGTGTATACACTATGTATACTATTATACACTAATAATACCATAATAGCATTTATGTTTATACCATATGGTACCATATGCATTTAGTATATAGTATATGCCATGATGCATGTATACATAATCACTAGTAGTCATGGCTACAATTACATAATCACCACATAATTAGTATAGTACAGGCATTTACATAATGGCCATTATACCTAGTATACATGCATCTAACTATGTATATTGTACATCTTTGGTATACAAGTACACCATATGTTATGCATTATACAAGAATATGCATGTACCATATGGTAGTAATATGGTGTAGCATATTAAACATGTGTAAATGTATGGCTATATGTTATATATGGTGTGTAACTAGTGCATATATGGTGTGTACACATGTAATATACACCAATGGTGGTATGTATACACCATGTAATACTATAGTGTATAATACCTAGCACACATATGGTATACATGTACACCATATGTATACACAATATATACACACCATGTAATAATATAGTGTATAATAGCATATGTATACTATTATACACTATAGTATTACATGGTAACAATAATCTAGTGCATATGCATATATAGTATAATACGCATGCATATAGTACACAGTGAGTAGTGATGGTGAGTGCATGCTAGTATATTATACATGTATTGTGCACACTATACATGGTACATGCTACATTGCATAATATGTATAATCTAACTACATTGTATATAGCTCATATGTATGTACACCATATGTACATAAATATACCATGCATACTAGTGCACTACCATTGTCAATACATGTGCTGTAACTAACATAGTGGTGTATGCATAGGTACCATGTGCATATTGTAGTGTGTGTATGTATACCATATACACATATAATTACACTATAATGCCACAGTGTAACTAGTGCAATCTATTATTGGTATCATGTGTGTAGTGTACAAATGACTATAGATTGTTACATTGAGCATGTATGAATGTACTATATACACAGGCAATTACCATTGTGCATGTTGTAATGTCACATATGTAAATAGTGTGTATCTGTGGATACTAGTAGAAAACTTTAATATTCTTTCTATTTGATGTATTTATATAATTATGTTTGTGATGTACACATATGTGATACGTTATAACAAATGTATGTACTACATTCATATAACTATGTACAATGGTATACATGTATATATGTACAATGGTAAAATGTCACGAAATGTCATATGTAGTTATACACATTAGTAGTTGGCATACTACATTGTTACTACATAGTGTAGGTATAGTACATGCATATGCATATAGTACAATAATATGCATCACTATGTACATATGTGTATATATAATAATACACATGCATATGTATAGTCACGTGCATTGTGATGCATACCATGCACTATTTGGAATGGTACGTATACATGGTATACTATTGTACATAGTTACATTACATTTTACCATGGTACCCACAAATGCATAGTAGGGTAAGGAGGACAATGCGGTATCATACCATTGTGCATGCATGTGTATAATGGTACATATGTACAATATAGTATACATCATAATACTATACCTGTCTACATGCATGTGTACACATACATATGTATGTACCATGCATAGTACCATACATTATACACCATACCATATAGTATGGTATATGCACTATTATTACAGCATATATACTATGCATATATGTGACGCAACACAATGTAGCATATAGTATCATGTAATTGGTATGCATATAGTATAGTTACACAAGTGTGTAGTAACCAATGCATGTGTATCGTTCATAGTTGGGTATATATCAATTGCATAGTCCATGTTTCGGGACATAGTATAATAATGCACACTATGCATATACATATGCATTAGTATTGTGTATACATGCACTACAACTAGTATTGGTATATACATATGTGCACAATATGTGTAGTACATAGTATGGTCTAAGAGGAGGAGAAGTTTGAATGTTATTCTTAGATGAAGAATATGATTGTAATTTACATGCATGCACAATGGTATACTCATGGTGTGTACCATATGTATGCACATTCATTATGCATGTACATGCATTCACATGCAATACTAGTTGTTAATATACCATTTACATGTATGTACATGTATGTTATGGTTACCATTTCACTATACAATTGATACCTATGTGCACCATTATAGTATATACCTTAGTGCACGGTCATACTATTGCATAGTATAGTATATGCATTGCTATTGGTAGATATCATAACACAATTGTATAGCATTGCAACATGAACTTAGTGTTGCATGGTATATACCAATTGCCATACACACACTATGCATAGTGTACCTAGCAATATTTATGCACATACTAGGTAATTGTTCACCATGCATATGTACCATGTGTACTATGTGCACTAGGTGCATGTACTATATATAGTATAGTACATAGGGTTCCATATGTATGTTCCATATCCATAGACAAATATTATTTATGTATTATGCATGGCTACATAAATACACTAGTATTACTAGGTCTTGTACTACACATATTGTTGCACTCTATTGACATATTATGCACATGTATCCAACATACTACTATGTTATGGGTACACATGCAATATAATACACATGCAATGTATGGTGCACTGTGCATCCATGTGCACACATATGGTACCATACTATGTATATACTATATATGGCATATATAGTATGCATATATTAAACTAGTACTGTAATAACTAGCATATGTATATAAATTATAACAATTATCTAGGTGTATACACATTAGTTATATGTATATTACTATAGTACTAGTAATAGGCTATGTATATTGGTACCCATGTATAGTACCATATAACTAGTACATATATGGTGAGACTTGAATGTATAATATGTATACAAGTACATAAAAGAATATGGTGTACCATACTACCACTATGTAACTAGTACACATATGTACTATGTATAGTACTCTAGTACACGTGTACCACATAACTGAATGCTAGTACAGTTATACTATTATACTACATCGGATTGTGTCATAACTAGTATTGGTATATACCATGTGTGGTAAGTGTAGATACTACTATATATAGTGTATTTAGTATATATAATACATAATGTATGCTGGGTATTATACACTATAGTATTACATGGTGTGTATACATACCACCATTGGTGTATATTATGCATGTATAGTACATAATGTACAATATGTACTATGCATGTGTGTACAATATAACACTATCCATGGTAATATATAACATATGCATATGTACCACACACTTACAATGGTAGTGGTACATGTCATGCATGTACCATATGCCATATATACTATGGTACACTAATTAATGAGTCATGTAACGTTATAACTATAATGTGTAACTATTAGCCATTGACATACACTACACTATGCACATTATACATTATGTGTGTGTACACTATGTATACTATTATACACTAATAATACCATAATAGCATTTATGTTTATATCATATGGTACCATATGCATTTAGTATATACTATATGCCCGATGCATGTATACATAATCCCTAGTAGTCATGGCTACAATTACATAATCACCATATAATTAGTATAATGGCCATTATAGATTGCCCTATAGTGGTGCATATGTATCATTTGTGCACTACATTGTGTAGCATATACTATGGTACACATCACTATGTAGTATGGGTTATGATACACCATGTACATAGTGGTACTATACCCTGTGGCATATAGCATAGTCACATATGCATACCCATGAAAGCTCGTGGGTAACAGGTATAGTGGCACACATTTGTCAATACATGTATAATATGTACCATTGGTACAATGTATATCATACCATATATGTATATGGTACAAAATTGCTATTCACTTAGTATACTAGTACACATTGGCAACTATGTACCATATGTATATACAATAACATGAGGAAGTTTTCATTTTTATAGTGATTTGGGGCTAAACCAAAAACTAGGGTTTTAGAGTTCAAACCCGACAATGGAGGCAGATTCGTAGGTCCTTAATATACATTTTTTTGAGTTGTTTAATATGTAAATTTGGAGAAACTTAAAACTTGGAAGTTGTAAATACAGGTGTCTACTGTATCCCTACATTTTTTTATGAATTTAGGGTGATCCAAACAAATGAGATAAGTCCCGAATTGAAACTAGTTTAGAATACCAACGGGATTGAAACACGAAATGAAATTTAATTGTTTGGGGACTTTAGAGTTAGAATTATGAAATGCTAAAAAAAATGTGTCATCTAAGTGCTATACAAAGGGAATTTTAATTGGATGGGTATCCTGTGAAATATGGCTAAATAAGTGAAGGGTGTTACTGACCTTAGTGACTTAGAAGAGAACAGAAATAGGACAACTTTATAAAAACCACAATAAATACAAATTACATCATTTTTTATCCATCTTTGGATATGTGATATTCATATGAGTCTATTGAAAATGGCAATTTGAACCACCTTAATTGGTTATGAAATGAATAAGTTATAATGATTTTAGTTAGGAAGGGTTCAACTAATGACAGAATATTAAGGTTGATTGTAAATGGGATATTTGGAAACCTTAATGACTGAATTAGAAAATGGTCATTAAAAAATGTGAATTTATTTGTTAACTAGAGGTATGGAAAGTTTGAAAAACATTGGACCTATGTATAAAAAGTTATGCTTTTGCGAATGAGACCTACGCGGATGAATCAATGAAACCAAATAGGTTCAAGTATGATTAAGCTAATCAAGACATAAAGAATTGGATACTTGAAATTCTGAGCTAAGTTTGGACATAATTTCAAGGGAAAATTTTGCTTGAAACCAATTTGACCATTATAGAAGAAAAGATAAATTTATAATGATATATGTTAAGAAATGAGGTTTATGTAAGAATGATTAATGCGAGTATATGTAATTTTTATGCCTGTTAGCCAATAACTTGTGAAAGCAGAAGAGGAATAGGACTAGAAGTCATACCTAGTACCTCTCAAGTTCAAGAAAATTAGAAAAGAGATCAAAACCCTGAGACAGTCGAGGTGAGTATAATCATGCTACTATACTTGTGTAGTAATCCTTTTTTTATCTTGCGGTTTGTTGAATTGTTCTCAAACCTTTATGATTTATTTGATATATGACTCTATGTGATTGAGTCTAGCATGTTGTATGCCAGATTAACCAGATGATATTCAGATTCTTTGCATCTTCTAGTCACCTTGTTATGTTGAACCTATTAATCACAATTCTTTGATGAATCATGTTTTTCTTGTTAGCCATGATTAGTGAGTTCACAAGATACCTAGCTGATGGAGTATATTATCAGACCATGTGCACATAGGTAACCCGTCAATTATAGGTTAGATCCGGGTCCCACTAGGAGAGGGCAGGCCTCTAAGGGCAGGGTTAGGACAACCTTATCTGGAATAAGAAAAAAGGAGATACATTGTACTAACATGCATCTGTCTCTTCCTAAGAAATTCAGAAAATCAAAACTCAGAAATGAGAAATCTTAGAATTAGAAATCCTGTAGAACTCTACTAAAGAAAGAACCCAAAATTAAAAAAGAACCCAAAACTCATAAAAGAATTCAGAAACCAAAATCATTTTTTTAAAATAGAACAATTCATAATGAGATTTATTATTGATACTCATATGATTGCCGCATTTGAAATTACTACCTATTTATTTATTGATACCATGTATTGTTGCTTATAATGCCACAGACCATTCTTGTGAAGTTAGCTTTGTGTTACCTAGCCACACAAGCATGGTAGCATATTTATATCTCACTGAATCATGTTGTAGACTCACCTCTCACTATCATCATTTCAGGGGATTAGCAGATCATACGAGAGAGAAATCTAAGCCTTTTGAGACTCGCTTGGATAAACAAACAAGTAATTTTTTGAAAATGATATTAATTGCATATGCTTATAGTTGCTCCATGTTTTTTTTCATAATCATATATACATGATACATGTATGGATATGCTATGTTATTGAGAATGATGTCAGTTGATGATATCAGATGATCATAGATTAGTAGATTATAAGTAGATAATGTATGTTAGAATTACAGATTAAGATTTTTACTTCTTTCAAAACTATTAAGTAGGTACAAGGATTAATCAGACAAACAAATGGGTCATGTCAGATGTTGGCACCCGATCCGAAGATCGGATCCCAAACGAACGGAAGTCGCCGAAATCAAAACGGATTCTGTTAAGTCAAAATGACTTTACATAAAAATGATTTTGATGTATAACAAACATAGTGAGATCAAATACAAGAAAAACAAAAGCGATCACAGGGCGTATCTGAGGCGAATTGAGAGATGAGCGAAGATGGCGTATCTGAGGCGAAGTTGACACAGACTAAGTTGAAAAAGTCGGATCTGAGGCATTGCAGACAAATCAAAACAGGCGAAGTTTGTCAAAGTAAAAAGTCAACACTGAGCCAGATGACACAAGACAATAAAAGACGAGACGCAAATGTAGATCTGAGCAGAAACAAAAGCGAGCCTTGACGCAGAGCCAGAACCTGAGCCTTGAGCGCAGAGCAGTAAAAAAAGCGACGCAAGAGTCGAGTTCGAGTTAATTCTGAACTCAACTGATTAACCATTTCTTTAAAGATTCAAGATTCAAGAATCAAGAAGCGGTTAGAGGCGAAGGCTATAAATACAAGTCGAAGTCGGCGAAGTGCTTCTTGTTTTGAGAAAAATTACACAAAGCAAAAAAGCGATTAAGTGCGAATTAGCTTAACGCTATCATACGTAATGAGTGTTCAAATATCTTACGAAAAGAAAAGTTATGCAGATAGCTGCGGAGGCTAAGTGTGAAAGAATCTTGGTTGTAGAGACTGAAGAGGCTCGTGAAAGAATCTTATAACGTTTGAAGAGATAGTGAAATCTCGGAAGAAACTCGAGGATGGGCGTAGCCCACGGTTTGGGGTGAACCGGGATAAATCTGCGTGTCTTCTACTCTCTCTCTATCTCACTTTTAGTTTCAAAGTTGATCTTTATTTACTATTCATATACTTAGCATTGAAAAGTTTGATCAATCAAGATTAATAAGAATTCTGTAAAGAATCTTAATTCTAATAAGTAATTCTAAAAGATATTCAAAAAGGGGAATACACAATTCAACCCCCCCTTCTTGTGCATTCTATTGTGTTTTTAAGTGCTGTATTAACGTGTGATTCATTTCAATTGGTATCAGAGCCTGGTATCCAAGAATCACTTTGGCGAAGTGTGGATTAAAGATAATGGCGAGTCACATGTATACATCGTTGAAGGAGCCTCGATCACTAGACCTCCGGCATTCAATGGAAGACTATCATCTTTGCAAAGATAGGATGCGGTTATTCATCGAATCTACACATGTAGACCTTTGGGACGTAATAGAGAGCGGACCCTATATACTGAGATGGCGAAGGTAGTTCTATTCCACGAAGCGGATGGACGGTGATCGAAAGCAAGAATACAACTGAATTCAAAGTCGAAATTTTTCTTAACGTGTGCCCTAAGTAGAAGCGAGTACGACAAAGTGCATGGTTGCGACACAGACAAAAGAAATGTGGGACACATTGTCCATTGCTCATGAAGGCACAAGTCAAGTTAAGGAATCCAAGATAAGTATTCTTGTACATCAATATGAACTTTTCAGGATGGAAGATGAAGAATCTATTGATCAAATGTTTGGAAGATTTCAAACAATTATCAATGGATTGAAAGCTCTTGGAAGGACATACAATAATCAAGATCACGTTCGCAAGATTCTAAGAAGTCTTCCTAAGAGATGGAGACCAAAAGTTACGGCAGTGCAAGAAGCCAAAGACTTGAGCATATTAAAGCTAGATGAGTTGCTCTGGGATCCTTAAAGATTCATGAAGTTGAACTCAACGCTGAAGATAAGCCCAAGCGAGAGAAGTCAATAACACTGAAGGCTGGACAAAAGAATCATAAGACTCAGAGAAGGAGGAAGTCATCAAAAGCATTGAAAATTGAAGAATCAAGGGATGACAACTCTAGCCAATCGATTGAGAATCGGTGATGAAGATGGCGAATTATCTTTCATTTCGAGAAAGATAAGGCGATGTGGAAGAAGAAGCCCGAGTAACGGACATTCGGAAAGAATGGAAAAGATGAAGCTAAGCGGAAAAGTCTTCTATCATTTGTTACGAGTGCAATCAGCTGGAAACTACAAGTCCGAATGCCCTACTCTCGAAGAAACCCAAGAAGAGTAGAAGGCAAGAAAAGCATGATGGCAACATGAGAGGACCTAGATTCATCTGAATCGAATCTGAGGCTCGAGTCATCGAACATGCAAACATTTGCCTAATGGTCGAGGAAGATAGTGACGAGGAGGTAAAATCCGACTACGAAAATTTACATGATGCATATTCGGAAAGATTCTCATGCTATTACGAAGCAGTACAAGTTATTGAAGAAAAAGTATCTGAAGAATATTAGAAATCTTGAGAAAATAGAGAGAAAATATTTGCTTAAAAAGGAGTTAGAAGTTAAAAGGAAACTTGTAGAGCGGATCGGATGAGATTAATCAACTCAAGCGAGGATCAAGAATCTATCAATTGATCTAGTTACTTTCACAGAGAGTACAAAGAAAATGAATGATATCTAGGAAAATGTAGACATCCTAGTGATAAATTTGGATTAGGGTTTCTTGGAAACAATACTCGGTCTCGTAATAAATTTGTCTCTCAAAAGGAAGAAATAGGATAACATATTTTAGTCAACGTCCGAGTAATATGCATCAAAGATCATATCATGTGCATACTACTAACCATAAAGGACTAAGAAAATTTGGGTACCAAGAAATAAAATAGTTTCTCCTGCAGATATCCTTCCTTGGAAGATCGGCAAGCACCATTGGTATTTAAATAGTGGATGCTCGCGACACATGGCGGAAGAAGGTCTATGTTCCTAGACCTTGATTATAAAAAGGAGGATCAATAACTTTTGGAGACAACCGGTGAGGCAAAATCATTGGAATCGGAAAATAGGTAAAGATTCCTTTGCATGCATAAATAATGTCTTTGCTTGTTGATGGTCTAAAGCATAACTTGATTAGTGTGAGTCGGTTGTGTGATTACGGTTTTATAGTTACATTCAATCAAAATCTTTGTGAAGTCGAAACAAAGATGGGTCTATACTTTTCTCTGCCAAGAGAAGAAACAACCTTTACAAAATCAACTTAGAAGATTTTCAAAGTCAAAATATCTCATGTTTTCTATCTTCGAAGAAGAAAGACTAATCTGCATAAAAGGCTAGGTCATGTCTCTTTGAAACATATTTCAAAATTGGTAAAACATGATTTGGTAAGAGGTTTACCAAAATAAGTTTTGACAAAGAATTTTTCTGTGAAAATTGTTTGAAAGGAAAGCAGTTAAAACCTCTTTCTCTTCTAAAATTTTGTAACTTCTTCAAGACCTTTAAAACTATTACATATGGATTTGTTTGGTCCTACAAGGACATTAAGTCTTAGCGAGAAAGAAATATGGACTTGTCATTGTTGATGATTTTACTCGATTTTGTTGGATATTGTTTTATCACACAAAATGAGTCTTTTAAATACTTTAGAACTCTATCCGAAAGTTACAGAATGAAAAGGAATGTCTATAGTTAGTATCGGGAGTGATCATGGCGGAGAATTTGAGAATGAGAAGTTTAGAGTTTTCTGTGAGGAGAATGGAATTTCCCACAACTTCTCGGCCCCTAGAACTCCACAACAGAATGGAGTTGTTGAGAGAAAGAATAGGACGATTCAAGAGATGGCAAGGACTATGCTATGTGAGACGAATCTTCCTAAGTATTTCTAGGCAGAAGCTGTGAATACAACATGCTATATTCAGAATAGGATCTTGTTGCAACCTATGTTGAAGAAAACTCCTTACGAGTTATGGAATGGAAAAAGACCAAGCATATCCTACTTTCATCCATTCGTGTGCAAATGTTCCATTCGAATCTGAGAGAGGCATTGGATAAATTGATTCAAAGACCTATCTAGGAATATTTCTAGGTTACTCATTATCGTCTAAGGCATTTCGAGTTTACAACCGACTTCAAAGGCGTTGAAGGGCGATCCATGTCAAATTTGATGATAGTTCTCAAACCCATAAGGAAGATGACATGGAGATTGAAGGTCCTTCAAAGAACCTAGATGATGCCTCAGAAACTCCCTTGTCAGACACTCATGAGAATAAGATTGAAGATATTCCAGAAACTATAGAACTAAGACGAGATTGGAAGTATAAAAGTTCTCATCCAGAAGAGTTAATTATCGATGAGACCTTAGAAGGAGTTAGGACAAGGTCCAGACTTAGACGAGAAGCTAATGTAGCTTTTATCTCTGAAGTAGAACCTAAGAAGGTTAAGGAAGCTCTTGAGGCGAAGCTTGGGTGTTAGCCATGCAAGAAGAGTGAACCAATTCACAAGGAATAACGTCGGTCCTTGGTTCCAAAACCTCCTAAGAAATCCATTATAGGAACAAGATGGGTTTTCAAGAATAAGTTAGACGAATCAGGAAGAGTGAGTCGTAACAAGGCCAGATTAGTAGCACAAGGTTACAATCAGCAAGAAGGAATAGACTACAACGAAACATATGCTCTAGTAGCGAGACTTGAAGCTATAAGGATTTTGTTGGCATATGCAATCTGTCACGATATAAAGTTATTTCAGATGGATGTTAAGAGTGCATTTCTGAATGGCTTTATAGACGAAGAAGTCATGTGAAACAACCTCCGGCTTTGAAGATGTTAAAATCCAGATTATATCTGTAGACTTCACAAAGCCTTATCTGGCCTAAAGCAAGCCCTAGAGCTTGGTATGATCGTCTGAGTACCTTCTTAATAGAAAATGGTTTCAGCAGAGGTCAAGTTGATAAGACGCTCTTTAGAAAGAGTTTTCAGAATGATTTTATCTTAGTACAGATCTACGTTGATGATATTATCTTTGGTGCTACTACAAAAGAGTTGTAGTTTGAGAGACTAATGAAAAGAGAATTTGAAATGAGTATGATGGGTGAATTAAAGTTCTTTCTTGGGTTGCAAGTTAAGCAGACCAAAGAGAAGATCTTCATTCATCAACAGAAGTATGTGAAAGAGTTGCTGAATAAGTATGTCAAAGAATTGTTGTGTAAGTTTGACATGCATAATGTGAAGCCAATGGCAACTCCGATGCATCCTTCAAACCTTTTGTCGAAAGACGAACTTGGTAAGAAGGTGGATCAAACCCTATATAGAGGGATGATCGGTTCTTTATTGTATCTTCTGACAAGTAGACTGATATTACATTCAGGTGTATGCTTGTGTGCAAGATTCAAGCCGATCCTAGAGAGTCTCATTTCTTCTTTGTTAAAAGAATTTTAAGATATCTTGCAGGTACTACTGATCTTTGCTTAATGTTTGAGAAAGGTAAAGATTTCAGGCTAATCGGATACTGTGATGCGGACTATGCGGAGATAGAATCGAAAAAAGAGCACAAGTGGAGGATGTCACTTTCTTGGGAAATCTAGTCTCTGGTCAAGCAAGAGACAAAGCTCAATTGCTCTATCAACCGCTGAAGTAGAATACATATCCGCGCATGAGTTGTTGTTCACGACGCGCGTGGATCAAGTATCGACTTGAAGACTATTGATTAAGGAGGAGGAGATTCCAATTTATTGCGACAACACCGGTCAATAAACACATTAAAGAATCAATTGACATTCGAGTAAAGCATATAGAAGTCGACATCATTTCACGAGAGACTACGTTGAGAGAAAGGTGGTGCTTCTAAAGTTCGTTGAAACAGAGCTTCAATGGGCGAACATCTTCACTAAACCACCGAGTGAAGAACGCCGAGAAGATAAGACGCAATCTCAATATGGTGATGCTAAATGGCGGTTAGGCTAAAATAATGTGAGAAACTAACGGCGTTATACACAGTGAGTTACAGCTGGTAACTTTTCTCACAAGGAAGATTTTTGGAGAAATATCGATAAACTCGAGGTTCTTAATGATTTGAGAACCCATCAGTCCATAACCTATAAGTAGGCGAAGATGATATTATAGCGATCTTTTCATCATCTCCGACGGTTCATTTCTACTTTACCAATTCTCTCAAAATCTTCTCACTCAAAAGCTTTCCAGAAGATAATCTTTCGCTCTATACAATGGAAGCAGCAATGATTTATGAAAGACTTGTGAACTTTGAATCACTAAGGGGTGACGGCATGGATGTAGAACCTGAGATTATAAGAGTGGTGGAAGAACTTCTTTCGATACAAGAACTGTCTATATAAATGAGGTATATGAGTTCAGAAGAGCGCTCGTCGATAGAAGACACTATTGTATCCTCTGTGGATAGAATATCAGTTATTGTCACAAAGGATTTGATAAGGAAAGTAACTGATTGCCCATCCGTTGGTGAAAAACTGTCTACCAAGGCCGAATGGATGTCCTCAGTTGGAATGAAAGAAGAAGATGTCAAGAGGCAGCTCTATGGCACAAATCATTCAAGAGAAAGGAAGACATCAAATCTGATTTCAAAGGCTAGGGTTCTGCATGCAATCCTGTTCAATTGCATTCTTCCTAGAGTTGGTTCAAGGCATTTGGTGACTACTTTAGACGAACAATGTCTGTTCTTTCTTCTCAATCGAAATCCTATAGATCTACCCTTCTTAATCTTTCACTATATGGTTAAGGGTTAAAGGAAACTTCGATTATCCTTATGGTATGATTTTGACGAGGATCTTTATGGAATCCAAAGATTAAATGCGCACAAAGGTATAAGACAAACTGTTCCAGTGAAGAGCAAGATTGATGCTTATACTATTCGGCGAATGGATCTGAATACAGTAGACAAAGATCACGCCGGTTCTTCAAAGAAACCAAGAACTGAGGGGGAGCGTATATTCAAGAAGACTCCTATCTCAAGTTCTCAATCGCCTGTAAGTATCAAATCGCCCACTGCCGAATTAAAGAGAGTGCTAGGGAGACCTCTCATGAAAATGGCGAGTCTTCTTGTCGCAGAAAGTCAATCTCAGAGGGCAAAGCAAAGTGCGCCAAAGAGACAAGGAGAAAGTCTCTTGAGCGAAGTTGTGAAGAAAGCCAAGAGATCTCCAAGAATCGGGACTCGAGGCAACAGGAAGAGAAGATTGCCGGAGAACAAAGGCGAGAAGAAACTTAAATCTTGTGCAGCCAAAGCCACAAGATCCTTAGTCTCTAATACGGAAGAGGATACGGACAGAAGATCTAAAGAGACTGAGAGGAAGAGAAAAGCAACATCTGTTAAAGGAAAATCTCCTGTGAAGAAATCAGCAAAACTAACTAAAGCAGAGAAAAAGACTAAGAAGGTTAGTCAAAAGAAGAGCATCTCAACTGTTGAGGACGTTAGTCTACAAAAGAGGCTAACGTCTTTGTTCAAGTTGAAGCGAAGCCGAACATTATGCAGTTCAAGAAATTCCTAGTGCTCAACAAGAAGAACCGATGGATAAAAGCAGTTCATGAGACACTGGCATTATAAAGGAGGAACCAACGGAAGAATGGCGGTTCGAGGAGACTTTAAGGAACCTGACCGAAGCAAGCTGCATGCAGATTTGGTGATGATGAACCAAGTCGAAGGTATATAACTACCGAAGTTCTTGAGGAAATATAGGTGGAAATCAAATTGGTAGAAGTTATTACCAATCGAGCAATGCTATTATAATCGGTGTTGAACCGGTGAAGAAAATAGTAGCTCAGTGCAACCTATGTTGATTAATGGTATCACGTGGCGATTACTAAATGAAAAAGAAGTCTTTTACAATACCTTGAGGCTTCGATCATTTGCCATATCCTCAGACGCGTCCACCCACCGTGTACTATGTTCCCAATCACAGAGAACACAGAGATAAAGGTTGTTCGGATATTCAACCAAGGTGTCCAAAAGATTTTACAAAGGAAAGTTAAAATTATTTCACGAAGATAATGTTGATGATGATCGTCGCAGATCAGTTGCGAAGAAGTGCGGAAAATTGATGAAGCATGCATTCCTGCACAAGACCCGGATCAAGCGAGCTGCAGCCATACAAATCGTGCGGAAGACTGTGCAGTAGGGGGAAGTATAAAAACAGGAACATTTACTGAGTTCCTTGTTCAGACAGTTCTTCGTATTAGCCCTTTGTCTAATACCTTTCTATCGAAGAACATGCCCTATCCTCGCAAGGAAGAAAGTTGTTGATCTTTGCCGGTTCCTTTTGATCTAAATCTTCACGAAGGCTGCAACATTCATTCGTCCACCGACTTTTGAGATTAATGAAGATTACACTCCATCCTCGATGCCTATACTACTACAATTCCTTTCGCTCCTCCATCGCCAGAAGCGATCAAGCCTCTTCGTCGATGAAGTCGATGAATTACGTGGTGAACTCAATGACATGAAGGAGGCGGTGAATGATCTAAAGAAGATGATAGCGAGCTGGCGAAGAACGTAATCGATAATCATTTTTATTATAACAAATAGGGGAGAGCGGGAAAGAAGAAAATAATCAAAGAGGAGAGGATATTCAGATGAAGAAGGTGTGACCACAATGAGGCGAAGACGGAAGAAGATAAGTTTTGCAACATCGTAAATTTTTTGTTTTGTTTTCTTTTCTTTTCTTGTATGTAATTTGTTATATTCAAAAGGGGAGATTGTTAAGTCAAAATGACTTTACATAAAATGATTTTGATGTATAACAAACATAGTGAGATCAAATACAAGAAAAACAAAAGCGATCACAGAGCGTATCTGAGGCGAATTGAGAGGCAGAGCGAAGATGGCGTATACAAACGAAGTTGACATGCAGACTAAGTTGAAAAAGTCGGAATCTGAGGCTTTACAGACAAATCAAAACACGAGGCGAAGTTTGTCAAAGTAAAAAGTCAACACGCACGCAGATGACACAAGACAATAAAAGACGCAGACGCAAATGTAGATCTGACGCAGAAACAAAAGCGAGCGCAGACGCAGACGCAAACGCAGAATCTGAGCGCAGACGCAGACGCAAACGCAGAAAAGAAGCAGACGCGAAGAGTCGGTTCGAGTTAATTCTGAACTCAAGTGATTAGCTGTTTCTTTAAAGATTCAAGAATCAAGAATCGATTAGAGGCGAAGGCTATAAATACAAGTCAAGTCGAAATGAAGTGGTTCTTGTTTTGAGAAAAATTACACAAAGCAAAAAGCGATTAAGTGCGAATTAGTGAACGCTATCATACATAGCAGAGTGTTCAAATATTTTCGAAAAGAAAAGTTATGCAGATAACTGCAGAGGCTAAGTGTGAAAGAATCTGGTTGTAGAGACCTAAAGAGGCTCGTGAAAGAATCTTGTAACGTTTGAAGAGATAGTGAAATCTCGGAAGAAACTCGAGGATCGGGCGTAGCCACGGTTTGGGGTGAACCGGGATAAATCTGCGTGTCTACTACTCTCACTCTCTATCTCACTTTTAGTTTCAAAGTTGATCTTTATTTACTATTCATATACTTAGCATTGAAAAGTTTGATCAATCAGGATTAATAAGAATTTTGTAAAGAATCTTAATTCTAACAAGTAATTCTAAAAGATATTCAAAAGGGAACACAATTCAACCCCCTTCTTGTGCATTCTATTGTGTTTTAAGTCTTTGTATTAACGTGTGATTCACTTCAGATTCAAATTGGAGAATTTGAATTCGAAGGCAAACGAATAACAAATTTTTGATTGACAACCGAAATTAACGGAATCTGAAACAAAACGTAAGGCAAAAGTCAAACTGAGCGAAAGTCAACTAATCACATCGGGTCAAAACGAAAGGAAGCGGAAGCGAAATCCATGAAATCAATGATATCAAAAGCGAAGGAATCAAAAGTAAATCGAATCGAAGGGCGTAAACATAAGCGATTGAGCAGACCAAACCAAATTTTCCCAACATCCGTGACTCGTATGTTAGAAAAGGCGTGCATTGGATACCTTAAGACTAAACCAAACCAAACCAGTATAAAATTTGTCTTTTTTTCTTTCGTATTCGCTTTATTCAATCTTATACAAACAAGAACTCAAATCATAAAATTTCTCGAGAATCATGCTATTTCGTTCTTATTAACAAAATCATAATCTCACTCTTATCTTTCTTTTATCATACGAAAATGGCAGCATAACGGCTGCATTACAACTAACCCATACCGTAAAGTGTTCAAAACACACTCTATAATACCCAAACGATGTCGAATCATCGGACCCCGTCCGGAATCTAAATCATACTATCCAGTATCCAAAATACATTCAAACACATTCATACATACCCAAATCATTCCCATTTCTCAATTCAATATACATGTACATAATTCATTACACAACCGTAATTCACTTTCCATTCTATATACAAATCCATAAATCAATTTCATCATAGTATACATGCTATACACAATCGAACAAACGGTCTTGACAATCTTTCATCCGATCTCCGCTCAAATACACGGAGATGGGGATGAAAGGGGTGAGCTTATAGCTCGTGGGTAACAGGTTTATAGAATAAGCAAAATCGTGGAAAAAGTTCATTTGTTATACAAATATCATAATAAGTTCATAAAGCGCTTTGATCCTAAATTCTCAGTCAAATATGATATTTTGAGTTCAAACTCGTAGTTGAAAAGTGTAATTTCATAGGGAAAAATGTTATCACATCAACACAACATGATCATTCAATCTTCAATACAAAATGCTCAATTTATGCACATACTTGACAATTCATAGATGTAATGCACAAACAAACGGCTCGAGGGTTCCATGGAAACAAAAGGGAGAAACCGAAATTTACACCCTGAACAAAATAAGTCCATTCGGAGTTCATATGCCACAAGCGGGCAGCCGGGAGAAGGCTCTTGTCAACGTGCACGTGACGAACGAAATGGTTCCACTCTCGCCCAAACAAAAGCACAAAATCATGCTCATAATCATTTCATCAATGCATTTCGTGCTCCTTTCCTTCTTTTCCGAATATACAAAATGCCATGAATTTCATAAGGCATGACATAAATGTTTCAGTGACATGACATAAATGTTTCAATGCATTCTCATCTTTATTTTGCAATTCATTCATAAGAAACAAAACAATATTTATGAAGTTGTTGAAATCATTCTTGATTTGGGAGAACACTTTAGAGGCTCATTACTAAATTATAAACATGAAACCCACCTGGAATTTCCTTGCCTGGATACATGTTTAAAAGAAGCCTCTCCTCGATCCTCTTGCCTTCCTTGATTTCTTGTTTAGCTTCGATTTCTTCAAAATCGTCAAACCCTAGCTTTCTCCCTCTTCTTCTCTTCTTCCTCCTCCACGACTTCCTCTTCTTCTCTTCTCATTTTTAATCTTCTTCTTTTTTTCTAATATCTAATATCTTATTTCCTTCTCTTATTTATTCTCTTAATGAGTGGGGAAAGTCCATTTTGCCCTCCCACATAAGTCTCACAACTCTTAGACTTAAGTACCATGCCCAAATTACCCTTATATATTCTTATAACCTTAATACCTCAATTTCATAAATTCAAAATCTTTGGAACTAAATTAAATTCCGATTCCTTTAAATAATTTGCAGTCCCATGCCTCTAACTTATTTAGAAACAATAATCAACTTGATTGGGTCTCTACCGATCAAGATATCATCATAATACTGAACCGTACTCAGAAAATATCTAACTCACTTCGACTCAAACAATCTACGAACAATCATAATTTCCCATCATGAGGTAGGTAATTGTCTTAGGAATCTAACGCTTCAAAAATCAGATTAATCGAATGTCGGTCGAAAAAATTAGAAGCAAAAGACTGAAAAAGGGTTGGTCACCCTAACAGTAACAAAATTTATGAAATTTCTATCTGTACATGCCAAGGTCCAAAAGGGCATACTTATAACAATGAAAAGATCAGAATATAATCAAAAACGTTCACGAGGAATTCAAAAGCAATAGCAACCTCTAATTAGGTCAATTCGTCAATCGAAACTTCTGTCCAAAAATGTCTCATCCTATACTTCATCCAAACTTACAACATTTCATATCTCCCAAATTTCGTAAGCAGAGATAACATATTCTACATCATTGACAAACTAAGATAATCTTCTATATCTTTCATATAGATCACTGAACTTAATTCAAAACATATCTATCTATAATTTGCCTCAAGTCACATTACACACCTAAATGTACACTTATGAACAGTTTCACAAATACTTAACTTGTCTCAAAGTACCGCATATACAATTCTACACTAAGAACATTTACAAAAGCAAAGTCAAATGTCTGCAACTTTGACTTATCATAACTTCCACTCCCGATATCGAAACATATCATACTTTATGGCTACAAAGAGCTCTCAACAAAAGCTACAATTTTTTTAAAGATCATTTTCTCAAAATCTGCTTAAATCAAAAAGTCAACTCTCTATGACCAAAAGTCAAACTTTCTCAATTTTTTCAAATTCTCACTCTTTTACTATTTGTTTCATACTCTTTAACTCCATTTCAATCAACTCATTCACTTTAACTTTTCTAATAAATTTCACAATACCACACAAAATTTACCCAGAACCTCACATCAATTTCTTGTATTAACCTCAAAATATCATCTTAATTTGTCCAACTAGCATTGTTCACCCAAAACCTTAAAACATAACAATTCAAATTCATAAATTTCTCTTCCTTTACACATGACTAAGTCACCTCAATGTCATCGTTAAATGTCAAATTACAATTCACAAACCTGAGAAAAGTTCGGGGTCCAATATTTCTCCCCCTCTTACAAGAATTTCATCCTCGAAATTCCTACATGAGTAATCATCAAGTAACTTATTCTCTCAAATAATTTCTTCCAACGATCGTAGTCACTTACCTTCTTATCTAATTCCTCATCATACATATATCTCAATTTATTCACAATCTTTCACTTCTTGTATCTAATACCACCAACACCATGCTAACATCACTATATCCACAAATCAATCTTTCGTAATCTATTTACACAAGTCAATAGTCCACTTCTTAATAACCTTAAGATGGACCAATCATCATTCAAGATCAACCTTGTAAACTTCTATACATACATATCTCTATTATTCTTCTCATCTTTCAAGTATTCCGCTATTACATCTCATATATATATTTTCGAAGTCAAATCATCCAAATTCATCATGAATTTCTAATCTTAATTTCCATACACACAATCTTAAAATCAATCATCCTCTTAACACTTAAATCAAACAGTCACTTTAATTCCTCGAATAATTCATGAAAACTTATTCACATCAATATCACATCCTCACTAATTCAATCATATAACTCATCACCTCCATCAAACAATCATTTAGATTCGTCAAAATAATTCATGACAGAGACAAACACATCATGCACACATTCTCACAAGATTAATCTTATCCTCACAAACTCTTATCCATTTCTTACTCATACACATACACCAAAGTAAGATCATATTATTGGGCTCTGATACCACAACTGTTGGCACCCGATCCGAAGACCGGATCCCAACTGGAAAATGAACGGAAGTCGTCGAAATCAAAACGGATTCAAATTGGAGAATTTGAATTCGAAGGCGAACGAATAACAAATTTCCGATCGACAACTGAAATTAACAGAATCTGAAACAAAACATAAGGCGAAAGTCAAACTGAATGAAAGTCAACTAATCACATCGGGTCAAAAACGAAAGGAAACGGAAACGAAATCTATGAAATCCAATCATATCAAAAGCGAAGGAATCAAAAGTAAATCGAATCGAAGGAGCGTAAACATAAACGATTCGAACGGACCAAACCAAATTTTCCCAACATCCGTGACTCGTATGTTAGAAAGATGTGCGTTGGATATCTTAAGACTAAACCAAATCCGAAACCCGTATAAAATTTGTCTTTTCTTTTCTTTCGTATTGGCTTTATTCAATCTTATACAAACAAGAACTCAAATCATAAAATTTCTCAGAATTATGCTATTTCTCGTGCTTATTAACAAAATCATAATCTCACTCTTATCTTTCTTTTATCATACGAAAACTGGCAGCATAACGGCTGCATTACAACTAACCCATACATGCAAAGTGTTCAAAACACACTTCTATCATACCCAAACAATAATCAGAATCATCGGACCCCGTCCGGAGTCTAAATCATACTATCCAGTATCCAAAATACATTCATACACATTCATACATGCCCAAATCATTCCCATTTCTCAATTCAATATACATGTACATAATTCATTACACAACCGTAATTCACTTTCCATTCTATATACAAATCCATAAATAAATTTCATCATATTATACATGTTATACACAATCGAACAAATGGTCTTGACAATCTTTCATCCGATCTCCCGCTCAAATACCTGGAGATGGGGATGAAAGGGGGGTGAGCTTATAGCTAGTGGATAACAGGTTTATAACAAAGAATAAGCAAAACTGTTGAAAAAGTTCATTTGTTATACAAATATCATAATAAGTTCATAAAACGCTTTGCTCCCAAATTCTCAATCAAATATGAAATTTTGAGTTCAAACTCGTAGTTGAAAAGTGTAATTTCATAGGGAAAAATGTTATCACATAAACACAACATGATCATTCAATCTTCAATACAAAATGCTCAATTTATGCACATACTTTACAATTCATAGATGCAATGCACAAACAAACGGCTCGAGGGCTCCATGGAAACAAAAGGGAGAAACCGAAGTTTACACCCTGAACAAAATGAGTCCATTCGGAGCTCATATGCCTGTGGTAGCCGGAGAAGGCTCTTGTCAATGTGCACGTGACGAACGAAATGGTTCCACTCTCGCCCAAACAAAAGCACAAAATCATGCTCATAATCATTTCATCAATGCTTTTCGTGCTCCTTTCCTTCTTTTCCGAATATACAAAATGCCATGAATTTCACAAGGCATGACGTAAATGTTTCAATGACATGACATAAATGTTTCAATGCATTCTCATCTTTATTTTGCAATTCATTCACAAGAAACAAAACAATATTTATGAAGTTGTTGAAATCATTCTTGATTTGGGAGAACACTTTAGAGGCTCATTACTAAATTATAAACATGAAACCCCCCCTGGAATTTCCTTGCTTGGATACATGTTTAAAAGAAGCCTCTCCTTGATCCTCTTGCCTTCCTTGATTTCTTGTTTAGCTTCGATTTCTTCAAAATCGTCAAACCCTAGCTTTCTCCCTCTTCTTCTCTTCTTCCTCCTCCACGACTTCCTCTTCTTCTCTTCTCATTTCTAATCTTCTTTTTTTTCTAATTTCTAATTTCTTATTTCCTTCTCTTATTGATTCTCTTAATGAGTGGGGAAAGTCCATTTTGCCCTCCCACATAAGTCTTACAACTCTTAGACTTAAGTACCATGCCCAAATTACCCTTATATATTCTTATAACCTTAATACCTCAATTTCATAAATTCAAAATCTTCGGAACTAAATTAAATTCCGATTCCTTCAAATAATTTGCAGTCCCATGCCTCTAACTTATTTAGAAACAGTAATCAACTTGATTGGGTCTCTACCGATCAAGATATCAACACAATCTTGAGCAGGTGCTCGAGAAAATATCTAACTCACTTCGACTCAAACAATCTCTGAACAATCATAATTTCCCATCATGAGGTAGGTAATTTTCTAAGGAATCCAACGCTTTAAAAATCAGATTAATCGGATGTCGGTCGGAAAAATTAGAAGCAAAAGACTGAAAAAGGGTTGGTCACCCTAACAGTAACAAAATTTCTGAAATTTCTATCTGTACATGCTAAGGTCCCAAAGGGCATACTTATAACAATGAAAAGATTAGAATATAATCAAAAACGTTCACGAGGAATTCAAAAGCAATAGCAACCTCTAATTAGGTCAATTCGTCAATCGAAACTTCTGTTTAGAAATGTCTCATCCTATACTTCATCCAAACTTACAACATTTCATATCTCCCAAATTTCATAACCAGAGATAACATATTCTACATCATTGACAAACTAGGATAATCTTCTATATCTTTCATATAGATCACTGAACTTAATTCAAAACATATCTATCTATAATTTGCCTCAAATCACATTACACACCTAAATGTACACTTATGAACAGTTTCACAAATACTTAACTTGTCTCAAAGCACCGCATATACAATTCTACACTAAGAACATTTACAAAAGTAAAGTCAAATGTCCGCAACTTTGACTGATCATAACTTCCACTCCCGATATCGAAACATATCATACTTTATGGCTACAAAGAGCTCTCAACAAAAGCCACAATTTGCCTTCAGATTATTTTCTCAAAATCTGCTTAAATCAAAAAGTCAACTCTCTATGATCAAAAGTCAAACTTTTTCAATTCTTCAAATTCTCACTCTTTTACTATTTGTTTCATACTCTTCAACTCCATTTCAATCAACTCATTCACTTTAACTTTTCTAATAAATTTCACAATACCACACAAAATTTACTCAGAACCTCAAATCAATTTCATGTATTAACCTCAAAATATCATCTTAATTTGTCCAACTAGCATTGTTCACCCAAAACCTTAAACATAACCATTCAAATTCATAAATTTCTCTTCCTTTACACATGACTAAGTCACCTCAATGTCATCGTTAAATGTCAAATTACAATTCACAAACCTGAGAAAAGTTCGGGGTCCAATATTTCTCCCCCTTTTAAAAGAATTTCATCCTCGAAATTCCTGCATGAGTAATCATCAAGTAACTTATTCTCTCAAATAATTTCTTCCAATGATCGTAGTCACTTACCTTCTTATCTAATTCCTTATCATACATATATCTCAATTTATTCACAATCTTTCACTTCTTATATCTAATACCACCAACACCATGCTAACATCACTATATCCACAAATCAATCTTTAAGTAATCTATTTACAAGTCAATAGTCCACTTCTTAATAACCTTAAGATGGACCAATCATCATTCAAGATCAACCTTGTAAACTTCTATACATACATATCTCTATTATTCATCTCATCTTTCAAGTATTCCGCTATTACATCTCATATATATATTTTCGAAGTCAAATCATCCAAATTCATCATGAATTTCTAATCTTAATTTCCATACACACAATCTTAAAATCAATCATCCTCTTAACACTTAAATCAAACAGTCACTTTAATTCCTCGAATAATTCATGAAAACTTATTCACATCAATATCACATCCTCACTAATTCAATCATCTAACTCATCACCTCCATCAAACAATCATTTAGATTCTTCAAAATAATTCATGACAGAGACAAACACATCATACACACATTCTCACAAGATTAATCTTATCCTCACAAACTCTTATCCATTTCTTACTCATACACATACGCCCAAGTAAGATCATATTACTGGGCTCTGATACCACAACTGCGGATCCCAACCGAAAAATGAACGGAAGTCACCGAAATCAAAACTGATTCAAATTGGAGAATTTGAATTCGAAGGCGAACGAATAACAAATTTCCGATCGACAACTGAAATTAACAGAATCTGAAACAAAACATAAGGTGAAAGTCAAACTGAATGAAAGTCAACTAATCACATCGGGTCAAAAATGAAAGGAAACGGAAACGAAATCTATGAAATCCAATCATATCAAAAGCGAAGGAATCAAAAGTAAATCGAATCAAAGGAGCGTAAACATAAACGATTCGAACGGACCAAACCAATTTTTCCCGACATCCGTGACTCGTATGTTAGAAAGATGTGCGTTGGATACCTTAAGACTAAACCAAATCCGAAACCCGTATAAAATTTGTCTTTTCTTTTCTTTCGTATTCGCTTTATTCAATCTTATACAAACAAGAACTCAAATCATAAAATTTCTCAGAATCATGCTATTTCTCGTGCTTATTAACAAAATCATAATCTCACTCTTATCTTTCTTTTATCATACGAAAACTGGCAGCATAACGGTTGCATTACAACTAACCCATACCTGCAAAGTATTCAAAACACACTTCTATCATACCCAAACAATAATCAGAATCATCGAACCCCGTCCGGAATCTAAACCATACTATCCAGTATCCAAAATACATTCATACACATTCATACATACCCAAATCATTCCCATTTCTCAATTCAATATACATGTACATAATTCATTACACAACCGTAATTCACTTTCTATTTTATATACAAATCCATAAATCAATTTCATCATAGTATACATGCTATACACAATCGAACAAACGGTCTTGACAATCTTTCATCTGATCTCCCGCTCAAATACCTGGAGATGGGGATGAAAGGGGGTGAGCTTATAGCTCGTGGGTAACAAGTTTATAACAAAGAATAAGCAAAACTGTTGAAAAAGTTCATTTGTTATACAAATATCATAATAAGTTCATAAAACGCTTTGCTCCCAAATTCTCAGTCAAATATGAAATTTTGAGTTCAAACTCGTAGTTAAAAAGTGTAATTTCATAGGGAAAAATGTTATCACATCAACACAACATGATCATTCAATCTTCAATACAAAATGCTCAATTTATGCACATACTTGACAATTCATAGATGCAATGCACAAACAAACGGCTCGAGGGTTCTATGGAAGCAAAAGGGAGAAACCGAAGTTTACACCCTGAACAAAATGAGTCCATTCGGAGCTCATATGCCACAAGCGGGTAGCCGGGAGAAGGCTTTTGTCAACGTGCACGTGACGAACAAAATGGTTCTACTCTCGCCCAAACAAAAGCACAAAATCATGCTCATAATCATTTCATCAATGCTTTTCGTGCTCCTTTCCTTCTTTTCCAAATATACAAAATGCCATGAATTTCACAAGGCATGACATAAATGTTTCAATGACATGACATAAATGTTTCAATGCATTCTCATCTTTATTTTGCAATTCATTCACAAGAAACAAAACAATATTTATGAAGTTGTTGAAATCATTCTTGATTTGGGAGAACACTTTAGAGGCTCATTACTAAATTATAAACATGAAACCCCCCTGGAATTTCCTTGCTTGGATACATGTTTAAAAGAAGCCTCTCCTTGATCCTCTTGCCTTCCTTGATTTCTTGTTTAGCTTCGATTTCTTCAAAATCGTCAAACCCTAGCTTTCTCCCTCTTTTTCTCTTCTTCCTCCTCCACGACTTCCTCTTCTTCTCTTCTCATTTCTAATCTTCTTTTTTTCTAATGTCTAATTTATTATTTCCTTCTCTTATTTATTCTCTTAATGAGTGGGGAAAGTCCATTTTGCCCTCCCACATAAGTCTCACAACTCTTAGACTTAAGTACCATGCCCAAATTACCCTTATATATTCTTATAACCTTAATACCTCAATTTCATAAATTCAAAATCTTCGGAACTAAATTAAATTCCGATTCCTTCAAATAATTTGCAGTCCCATGCCTCTAACTTATTTAGAAACAGCAATCAACTTGATTGGGTCTCTACCGATCAAGATATCATCACAATACTGAACCATGCTCAGAAAATATCTAACTCACTTCAACTCAAACAATCTCTGAACAATCATAATTTCCCATCATGAGGTAGGTAATTGTCTTAGGAATCCAACGCTTCAAAAATCAGATTAATCGGATATCTGTCGAAAAAATTAGAAGCAAAAGACTAAAAAAGGGTTGGTCACCCTAACAGTAACAAAATTTATGAAATTTCTATCTGTACATGCCAAGGTCCAAAAGGGCATACTTATAACAATGAAAAGATCAGAATATAATCAAAAACGTTCACGAGGAATTCAAAAGCAATAGCAACCTCTAATTAGGTCAATTCGTCAATCGAAACTTCCGTCTAGTCATCCTATATTTCATCCAAACTTACAACATTTCATATCTCCCAAATTTCGTAAGCAGAGATAACATATTCTACATCATTGACAAACTAGGATAATCTTCTATATCTTTCATATAGATCACTGAACTTAATTCAAAACATATCTATCTATAATTTGCCTCAAATCACATTACACACCTAAATGTACACTTATGAACAGTTTCACAAATACTTAACTTGTCTCAAAGCACCGCATATACAATTCTACACTAAGAACATTTACAAAAGCAAAGTCAAATGTCCGCAACTTTGACTGATCATAACTTCCACTCCCGATATCGAAACATATCATACTTTATGGCTACAAAGAGCTCTCAACAAAAGCTACAATTTGTCTTAAGATCATTTTCTCAAAATCTGCTTAAATCAAAAAGTCAACTCTCTATGACCAAAAGTCAAACTTTCTCAATTATTCAAATTCTCACTCTTTTACTATTTGTTTCATACTCTTTAACTCCATTTCAATCAACTCATTTGTTTTAACTTTTCTAATAAATTTCACAATACCACACAAAATTTACCCAGAACCTCACATCAATTTCATGTATTAACCTCAAAATATCATCTTAATTTGTCCAACTAGCATTGTTCACCCAAAACCTTAAAACATAACCATTCAAATTCATAAATTTCTCTTCCTTTACACATGACTAAGTCACCTTAATGTCCTCGTTAAATGTCAAATTACAATTCACAAACCTGAGAAAAGTTCGGGGTTCAACATCAGATTTTCAGCATAATATAAAAAAGTTAGGCTTACTACAGATTTTGGTGGCATTAAGCCTACCCACTTCCTAATGTCAATATGGTCTAAAAGGCAGGTCGTGTTAAAGTCACAGGTATGACTACTTACCTATATATATACATCAACTAATTAATAATGCAGTAATCATTGTTAATTATAATTGAATAAGATTAACAGTTATTGATTAATAATTAATTTAAAAATAAATTATAATTTAATAAATCATTGAATTTACTATATTTTAATTACCATTATTAATCAAGTATCACATTTTCGTAAATCAATTAATTAATTATATTTTAACTAACTCATAATTACATGAAATTATATTTTGATTTACTAAATATTTATAATTGAATTAATTAAAGATATTTTAAGAATATGTAATTAAAAAGGGTCAAATATTTTAGATGCATTAATAATAACATAAGTAATAATTACATGTTAATAATTAATAATTAATTAATTAATAACATTTCAACAAATCAATTATTTAATTATATATTGATTATTATGAATTACATTTTAAATTATTTTATATAATTAAGAAATTAACAAAAGATCTTTTCACGGGCATGACATTTAAGTCATGACTTTGAGTCCAATAATAGTAAAAGTTTATTTTATTTTAATTATATAACAAATTAATTATTTTTATTAATCAATAATATACTTAAGTTATGCCTGTGACCCTATAATAATAAATTTTCATTTTATTTTTAGTAATTAGTCAATTAGTTATTTTGTTATTCATTAATAATATATTATAATTAGACACTTAATTATATATATATTATATTTACTAAAATGAAAATATAAGAGCAAATTTATTTAATTAATTAAGGAATAAATTAATTATATTTTAATAAACCAATACTTAAAAATGTTATAAAATAATATAGGTGTTAATTATCCACAAAAGAAAATAACATGCACAACATAGCGGTAACATCTGTGAATATTAAGTCACGAGGCGTAACTACTTACCTATATATACATCAACTAATTAATAATGCATTAATCATTATTAACTATAGCTGAATAAGATTAACGACTAATAATTAATAATTAATTTATAAATAAAGTATAGTTTAATAAATCATATGTTTTATTATATTCTAATAATCATTATTAATCAAGTATCACATTTTCATTAATTAATTAATTAATTATATTTTAACTAAATAATAATGTTTTAATTATATGAAATTATATTTTAATTTACTAAATAATTGTAATTAAAAGGAAAATATTTGAGACACATTAATAATAACATAGATAATAACTACTTGTTAACAATCAATGATTAATTAATTAATAAGATTTAAATAAATTAATTATTTAATTATATGATTATAATGAATTATATTTAATTTTATTTTATTTAATTAAGAAATTAAAATAGATTTTTCACAAGCATGACACTTAAGTCACGTTTGTGACTTCTATAATAATAAAAATTTATTTTATTTTAATTAAATAATAAATTATTTATTTTATTAACTAATAATATACTTAAGTCACACTTATGACTCATATAATAATAAATTTTCAATTTATTTCAAGTAATTAATCAATTAATTATTTTGTTATTAATTAATAATATATTATAATTAGTCAATTAATTTTATATATTATATTTAATAAAATGAAAAATAAGCACTAATTGTATTTAATTAATTAAAGAATAAATTAATTATAATTTAATAAATCAACACTTAATTATTTATTTATTTATTAACAAATGTTATAAAATTATATAGGTATTAATTGCCCATGAAAAGAAAATAACATGCACAACATGGCGGTCATGCTTGTAAATATTAAGTCACAGCGTAACTATTTACCTATATATACATCAACTAATTAATAATCATTATTAGTTATAACTGAATAAGATTAACAGTTAATAATTAATAATTAATTGATGAACAAACTATAGTTTAATAAATCATTTGATGTATTATATTCTAATAACCATTATTAATCAAGTATCACATTTTCATAAATTAATTAATTAATTATATGTTAACTAACTAATAACATTTCAATTATATGAAATTATATTTTAATTTAGTAAATAAGTGTAATTAAATTCATTAAAGATATTTTAAGAATATGTAATTAAAAAGGAAAAATATTTAGACGCATTAATAATAACAAAAGTAATAACTACGTGTTAATAATCAATAATTAATTAATTAATAAGATTTCAATAAATTAATTATTTAATTATATATTGATTATTATGAATGATTTTTATTATTTTTAATTAAGGAACTAAAATTAGATTTTTTCTTGGCATGACACTTAGCTCACGTTTTTTACTCGTATAATAATAAAAGTTTATTTTATTTTAATTAAGTAATCAATGAATTATTTTATTAATTAATAATATCGTAAGTTACACTTGGGACTCCTATAATAATACATTTTATTTATTTTAAGTAATTAGTCAAATATATATTTTGTTATTAATTAATAATATATTATAATAAATCAATTAATTTTATATATATTATATTTGATAAAATGAAAATATAAGCACTAATTCTATTTAATTAATTAAAGTGTAAATTAATTATATTTTAATAAATCAATACTTAATTAACCAATTAATTAATAAAAATGTTATAAAATTATATAAGTATTAATTGCCCATAAAAGAAAATAAAATGCAAAGCATAGTAGTCACATCTGTGAATATTAAGTCATAGGCATTACTACTTACCTACATATATACATCAACTAATTAATAATGCATTAATCGTTATTAATTATAACTGAATAAGATTAGCAGGTAATGACTAATAATTAATTTTAAATAAAGTGTAATTTAAAAACCAATTAATTTATTATATTCTAATTACCATTATTAATCAAGCATCATATTGTCATAAATCAATTAATTAATTATATTTTAACAATTGATAATATTTTAATTATATGAAATTATTTTTATTTTACTAAATAGTTATAATTAAATTATTTAAAGCTATTTTAAGAATATGTAATCAAAAATAGGAAATTGCTTCTAACACATTAATAATAGCATAAGTAATATCTACATGTTAATAACCATTAATTAATTAATTAATTAATTAATAAGATTTCAACTAATCAATTATTCAATTATATGTTGATTATTATGAATTATATTTTAATTTTTTGTTTAATTAAGGATTTAAAAATATATCTTTTCAAAGTTGTGACATTTAAGTCATGTATGTGGCTCCTATAATAGTAAAAGTTTATTTTATTTTAATTAAATAACCAATTAATTATTTTATTTATCAATAATATACATAAGTAATGCCTTGACTACTATAATAAAAATCCAATTTTAAATAATTAATCAATTAGTTATTTTTTAATTAATAATATATTATAATTAGTCAATTAATTATATATATATTATATTTGATAAAATGAAAATATAAGCATTAATTTTATTTAATTAATTAAAGAATAAATTAATTATATTTTAATAAATCAATACTTAATTAAGTAGTTATTTAATAACAAATGTTATAAAATTATATAAGTGTTATTTGCCCATAAAAGAAAATAACATGTATAGCATGGTGGTCACGTCATGAATATTAAGTCATAAGCGTGACTACTTACCTATATATACACATCAACTAATTAATAATGCATTAACCATTAGCGTTAATCTTATTCAATTATAATTAATAATGATTAATGCATTATTAATTAGTTGATGTATATATATAGGTAAGTAGTCACGCTTGTGTCAATATTCATGACGTGACTACCATGTTGTGTATGTTATTTTGTTTTTATGGGCAATTAATACCTATATAATTTTATAATATTTGTTATTAAATAAATAAATAATTAATTATTGATTTATTAAAATATAATTAATTTATTCTCTAAATAATTAAATAGAATTAGTGCTTTATTTTTCATTTTTATTAAATAATATATATATAATATTAATTGACCAATTATAATATATTTTTAATTAATAACAAAATAATTTTCTAATTAATTACTTAAAATAAAATAAAATTTTATTATTATAGGAGCCACAAACATAACTTAAGTGGACCGATCTATTTCCGACATTGGTCACTACAGAGTGGATCGATCTATTTTCGATTTCTACAACTCAGAATTTAAATCGAACGGGGTCAGATCATAGCCCGATGTTATGCAAATTTGACACGGAACAAGTTTCACGCCCACGCCTCTTTCGTTTCCAGCGGATGTGGCTACCTCGCGATGATTTCCTCACCTTGGTCCAATCGAATTAGGCTCAGCCAATTGCCTGTCATGGCATGTTACGGTTTTCTCTCAAGCTTCGCCGCCTCAAATCCTGTTTGCACCTCTGGAATAAGGAGAAGTTTGGGGATGTCTTCCTTAATCTGAAAGCAGTGAGTCAGGTGTGATGCAACCGAGCGGAGTTTGAAGAATCTGGGACCACTGAGGTTCTACTCAGGTTGAACAAATCCAAAGCTGAATTGTTACTACGGCTTAAAGAACATGAGGATTTTATGCTTCAAAAGTTGAGACTGAAATGGCTTAAGGAGGGTGATGCTAACACTGCATATTTTCATGCCTTTTTGGCAGAGAGACGAACACGATTGGGGATACACAAGATTCGAGATAGTAATGGGCACTGGTTAACAGACCCGACTCACATTGAACTTGAAGCGGTCAGATATTTTCAATCCCTCTTATCAACGGAGGTAGTAGAGGATGAGAAGGAAGCCACATCTAGGCTGCTAAGCCATATACCGAGGCTTGTTGAGGAAGTGGACAATGTTTTGTTGATGCAACCGGTTACAATGGAGGAGGTTAAGCAAGCAGTCATGAGTTTATCGTCTACTAGTGCGCCGGGAATCGATGGATACTGTGGAGCTTTTATCATAATTGTTGGGACATTATCTGTTATGATCTCTTTGATGCCTGTTGTTAGGCCCGGGCCCCGGATCCTTGATTCCGGAGGCGGCCCCTCAGGTCGCGCCGGCAACGGGCGTCCCAAAACGTCGAACCCGATCCCAACATCCATACAAATCCATAAATTCGATTCACACACAAACATTCGCATACCATCAATCGTCTACGCATACATTCTAACCATGCATTAATCATCTCAGTTACATAAGCCATCAAGTTAAGAAATTAAACAAGTATTCTTGCAATTACACATTACATAATATAGTTTGAATCAAAAATACATGAGTATGCTCCATGATAATATGCTTGGAGGGCTAACCAAAATACTAACTTAATACAAGGCTCCTAATTAGCTGGAAGTTTCCGATGCCTCGTAAGGTCAACTATCGTCTCGATCTGCACCTGAGGAGGGGAGAGTAATGGGGTGAGTTGCGAAGCTCAGTGGCATATACGTTTATAGCCATTGGCAACGAGCCACACAATCAAGCAATATGCATATATCTATAACAAGTCAAGATTCATCAATTGATTCACATTCATATAAACATAGGTCATGCAATTTCTGTTTCTCAACATAACAATCATTATGCATCATTTCTGTCAAATCAATCATGAATGCACACAAATGGTTCGAGAGCTCCGTAAAACGATCCTAATAAATCGAAGTTTATACCGTAAACTATCCGACTCCGATTTCTCAAGGATCTCGTTGCCTCAAGCGGACAGCCGGGAGAAGGCTTTATGTCAACGTGCACGTGACTCCATCCGTAACTCTCTCACCCAAACAATACACATAACCATTCGTTCCATGTTCAAAGCATTTTTCAAAGCTTTCAAAATTTCATTCTTTCCATTCTCACAAAATGCCATAAGGCCTATCAAGGTCATCCATAATCATAATCATAATGCATGTTCAATATTTCTCATATCATTCAACACAAGCAATGTCACATAATGTAAGCAACCATACATAAGGCAATTTGCCCATACACACAATAACCATAAATGTATTACCCACCTAATATCACTCGAGTATCCGACTCATTGGTGTCCTTCCTCTTGCGATTGGGCCAAATCGGCTTGGTTCCCTATAAGCAACCAAGTTTTCATTCAATTAACATTTCAAGGAAAGTATTCAAAAGCTTGAAAATCCATAAGGCAAAGTACTAAAAGTCTCCACTCGACTTCCACCTAAAATTCCGAACCCTTACAAGCTAATTCCGAACTTCCCTTCTTCATGCAACTTGTAGCCCTTTATTCCTAGATCACAACGCATCCAAAATCACCTCATTTGGACATCTACACCAAAAGATATGCCCAAAAATATCAAAAATCATCTTTCTTGACCACAAGGGTTTTGCAAGGCGTGCGCATAGCGTCTGCCGTGGAGAACACATCTTCACATGTCGCGACGTCGCCCCTCTCGCACATCGCGACGTGCCTCCTTCGCACGTCGCGAAAAATGTTTCCCCTCTCGTCGTGATGAATTTAATTATTATACGTCACGACGAACTCCGCGTCGCAGCGTGTTCATACGCACGTCGCGACGTGCGGGTCTGGAGCTCGACTCCGAAACTCGATTTCCAGTATTTTCAAATTTCAATTCTTTCCCAAACTTAAATGCAACACACCTAAGCCTTAGATCATATCTTATACTACATTTCTAACCCAACAGCAACTCAAAATCAGTCATAAACACATCAACCCAAGAAATCTAACCATTTTTGCCCTAAAAACCCTAATCCTTCGATTCTGCTACATTCAACATTCTCTAGGTTTAAATCTAACCATAATAAGTTTGAAGGAAGCTAAACTTACCAGAAAATGGTTCGAAACTGTCGGAAATCTCTTAGAATCACAAACTTTCTTTTCTTCTCTTCTCCCTCTCCCACGAGTCTTCTTCTTCTTCTTCTTCTCTTTTTCTTTTCTCTCCTTCTATTTCTTTCTTTCTTTCTAATACTATTTCTCTTAAGTCTAAAGGGGTAGGAAAAGCCCAAAACACCCCTCCTTGCAAAGCCTTAAGCTCTTCCACCTAAGTAAACTTCCCAAAATGCCCTTATACACTCTTACCCTTTAATTCTCATTTCAACCACATTAAACGCAAATACACCTCAATTATTCACTAATACTCCAAAATTAATCAAACTAAGGCATAAACTCACAATAATCACAATTCATGCTTAATAACATCATAAAAAAAATTCGGGGTCCAACATTTCTCCCCCTCTTAAAAGAAATTTTGTCCTCGAAATTATTACCTGAATCATCGAAGAGATACGGATACTTCTCCTTCATAGCTTCCAAGGGCTCCCATGTAGCCTCCTCTACCGAATGATTCCTCCACAGGACTTTGACTAGCTGAACTGTCTTGTTCCTGAGGACTTTTTCCTTGGTATCTAAAATCTCCACTGGTTGCTCCTCATAACTCAGATCATCCCTCAGCTGAACCTCGCTGGTCTGAATGATATGAGAAGGATCTGATCTATACCTCCTCAACATGGACACATGAAAGACATCATGAATCTGCGACAATTCCGGAGGTAATGCCCACCTATAGGTGAGTGGTCCAATCCTCTCAAGGATCTCATAAGGACCCACATACCTCAGACTCAACTTACCCTGCTTGTCAAATCTCATCACTCCTTTCCAAGGAGATGTCTTAAGAAACACTTTCTCACCGACCTCAAACTCTATCTCCTTTCGGTGTGCATCAATGTAGCTCTTCATCCTATCCTGTGCTGCCTTAAGACGTTGCTTAACCAAATTGACTTTATCAACTGTCGTCTGAATCAATTCTGATCCGACCAGTTTTCTCTCTCCTTCTTCATCCCAACAGATCGAAGTTCTACATCTCCTCCCATACAAAGCCTCATATGGAGTCATCTGAATGCTCGAATGGTACGAATTGTTATAAGCAAATTCGACCAATGACAAATGCTCATCCCAAGCACCTCTGAAATCCATCACACAAGCCCTAAGCATTCCCTCAAGAGTCCGAATGGTCCTCTCAGATTGACCATCCGTCTGAGAATGAAAAGCCGTACTAAAATTCAGCTTCGTACCCAAAGCTTCCTGCAAACTTTCCTAAAATCTCGAAGTAAACCGAGGATCCCTATCAGACAAAATCGAATCCAGAATCCCATGCAATCTCACTATCTCATCGATGTACTTCTTTGCCAGCACATGCAAAGAATCAGTATGTTTAATTGTCAAAAAGTGAGCTGACTTCGTCAATCGATCCACAATAACCCAAATAGCATCGTGCTTCCTACTGGTCTTAGGCAAACCCATCAGAAAATCCAGTCACCCTTTGCCACTTCCATTCCGGGATGGACAATGGCCTCAACTTGCCCGAAGGTGCCTGATGTTCAGCTTTGACTTGCTGACACACTAGACACTTACTAACAAACTTTGCTACATCCCTCTTCATGCCTTTTCACCAGAAATGCTCTCTCAAATCCCTGTACATCCTGGTACTACCTGGATGCATGGCATAAGGCGCATTGTGTGCCTCATCCATAATCTCATCCTTAACCTCCTGCACATCTGGAATACACAATCTGTTCCCCACAGTCATAAGCCCATCATCTCTCACTATCACTTCAGAAATCTTACGATTCTGAATTTCATCCCTGAGTCTGCTCAACTCTGCATCTTGAACCTGCAATTCCCTAACTTTCTTCCTGAGTATCAGTCTCACTCGAAAGTTAACTAGAAGACACTCCGGCTCCTCCTGCTTCAAGCTTATCTTAAGCTTGGCCATCTCTTCCAATAAAGGAAGATAAATCAACCGAACATAAGCAATCGAAGACTTCCTACTCAAGGCATCCGCCACTACATTGGCCTTGTCCGAATGATACTCAATCAGCAAATCATAATCCTTAAGCAACTCGATCCACCGTTGCTGTCTCAAATTCAATTCCTTTTGACTCAGCAAATACTTAAGGCTCTTGTGATTGATAAAGATCCTCGTCTGAACTCCATACAGATAATGCCTCCAAATCTTCAAAGCAAAGATCACAGCTGCCAACTCCAAATCATGCGTCGGATAGTTCAACTTATAAGGCTTCAACTGCCTCGAAGCATAAGCAATTACCCTATCTCCCTGCATCAAAATACAACCGAGGCCCTTCCTTGAAGCATCACTATACACAGTATAACCTTCATCTCCCAATGGCAAAATCAAAATCGAAGCACTAGTTAATCTATGCTTGAGCTCCTCTGACACTCATCACTCCAGACAAACTTCTGATTTTTCCTTAATAACTTCGTCATCGGAGCGACTATCATAGAAAAGCCCTCCACAAATCTCCGATAATAGCCTGCCAAACCCAGAAAACTCCTCACCTCTGCTACATTCTTTAGTGCTTCCCAATTCACCACAGCTTCTATCTTCTTTGGATCCACATGAACTCCTTGCTCTGAGATCACATGTCCAAGAAATGAAACTTCTCTCAGCCAGAATTAGCATTTATCAAATTTGGCGTATAATTCATTTCTCCTCAAAGTCTCCAAAGCAATCCTCAAATGCTCCTCATGCTTCTCATCATTCTTGGAATAAACCAATATATCATCAATAAAGACAATGATAAATTGGTCCAAGAATGGCTTAAAAACTCGATTCATCAAATCCATAAACGCTGCAGGCGCATTCGTCAATCCAAAGGGCATAACCAAAAACTCAAAATGCCCATACCGAGTCCTGAAAGCAGACTTTGGCACATCCGACTCCTTAATCCTCAACTGATGGTAACCCGATCTCAAGTCTATCTTAGAGAAGACTTTTGCCCCTTGCAATTGATCAAACAGATCATCAATGCGAGGAAGCGGATATCGGTTCTTCACGTGACTCGATTCAACTTAGATAGTTTACACATCCTCAACGATCCATCTTTCTTCTTTACAAAAAGAACTGGAGCTCCTCAAGGTGAAGAGCTCGGTCGAATATACCCCTTCTCCAACAACTCTTCCAACTGCTCCTTAAGATCTTTCAATTCCACTGGAGCTATCCGGTAAGGCGGAATTGAAATCGGCGTCGTACCTGAAAAGAGCTCAATGGGAAACTCAATTTTCTTAGCTGGCGGTAGTCCTGGTAATTCCTCGGGAAAGACATCCGAGAATTCCCTGACTACTGGAATATCCTCCAGCTTCCCTCTATCTGTCCTGGTGTCTACCACATAGGCCAAGAATGCCTCACATCCTTTCCTCATCATCTTTTCTGCGGCCAATGCTGAAACAATTCTGGGCGGCCTTGCTTTTCTGTCCCCCACAAACACCACTCTCTTACCGCTATCCAACTCAAATTCCACTGTCTTCTGCTTACAATCCAAACGGGCATTGTACCTCTCTAACGTATCCATACCTAAAATGACATCCAATCCTCCTATCTTCAGTGGCATCAAATCCACCACTAGGAGTTCTCCACCAATACAAATCTCACAATCTCTAAATACTTGACTGATAATAATATACTGGCCGATTGGAGTACTCACCATCAGCGGAGTATCCAAAGGGCTCACAATTCTATCACACACGGGTCTACTCGAAGAAACAAAAGAATGAGTAGAACCCGGATCAATCAAGACAATCACATCATCATAAAAGAGTCGAACCATACCAGTCACAACATCCGGAGCGATCTCTGCATCCTCCCGAGTCATCGCAAACACCCTAGCCGGTGCCTACCCCCTGGGTCTCCCTGGAATGCTCACTCTCTTAGCTACATTAGAACTGCCCACTTCTGTTGCAGCCCTCTGACCCACAGTCTCTGTCCTCCTCGAAACTTACATCTGACTCCTCTCTTGTCGTGGAGGCTGAGGACACTCTCTGGCAATGTTTCCCTTTTCCCCACAGTTGAAACAAGCTCCTGTCAATCTGAAGCAATATCCTCTATGGGGCCTTCTGCAGTGCTCACACTTTGGAATGAATTGCCTATCTCCATCTCCCCTTCTACCGCCGCCCACCGTGGAGGCTTGGTGAGAAACAGTAGAAGTCCTCATCGGCCTAGGTCGGCTCGCATCACTGCTCCTCTCCTCTGACTGAACTGGGAAACTCCTGGCACTCCTGTCTGGCATAGGAGTACTAGTACTGCCTCCCCTCTTGAACTGCTCTCTTCCCTTTCTCTTCTTGTTCAATGTTCTCAATATTCTCCACTCTCAAAGCTGCCTCAACCAGCTGCTGAAAATCACAGAAATTCTGCACTATCACCTTCTCTCTGATGGCCAAGTGCAGACCCGACTCAAACCGGCGACATCTAGCAGCCTCGCTCAGCATCAAATCCGAAGCATACCTCACCAACTGAGTGAACCGACGCTCATACTCACTGACTGACATCTCCCTCTGAGTCAAACTGAGGAACTCCCTCTGCTTTTGCTGGATATACACCTCAGACAGATATTTCTTCCTAAAAGCAACAAGGAAGTCCTGCCATGCCAACCCCATCGGCCTCATCGACTCACAGCACTCTCCCACCAATGCTGAGCATCTCCTCAAGCAGACTTGCAAAGATAGATGACTCTCGTCATCCTCACACTCCATCTGATCCAGTACCCTCTCGGTCTTTCTCAGCCATGTCTCAGCTTCCTCAGGATCAGTGGTCCCGTAGAAATCCACTGCTCCATACTTCCTCAATATGTCGAACCTTCTACCCTTCTTGGCTGGGGCTGAAGCAGAAGGTCGTGGCATCTGGCCCATAGCCTGCACAAATGCCTGAGTAAACGCCTAGAACAGCCTCGGATCCAACGGAGGCACTTGCTCCTGCATAACCGGCGACTCCTGAGTTTGCGATGGAAGGGGCTCACTACCAAGCCCTACAGAAGCCTCAGTGTTCCCTGGGACTACTGACTCATCAGTCCTCTCCTCTTCGGTCGGAGAGTCAGGTGCAATGAATCCTTGCAAAGCTCCTCGTGTCCTTCTACGAGGTGGCATCGTACTCCTTCAAATGTAAACACTAAGGATTGGCTACAGGTCAATCTACATGTATGCATGATATGCATGTCACTTAATCAATGCAACAATTCATCATATATCACACAATTCATCCTATTATGCAGTCTAAGCCAAGGACACAAAACCTAGGCGCTTTGATACCAAACATGTTGGGCCCGAGCCCCGGATCCCCGATTCCCGAGGCGACCTCTCGGGTTGCACCGACAACGGGCTCCTCAAAACATTAGACCCGATCCCAACATCCATACAAATCCATAAATTTGATTCACACACAAACATTCGCATACCATCAATCGTCTACGCATACATTCTAACCATGCATTAATCATCTCAATTACATAAGCCATCAAGTTAAGAAATTAAACAAGTATTCTTGCAGTTACACATTACATAATATAGTTTGAATCCAAAATACATGAGTATGCTCCATGATAATATGCTTGGCGGGCTAACCGAAATACTAACTTAATACAAGGCTCCTAATTAGCTGGAAGTTTCCGATGCCTCGCAAGGTCAACTATCGTCTCGATCTGTACCTGAGGAGGGGAGAGTAATGGGGTGAGCTGCAAAGCTCAGTGGCATATACGTTTATAGCCATTGACAACGAGCCACACAATCAAGCAATATGCATATATCTATAACAAGTCAAGATTCATCAATTGATTCTCATTCATATAAACATAGGTCATGCAATTTCTGTTTCTCAACATAACAATCATTATGCATCATTTCTGTCAAATCAATTATGAATGCACACAAATGGTTCGAGAGCTCCGTAAAATGATCCGGATAAATCGAAGTTTATACCGTAAACTATCCGAGTCCGATTTCTCAAGGATCTCGTTGCCTAAAGCGGACAGCCGGGAGAAGGCTTTATGTCAACGTGCACGTGACTCCATCCGTAACTCTCTCACCCAAACAATACACATAACCATTCGTTCCATGTTCAAAACATTTTTCAAAGCTTTCAAATTTTCATTCTTTCCATTCTCACAAAATGCCATAAGGCCTATCAAGGCCATGCATAATCATAATCATAATGCATGTTCAATATTTCTCATATCATTCAACACAAGCAATGTCACATAATGCAAGCAAGCATACATAAGGCAATTTGCCCATACACACAATAACCATAAATGTATTACCCACCTAATATCGCTCGAGTATCCGACTCACTGGTGCCCTTCCTCTTGCGATTGGGTCAAATCGGCTTGGTTCCCTATAAGCAACCAAGTTCTCATTCAATTAACATTTCAAGGAAAATATTCAAAAGCTTGAAAATCCATAAGGCAAAGTATTAAAAGTCTCCACTCGACTTCTACCTAAAATTCTGAACCCTTACAGGCTAATTCCGAACTTCCCTTCTTCATGCAACTTGTAGCCCTTATTCCTAGATCACAACACATCCAAAATCACCTCATTTGGACATCTACACCAAAAGATATGCCCAAAAATATCAAAAATCATCTTTCTTGACCACGAGGGGTCGCATGGCAAGCCCAGCCTTCCATGGCGAACACCTCTTCGCACGTCTCGACGTCGCCCCTCTCGCACGTCGTGACGAACGCTTCTCTCGCACGTCGCGGCGTGCCTCCTTCGTACATCGCGACGAACGCTTCCTCGCTCATCGCGACAAATTTAATTATTATACGTCGCGACGAACTCCACGTCGCGGCGTGTTCATACGCACGTCGCGACGTGCGGGTCTGGAGCTCGACTCTGAAACTTGATTTCCATCATTTTCCAACTTCAATTCTTTCCCAAACTCAAATGCAACACACCTAAGCCTTAGATCATATCTTATACTACATTTCTAACCCAACAGCAACTCAAAATCAGTCATAAACACATCAACCCAAGAAATCTAACCATTTTTGCCCTAAAAATCCTAATCCTTCGATTCTGCTACATTCAACATTCTCTAGGTTTAAATCTAACCATAACAAGTTTGAAGGAAGCTAAACTTACCAGAAAATGGTTCGAAACTGTCGGAAATCTCTTAGAATCACAAACTCTCTTTTCTTCTCTTCTCCCTCTCCCACGACTCTTCTTCTTCTTCTTCTTCTTTTCTTTTCTCTCCTTTTATTTCTTTATTTCTTTCTAATACTATTTCTCTTAAGTCGAAAGGGGTAGGAAAAACCCAAAACACCCCTCCTTGCAAAGCCTTAAGCTCTTCCACCTAAGTAAACTTCCCAAAATACCCTCATACACTCTTACCCTTTAATTCTCATTTCAACCACATTAAACACAAATACACCTCAATTATCCACTAATACTCCAAAATTAATTAAACTAAGGCATAAACTCACAATAATCACAATTCATGCTTAATAACATCATTAAAAAAATTCGGGGTCCAACACTTGTACTGAATTTATGTCAGGGGTTCCAATACCTCGTCCAATAAGTAGCATATTGATTACTCTGTTGCTGAAAAAGCTGAGTGTCAATTCTTTTTCTGACTTTCGACCAATCAGTCTCTGTACTTTCCTGAATAAAGTCTTCACGAAGATTTTTACGGAACGGCTAAAATCTGTTTTACCCAAGTTGATCTCCCCGGAGCAATCGACCTTTTTACCTAGGCGAGACATTGTGGACAATATACTGATGGCTCAGGACTTATGTCAATTTCTTAATCACCCTGCTCGAGGAGGTAATATCATTCTCAAACTGGATATGATGAAAGCTTTTGACCGTGTTTCTTGGTCTTTCCTCTCCCGTATACTGGCGGCTTTTGGTTTCCATGGTGGGCTTATCAGGCTGATTATTGGGTCCATTTCCAGCTGGTTCTCAATTTTAGTGAATGGTAGTCCAGTGGGTTTCTTCCAGTCAACCCGAGGCATTAAACAAGATGATCCTTTGTCACCTTACTTGTTTCTCTTAGTTTCGGAGGCTTTGACTCGCTCTATGCAATCATTTGTGATGCAAGGCAGGATATTGCCCTATGGTGTGCCTACTAGCTCGGCAGTTGTCTCTCATCTCTGCTTTGTTGACGATTTAATTATTTTTATCCGGAGTGATAAACGGTCACTAGTACAACAGCTTAACCTCTTGCTTGCCGACGATGAAGCAGCCACGGGACAAAAGCTAAATAAGCAAAAAAGTTATTTTATATTGCTGAAAGGCGTGTCTCCCAATCATCAAAGAGATGTTTTACAGCTCCTGCAAATGGGGCAAGGCTATTTTCCCTTACAATATCTAGGTTGCAGACTATTCCGGGGCAGAAAGATAGAGCGTATGTTCACTCATTTAGTTGAGGCAATTGAGACAAGAGTTTGCAGTTGGAAGAATAAGTGGCTCTCCCCTGCAGCTCGGATGATTTTAATCAAACATGTTTTATCCTCAATCCCACAACACGTCTTCACTGCTATTGAGCCTCCTAAATCCATCTTATATAAAATGGAGAAGATTTTCCAACAGTTTTTATGGGGGAGCTATTTTACAGATAATAAACGACATTGGCGTTCATAGGATCGCCTTTCATTTCTGATAGAGGAGAATGGGTTGGGATTTCAGAAATTGGAGGATATTGTTGCAGCCTATTCTATTAAGTTATGGTGGAAAGTCAAAAACCAAATGGGTCTTTGGGCTCAATTTGTCACCACATTATCACCGATTCGCGTCGTAGAACGATCATGGAGAATTGCCAAAGTAGATCGGCTTGCTCAGGAATATGAGTATGTTTCTATCCATACTGGGTTGGTGTCCTTTTTGACAGATAATTGGTTCGGTCTAGGAGCTTTTTCTTCGTTGGACCAGGTACACTAGTATCCTCTCCCACTGCTCACTGTCCGAGACTTCTTTTCCTAACGAGAAGAGTTGTTGGGCTACATTCTTCCTCTCTTGCAACCTGCTCATGCTGCATTTATTACTACTCATTCACAACAGTTTTCTCCTGGGCCTGATCGGCAAATTTGGAAACCAACTGTTACCGGACATTTCAGCCTTTCCTCGGCATATGATCTGGTACGGTCCCACAACCCTTTCAATGTCTTTCTTAATCAAGCTTGGAATAAATTTCTGCCAAAGAAAATCTCTATCTTTGTATGGCGTCTCTATAATTCCCTTCTACCTTTCTCGGAAACATTGAACAAGTTAGGTTTCTTTCTAAATCCATCGAGATGTAGTATTTGTTCCTTGACAGTTGACTGTGTGCAGCATACTTTTTATGAGTGTCCCTCGGCCAGACTGGTATGGAGACATTTTGCCGCCCTGTTAGATCTTCATTTATCTTTTCCCCCTGACCTTTAGCTCTTTATACGGGAGTGGTCTATTCTTGGAAGAGGGGCATCTACAAGAACTGTGATCATTTCAGTCATGCCCTACTTCATCCTTTGGGAGTTGTGGAAAATGCGTACCCTACACATATATGAGGGTAAGTCTACAACGGTCTCAGCCTTGATCTTTTTGATAACACAGCACGTTTCCTCTATGGTGCGAATTCATAAATTACTTCCAAAGAAAATACAGGAAATGATTAACTTATCCACTTCTTTTCATTGTCATTTTCAATTACCTCGCAAACTTGTGATTATGAATTTATGTTGGAGGCCCCTGGATGATTGCACCGTTGTTCTAAACACTGATGGCTCATTGCCTGGATGTCCCAGTCCTTCTGGTTGGGGATTTGTGGTACGATATGCCACTGGTTCTTTCTTGTTTGCAGAGTGTCGATACTGTAATTCAAATGTTAGCTTCGCCATGGAAATAGAGGCCATAGTTTGTGGCCTTCGATTTTGTGTTGACTATGGGTTCCAGAAAATACAGGTTCAAACAGACAATAAGAGCATTGTGCAACTATTGAGCTATAATTCAGAATGTTGGCCTTGGCGTTACGCGGTAACTTGAAAATATTCGACGTATGCTCTCTGTCTCGGCGTCGTCCATTATCCATGTTTATCGAGAGGTTAATAGCTGCGGATTCTTTAGCAAAGCTAGCTTTTCGGTACTTCGACTATATTCGCTACTGACACTTGATCTACCTCCTCCTCTAGGACAATCTTGCGAATGGAGCGACATTTTGTTCCATACATACAATATAAACCATGAGTCTTACATTTTATTTACATGACCTTTGTACTACACTACCTCTACTCTTGTAGAGCCATGCATTAATAAAATTCCTTTTCTATTAAAAAACAAAATAATTATTTAATTATTTAATTAAAATAAAATGAACATTTGCTATTATAAGAGTCACAGAGGTGACTTAAGTGTCACCTTTGTCAAAAGATCTATTTTAATTTCTTAATTAAATAAATTTAATTAAAATATAATTTTCAATAATAAATATATAATTAAATAATTGATTTATTGAAATCTTATTATTTAATTAATTGTTAATTATTAACACATAATTATTACTTATGTTATTGTTAAAACATCTCAAATATTTTTCCCATTTTTCATGACATATTCTTAAAATATCTTCAATTAATTTATTTACAAATATTTGTTAAATTAAAATATAATTTCATATAATTAAAATGTTATCCGTTATTTAAATTATAATTAATTGATTGATTTATGACAATGTGATACTTGATTAATAATGGTAATTAGAATATAATAAATTAATAAAATTTTTAAATTATATTCTATTGATAAATTAATTATTAGTCATTAATTGTTTATATGATTCAATTATAATTAATAATGATTAATGCATTATTAATTAGTTGATGTATATATATAAGTAAGTAGTCACACTTGTGACTTAACATCCCTGTATATGACTGTCTTGCTATGCATGTTATTTTCTTTTATGAGCAATTAACACTGTATAATTTTATAACATTTGTTATTAAATAATTAATTAAATAAAATTAGGGATTATTTTTCATTTTATTAATGTAATATACCATATTATAATTGACTAATTATAATATGGTATTAATTAATAACAAAATAATTAATTGAATAATTACTTAAAATAAAATAAAATATTATTATTATAGAAGTCACAAGTGTGACTTAAGTATAGTATGATTAATAATAAAATAATTAATTGATTATTTAATTAAAATGAAATGAACTTTTACTATTATAAAAGTCATAGACATGACTTAAATGTTACGCTTATAAAAGATGAATTTTAATTCCTTAGTTAAATAAAATTAATTAAAATAAAATCTATAATAGTCAATATATAATTAAATAATTAATTTATTTAAATTTAATTAATTAATTAATTATTAACACGTAAATATTACTTATTTTATTATTAATGAGTTTGAAATATTTTTCCCCATTTTTATTTACATATTTTAAAAATATCTTTAATTAATTTAATTATAATTATTTAGTAAATTAAAATATAATTTCACGTAATTAAAATATTATTAGTTAGTTAAAATATAATTAATTAATTGATTTATGGCAATTTCACGACCCAGTGCCACATCGGTCCCATGACAACTACCTCATAATCGGGTTAAGGACACTCACGGTATCCTTAATCTAGCTATGCAAGGCTAACTCAATATCTATTCTTTTCTCTCTTATTTTTAAAAAAAATTCCGGCAACACAACGGTTGTGTTTTAAAAATCTCAAAAGGCTGCAAACAATTTCAAACACACTTCTATATTCACACCAACCACAACTTTAGGACTTTAAAGTCCACTCAAGGCAATCTCAACAACAGTATTAAAAGATTCATACATAAAGTCATTTATAAAACACAAGGTAATCAAAAGTAAACTTACAAAATCATAAAGCGTATCTACATAAACACAGTTCATAAGCCACTAGACAATAAAAGTACAAAATAAGAAACTACCCACGTGTAGTAATACCTTAAAAATGTCAAAAGATCACACGATCCACTCAAGGCTTCAAATTCACTAAATTAACCTGCATGGTTGGAAAGTGAAGGGGGTGAGTACACTAGGTACTCAGTGAGTAGGAAAAACATATATCACAAATAGAATTTAATTCATACCAAGACGGTGTAGATAACCTATGAAGTGAATATATATCATATAGAAAACATATAGGCCTAGCCTATGACTCAACGTAAACTGGTTAGGAGCCATATAGGCCTAACTCACTCATCCGGTGAACATAAGTTCAGTTTAAGATACAAAAGCATAAAACATCATTTTATATATATATATATATATATATATATATATGATGTTTTATGCTTTTGTGTACTAGAATATTTTATGCTTTTGTGTACTAGAATATGCTTTTGTGTACTGGAACTGGAATATATATATATATATAGGAAAACCAATATCAAGATAAGCAAAAACAATCATGTGTGACATCACTAGTTGGCCAAACTAATGTGCACACCCACCGATTATCAGTGTTAGCTCGAGTTTCATCCATGGTGAGTTTGGACTACAGTCGACAAGAAGGTCATGACCCTAGGTGATGACCTCATCGGTGTCCAGACCTTAGGTATGGAATCACTCGCGAGTCCCGTAGAAAGATGTCAATACGGCGACTTGACTTTCATGTACCAGCATCAAGGGTGAAAAGGTCACTTAATCAGTTGTGCCCAGCATATGATTGGCCAATCGTTTCCTCACCAATCACAAACAAATCATGTCCAATTATTAAGTGTAAAATCAAGTAAGACATCATGTCTTTATTTATTGGTCCAACCGATAAAATAAAACTGTGCTATGGCTCTAAGCCAAAAGAGAACAAAAACACGCATCATACATTACTCGATTATGCATATGTAAATTCCAAAACATTATCTCATGAAATAAAAGCCATATTTTGTACTCCAAGTGCAAAGTTATTCAAAAATGTAGTTTCAAAAAATAAAACGTTGTCCTTTACATTTCAAGTTCAGATTGGTGGAAAACAATATCATTTCTTAAAATACATAATAAAAACATCAGTTGCACTCCAAGTGTAAAGAGTTATTAGAAACAATTTCATTTATTAAATACCTAATTATATTAACATCCATTTGAAATTCAAGTCTATTATACGTTGCCTAGGTTCAAAATTTACATACAAGTCATCATGCTTGTCTTAGGATGTTATAATCCTATTTGAGAAATATGGTTTCCCAAACTCACATCAAAGAAGATATGCTATCTCTTAACTTCAACAATCCTCTGTACGAGTTCCCTAATTCACGGATCTTGAGCCTTTATACATAAAAAAGGCATATATGAAATTACTACTTAAACATAAATTTCATACTTATACACCATCACATAAGCTTCTCTTTTGCAATTTCTAAGGCATTTAATGCCTTTAATCCAAACTTACTCATTTTATAACATAATTAAGCACATATTTATCCAAGCATATTAGGCCATTATTTATCAATCTAGGCAACATTTCAAGTTTACTCTAAGTAAACATGAAAGCCTCTTTCCAATGCACATCATCAAAATCCTTAAATCTTAAGCCAAGTTTTTTTATATCAGAATTAAATCTTAAGCCAAGTTCACTTAGGTATTTTATCAAACACCTAATGTGCATGACTTTCAAGTCACATTTTCAAGACTTTATCTTAGTAATTCATGCTCTTATCTTGTTATATAATAAACACTCCTAATCAATGACACATTCTACCACTCCATTCAAACCAACTCCTTCCATTTAAGCTACATTTATCAATTACACAACTCATTACTTTAATCCACTTCTTCTCCCACCATTTTGACCTAACCTTAACCAACACACATCTTCTTCATTCTTCATCACTAATTCACATCATACATGTATAATTAACACCATAGGATTCATTTAGACCATCAATTTCAAAAGATATTAAAAAATTCACAAACTTACACCTAAAAGGGACAATTTTAGTTTTGACTTAAAGAACCCTCTCCATGACACATTTCATTCGTATAAACCATGTTTCATGCATATTCAAGCATGGAGAACAACACATCTAAACCCCAAACTCAAAATCATAATGTAGAGAGAGATGAGACAAAATTTACCTAAACCTTTCTTTAATGATATCTTCAAATCGTTTAAGCTTTTCTCAAATCTAATGATAGATTTGAGTTCCTTGACCCAATTTAGCTTAGAACACCTTGGTTGAGGTTGAAAAACTAAAAAGAATGGTGGATTTTGATGATGGCCAAAACTTCCTCTTCGTGAATTTTGATGATGGCCAAAACTTCCTCTTCTTCCTCTATTTTCTCCTTTCTTTTAATTAAAACAAAATGTCTTAAGTCCTTAGAAATGTGATGGACGGCCATAAGTGAAAGAAGCGTTTAGAATATTGACTCTTCTTTGATCTAATGGGGTGAAATTATCATTTTGCCCTTAGCTTATGTGAAATTACCATTTTACCCTCTGAACTTTCCTAAATTTGCAATTAAACCCAAAGTTTAGGAATCTTCAAAACTTTTATTTTTTCTTTGGTCCTTGGACTCTTGGAAATAATAACTAAGCCCTTTAACTTTAAAAAATTACATATTGGTCCTCCAGGAATTAAAAAATTGCAATTAAGTCCTTTCACTTTTGACAATTTGCAAATAAGCCCTTATGTACATCAACTTTTCTAATTAAACTTTCTAAGTGTCCAATAAGTCTATAAATTATGTCTAATCATGTCTAAGGCATTAGAACACATTTAATTTAACCACCATGGTCATATTCATCCAATGGACTTGGTTTTTCACACTTAAAAGCTTATTTGTCAGAAGTCTCCAAGATTTCACATACCGATGAACTCTAAGCTCATGTAGCATATAACATTATAAATCGTTGGCATATCTTCAAATTCATCTTTGAACTCATATACAATCATGTATATATCAATATATAGTAGTATCTCCAAATATAGAACAATCACTAAAGAGCTCAGAAAGTCTGGCATTAAAGGCAATATGATACTTGATTAATAATGGTAATAGGAATATAATAAATTAATTGATTTTTTAAATTATACTTTATTTATAAATTAATTATCAGTCATTAATTATTAATCTTATTTAGTTATAATTTGTAATGATTAATGCATTATTAATTAGTTGATGTATATATATAGGTAAGTAGTTACACGTGACTTAATATTCATAGGCGTTCTTGTCTTATTGTGCATGTTATTTTCTTTTTATAGGCAATTAACACCTATATAACTTTATAACATTTGTTATTAAATAATTAATTAAATGGAATTGGTGCCGTTTTCATTTTTATTAAATATAGTATATATAAAATTAATTGACTAATTATAATAAGTTATTAATAAATAAAATAAATAATTGAATTAATTAATAATAAAATATTTAATTGATTAATGACTTAAAATAAAATAAAATTTTATTATTATAGGAGTTACATGCATGACTTAAGTATATTATTATTTAATAACAAAATAATTAATTGATTATTCAATTAAAATGAAATAAACTTTTACTATTATAGAGTCATGTCCGTGACTTAAGTGTCACGCCTATGAAAAGATCTATTTTTAATTCCTTTATTAAATAAATAAATTAAAATAAAATTTATAATAATCAATATATAATTAAATAGTTGATTTATTTAAATCTTATTATTTATTATTATTATTATTATTAACATGTAAATATTATTTATGTTATGATTAATGCGTCTAAAATATTTTTGCATATTTTTAATTTCATATGTTTAAAATATCTTTAATTAATTTAATTATAACTATTTAGTAAATTAAAATATAATTATTTAGTTAAAATATAATTAATTAATTGATTTATGAAAATGTGATACTTGATTAATAATGGTAATTAGAATATAATAAATTAAATGATTTATTAAATTGTACTTTATTTATAAATTAATTGTTAATCTTATTTAGTTATGATTAATAATGATTAATATGTTATTAATTAATTGATGTATACATATATGTAGTAGTCATGCCTGTGACTTAATATTCTGAGCATTATTACCATGTCGTATATGTTATTTTCTTTTTACTAGCAATTAACACCTATATAATTTTATAATATTTGTTATTAAATAATTAATTAATTAATTATTGGATTGTTAAAATATAATTAATTTATTCTTTAATTAATTAAATAGAATTAGTGCTTTTCATTTTTGTTAAATATAATATATTATTAATTAATAACAAAATAATTAAATGACTAATTACTTAAAATAAAATGAAATTTTTTATAATAAGAGTCATAGGCGTGACTTAAGTATATTATTGATTAATAAAAATAATTAATTGATTATTTAATTAAAATAAAATAAACTTTACTATTATAAGAGTAATGACACGATTTAAGCGCCACGCTTGTGAAAAGATCTATTTTTAATTTCTTAATTAAATAAAATAATTAAAATATAATTTATAATAATCAATATATAATTAAATAATTGATCTATTGAAATCTTATTAATTAATTAATTATTGATTATTAACACGTAATTATAACTCATGTCATTGTTAATGCGCCTAAACTATTTTTTCGCTATTTTAATTACATATTCTTAAAATATCTTCAATCAATTTTATTATAACTATTTAGTAAATTAAAATATAATTTCATATAATTAAAATATTATCATTTAGTTAAAATATAATTAATTGATTTATTTATGACATGGGATACGTGATTAATAATGGTAATTAGAATACAATATATTGATTGATTTTTAAATTATAGTTTTGTTTATAAATTAATTATTAGTCATTAACTATTAATATTATTCTAATTAATAATGATTAATGAATTATTAATTAGTTGATGTATATATATATAGGGAAGTAGTCACTACTGTGACTTAATATTCACAAACGTGACTACTATGTTGTGCATGTTATTTTCTTTTATGAGCAATTAACACTTATACAATTTTATAACATTTGTTATTAAATAATTAATTAATTAAGTATTGATTTATTAAAATATAATTAATTTATTCTTTAATTAATTAAATGTAATTAGCGTTTTATTTTTCATTTTGTTAAATATAATATATATATAATTAATTGACTAATTATTGTAGGAAAATCCCGGAGGTACATCATATGTAATGCAATGAAAACAAAAATTTTTGTTCGAGACTTTCCGAAACCGTGATCCGTGTATCGGTATGAAGACATCAACCTAAATAGCCAAAGAGACTATCTCTAAAGGTGATCCACGCAGAGATCGAAAATCTAACCGAAGTCAAACCCTTTGACCGGGAATAGCTAGAACAGATTAAAGGCTGCTAGACCTACCTCGTCCTGGAGAGCTAAGCATCAACGTTGGAATCTTGGAGAAGAAGAGTGGAAACGATGGTTTAAGAAAGAATAACATGAAACCCTTTTCACCTTCCTTAACACTTAAGCAAGTTTATTCTTCTTATTTTGAAAACCATAGAATAACCCATCTTCCATCCACGACAATCAGCTATATATAGTGTTCTTTACTTTTAAGACACCAATTAATAGCTTACAAATGGATGGCACACCATTTAAGGAATAAAGTAATGATACTTTGACTTTTCAAAACAAATCTTCTTATCTTCTCTTTACCCATTCCAACGATGCACATGTGCTTATATATATTATTAATTAATTAATTAATTACTTAATTAATTAATTAGAATATAATTGCTAAGGTCCATCCAACTGAGAATTGGTCCCCCACGGCCACGGCCCCGATGATCAAACGACTCCTAAACCTTTCTTAGCAATATCGATGTCGCGATCTCATGGGACATATCCCAATCCCATTGGGATCCATTTAATCTAATGCTCTCCATAATTGGAACTCGTCCAATTACTATTTTCTGATTCTCGAATCACTCTTATCGTGTGACCCTTTAGGCTCCGGTTATGTTGGCCACTTAGATTAACAATTAATCTGAGTAAGTCATGAGCGTATCTAGCAACACATCAAGACCCCAATTGACAGGAAAGTAATCGGTTTGATGTATTCATCACGAACCGGATCACGAACCCTTCCATGTATACAATTACCGTGCAATTCGTCCTTTCACCATCCTATACCCCACTTGGTTATGAGTATGGTCAAAGTGTCAACTCTCACTAGATCGAGTCTAGCCCAGTGATATCGGTTCTCGTCCCCGACTCATTACTTTATATGTCAATGAAGACACTCTTCATGACATACATGCCGCCACCTTAGTAATGATCCCACAAGAGGCCGTGGGTATCTCTTTCGCTAATCCAGTGGTGAATCCTTTATTGGCTACTCAATTATCTTGAATACCTCAAACTGCACTCAAGCACCACCCTATGAGTTACCTCTCGAAGGCAACAAGGAATGGAGTCAAAGCACGTGATCAAGATTCAAGATATCCTCGAGTACCTCAAGTCTAAGGATACTTGCACCATTGCTATGATGAGATTATCAGCGACACTTAGATAAGATATCCATGTGATGATCTCATGGCGGGTCATCCAATGAACTTACTACCGCTAGTAAGCATCCACATGTCAATTCTAAATATCTCATATTTACAGCTTCGAGATCCACCGCTGATCCAATCAGGAATATGACATGTGTTAGTCTATCCGGATTAATGATGTCCGGTCTCATTAATCCTATGACTAGGAGAATTTAGATATCTTGACATAATTGCACATGATAGGAATCTCAGTAGTATGATCACATCATAATTTCCTTCATGCTATGTCATATATCATGGACTTCATTAATTTGATTAAAGATCAAATCAATTCATAAACAATGTTTATGAATATCAAATTAATGAATAATGCCTTTTCTTTATTTATTCATAAAGTCCGCACTACGACTTTGAATAAAACGCGCTAAAGGGATTGCCTTTAGGGCACAAATAAACGAAGACGATTTGAACAAGTCGACTTATCCAATGAACAAGTCGACTTATCGGCATCGAACATGTGTAAGTCGACTTACACATGGTACAAGTCGACTTATCACTTACAAATCTCCCACTTGACCTAAAGCCAATCGCCTTAGTATCTAATACCATAAGCGAGTCCACGAGAATCACAATTCTCCCGTGACAATGGCTTTGTCAACGAACAACAACACTTTGCTCGTGGGAATTCTCTCTATCGGGATATCATCTCGACTAATGATCTCCGAATCAAATGGAATCATGAGTACGAGTTCAATCTTCGATAAGACCTCGTTCCTTTGCTGCGAACTAGCCCCATTGTATCACAATACAATCCTATGGGCCCATCACACTAGGGACGGATCAAGTTCAAGAATGAACTTCTTGATCCAAACCGCTTCCTTTAGCATCTCATGCGGCAATGTACTCTGCCTCGGTTGATGAATCAGCATCCTCTCTTGTTTGGAACTTTTCCAACTGACCGCCACGCTTATTCAAGTGTGAATGTATATAACCTGATTGTGATTCGTAATCATCCTTATCGATTAAATACTTGCATCTAAATGCCCGCCACTTGGAGATTTCCATCTCCATAGATCAAGAAAACATCCTTAGTGCTTCGCAAGTACTTGAGGATATTCTTGACACCACCCGATGACCCTCACCAGATCCGATTGGTATCCGCTTCGTAACACTTAGAGCATACGATACATCGGGCCCTCGACATAGCATTGTTCCATGCTAAACCTCTTTAGCATCTCATCTATGTACGATGATTGTGAAAGACCAAGCAACCTTTTGATTTATCTCTATAAATCTATATCCCTAGGATATAAGTTGCTTCACCAAGGTCTTTCATCGCAAATCGATTGGACAACCAAATTTTAAGCGATTGCAAAGATAGAGACATCGTTTCCTAGTTACAAGATGTCATCTACATACAACACAAGGAATACGATTGCAGTCCCATTAACCTTCTTATACACACAATGATCATCCAGATTTTGTGAGAAATCAAACTCTTTGATTGACTCATCAAAACGGATAATCCAACTCCTGGATGCTTGCTTCAATCCATACATGGAATTCTGAAGCTTGCATACCATTTATGTAGGAAAATCCCGGGAGGTACATCATATGTACCGGCAGCGGAAAACAAAAATTTTGTTCGTGACTTTCCCAATCCCGTGATCCGGTATCCGTATGAAGACATCAACCTAAATAGCCAAAAGAGACTATCTCTAAAGGTGATCCACGCAGAGATCAGAAAATCTAACCGGATCAAACCCCTTTGACCCGGGAATAGCTAGAACAGATTAAAGCCTGCTAGAACCTACCTCTGTCCTGGAGAGCTTCAGATTCACGTTGAACCCTTGTGCTTGGAGAAGAGAAGAATCGATGATGGCTTAAGAGAAAACAAGGAATCAAAACTCTTTTTCACCTTTTGCTTAACACTTAAGCATTTTCTCTTCTTCACATCTTGCAAAAACCGTCGGCCATCGTACTCCAAAAGCCATCTTATGTTGTTTTTTAACACTTAAAAAATGCTTCCATAAGCTTAGGACAAATGGTGAGTTAATGGCCATTCATTCATTAATGAATAAATAAATAAACTTTGACTTTTTCAAAGTTTTATCCTCTCTTCCCTCATTCCACGCACATGTCCATATATATATAATAATTAATTAATTAATTTACTTAATTAATTAATTAGAATATAAATGCTAAGGTCCATCCAACTGGGCCTGGTCCCCTCTGGGATCGATCCTTTCAAATGACTCGTAAACCTTTCTTAGCAATATCGATATCGCGATCTCATCGGGATATCCCGATCCCATCGGATCCATTTAATCCATTTGCTCTCCATAATTGGAACTCGTCCAATTACTATTTCTGATTCTCTGAATCACTCTTATGCGTGTGACCCTTTAGGCTCCGGTTATGTTGGCCACTTAGATTAACAATTAATCGAGCAAGTCATGAGCGGTATCTAGCAACACATCATGACCCCAATTGACGGAAAGTAATCGGTTTGATGTATTCATCACGAACCGATCACGAACCCTTCCATGACAATTACGTGCAATTCGTCCTTTCACCATCCTATACCCCACTTGGTTATGAGTATGGTCAAAGTGTCAACTCTCACTAGACCGAGTCTAGCCTAGTGATATCGGTTCTCGTCACGGGACTCATTACTTTATATGTCAATGAAGACACTCTTCATGACATACATCTGCAACTTGACTTAGTAATGATCCCGACAAGAGGCCGTGGGTATCTCTTACGCTAATCCGAAGTGGTGAATCCTTTATTGGCTACTCAATTATCTTGAATACCTCAAGTCGCACTCCAAGCACCACCCTATGAGTTACCTCCGAAGGCAACAAGGAATGGAGTCAAAGCACGTGATCAAGATTCAAGATATCCTTGAGTACCTCAAGTCTAAGGATACTTGCACCATTGCTATGATGAGATTATCACTGACACTTATATAAGATATCCATGTGATGATCTCATGGCAGGTCATCCAATGAACTTACTACCGCTAGTAAGCATCCACATGTCAATTCTAAATATCTCATATTTACAGTTTTCGAGATCCACCGCTTGATCCAATCAGGAATATGACATGTGCTAGTCTATCCGGATTAATGATGTCCAGTCTCATTAATCCTATGACTAGGGAGAATTTAGATACTGACATAATTGCACATGATAGGAACCTCAGTAGTATGATCACATCATAATTTCCTTCATGCTATGTCATATATCATGGACTTCATTAATTTGATTAAAGATCAAATCAATTCATAAACAATGTTTATGAATATCAAATTAATGAATAATGCCTTTTCTTTATTTATTCATAAAGTCTGCACACGACTTTGAATAAAACGCGCTAAAGGGGATTGCCTTTAGGGCACAAATAAACAGTACCGACCTTGAACAAGTCGACTTATCCAATGAACAAGTCGACTTATCGGTACCGAACATGTGTAAGTCGACTTACACATGGTACAAGTCGACTTATCACTTACAAATCTCCCACTTGACCTAAAGTCAATCGCCTTAGTATCTAATACCATAAGCGAGTCCATGAGAATCACAATTCTCCTGTGACAATGGCTTTGTCAACGAAACAGCAACACTTTGCTCTGTGGGAATTCTCTCTATCAGGATATCATCTCGACTAATGATCTCCCGAATCGGCGAAGTATGAGTTCGGATCGTCGATAAGACCTTGGTTCCTTTGCTCACAAGACTAGCCTCATTGTATCACAATACAATCCTATGGGCCCATCACGGCTAGGGACCGGATCATGTTCAAGAATGAACTTCGATCCAAACCGCTTCTTGATCTCACGCGGCAATGTACTCGCCTCGGTTGATGAATCAGCAGTCCTCTCTTGTTTGGAACTTTTCCAACCGACCGCCACGCTATTCGGTGTGAATGTATATAACCCGATTCAGGATTCGAATTATCCTTATCGATTAAATACTAGCATCTGAATGCCCACTCACTTGGAGATTTTCATCTCCATAGATCAAGAAAACATCCTTAGTGCTTCGCAAGTACTTGAGGATATTCTTGATCGCCACCCGTGACCTCACCAGATCCGATTGGTATCTCGCTCGTAACACTTAGAGCATACGATACATCGGGCCTCGTACATAGCATTGTTCCATGCTAAACCTTTTTAGCATCTCATCTATGTACGATGATTGTGAAAGACCAAGCAACTTCTTTGATCTATCTCTATAAATCTTTATCCCAAGGATATAAGTTGCTTCACCAAGGTCTTTCATCGCAAATTGATTGGACAACCAAATTTTAACTGATTGCAGCATAGAGACATCGTTTTCTAGTAACAGTATGTCATCTACATACAACACAAGGAATACAATTGCAGTTCCATTAACCTTCTTATACACACAATGATCATCCGGATTTTGTGAGAAATCAAACTCTTTGAGTACCTCATCAAAACGGATATTCGAACTCCTGGATGCTTGCTTCAATCCAAACATGGATTTCTAAAGCTTGCATACCTTTTCGCCATCGATGGAAGTGAAGTCCTGTGGTTGTGTCATATACACATCCTCGGGAAGATTTCCATTAAGGAAAGCTGTCTTCACATCCATTTGCCATATCTCATAATCATAATGAGCGGCAATGGCTAGGAGTATCCGAATGGATTTAAGCATTGCTTTATAGGTAATCAAATTACCATCCATGTTGGTTTTCTTCTGAAAACTCCTTGTGCACCCTATGGGTTTTATCCCTTCAGGTGTAACAACCAAAGTCCATACTTGGTTTTCATACATGAAATCCATTTCAGATTTCATGGCACAAAGCCATGTTCCGCATCAACTTTTCGTAACTCGTTCATAGGTAGTAGGCGATCATCTCATATGAGCAATACGCCATTCTGCTCACTTACAAGAAATTCATATCTCTCGAACACAGGCGTATCCTACTTAACCCACTAAATTGTGTGTAGTAGAAGGTTGAATTACCTCATCTATATGAGTGACAGTTTCAGTGTTCAGCGATTGATCTATGTTTGTTCGAGCATCTTGAACTTCTCAAGTTCAACTTTGCTCCCACCGTCCTCTTGTAAAGAAACTCTTTCTTTAAGAAAACAGATGCTTGGAAACAAACAACTTTTGTTCCTAAGCAAGGTAGAATTGATATTCCACGAACAAACACTTATCGATTTTGATCGTTAATCGACCGTGTCCGCTTACATAAGGTGACAACCCCAAACTTTCGGATGAGAAAGATAGGCTTTCGGCTAGTCCATATCTCCATATGGAGTAACCACAACCGTTTTAATGGAACTCTGCTTAGCAAGTAAACAAATTGCCTTGAGCGATATTCCCAAAACTGCAGTAAACCTATCATCAATCGCACCATGTCTAACAAGGTTCGATTTCTCCTTTCAGCCACACCATTGTGCTGCGGCGTGTAAGGTGGAGTATACTGAGATAAAATCCCATTATCTCTGAGATAATCAAAAAATATTGGTCTAAGCATTTTCCACCACGATCAGATCGTAATGTATTCATACTTTTACCAAGTTAGTTTTCTACTTCATTTATGAATTGTTTGAACGTTTCAAACGCTTCATATTTGTATCTCTACAGATACAGGTACCCATATCGAGAATAATCATCGATAAAGGTAATGAAGTAACGACAACCACTTCTAGCATGGATGGACATCGGACCGCATACATCTGAATGTATTAGGTCTAATATTCCATTCACTCGTTCACCCTTTCCTTTAAAGGATAACTTAGTCATCTTGCATAATAAACAAGATTCGCATGTGTCATATGATTCATAATCAAATGACCCTAAACATCCACTCTTATGGAGCTTAGCGATGCATATCTCATTTATATGGCCAAGTTCGACAATGCCATAAGTAAGTTGATTTTAAATTATCTCGATTATGTCTTTCCGCCATTGACATTCATAATTGGATATGACATGTCTCATATGTCAATTCAATTGCATAATGTACGAGTACCATAGAGCATTTCATTGCAACTAATATAACAACCATTGCTACTAAAAGTCCAATGGAAACTAAACTCTAATTAAACATAAAACATACAACATGTTCTTTGTTTAAAACGGTACAAAATGACAATCATCCAATTTGAATATAAGCCCACTAGGGAGTAACAAGACATAAGTGTTCACGGCTAATGTAGCAACTCTTGCTCCATTACCTACACAAAGGTCTAGTTCTCCTTTATGAGCTTTCATCGTGTCCCGAGGCCCTACATATCATTTCATATGTATGAGCCACATCCGGTATCAAATAACCGATATGTTTGGATCAGAATAGTATTAACCTCAATGACAAACATATTTGAAGAAGTAGAGGCATCTAATGCCTTCTTCGCTTCAAGGACTCAGATAGATTTTACGGTTTAAGCCATCTAGTGGCTAGACTTGCCACAATGAAAGCAAAATTCTTTTGGGCGTAATCTTTGGTTTTTCCTCGATGGCACTTCCATTTGGTTTCGCCTTTTCTTCTTTGAACTAGAAGAAGAAGCATCCACCATTAGCACTTGCTTGCTATCCTTCTTGATAGCTCGTCATTTGTCTCGAAAGCAGATTGATCACTCAGAATTGTTGTGGATATTTGGTTTATCCGATAGTTTATCACAAACCGTGAATAACCATCGACAATCCATCTAGAATTAAGTCTCTACTTAACTCATAATCCATTACAAATCCTAAGACGGCCAATCTCTCAATATAGCTATTCATCCTCGTGGCATACCGCATGCAGATATCCTCGAGCCATCTTTGTTGTGAAGAGAAGCCTTGAGGTCTCGAACCTTTCGCATCGAAGCTTACTCATCAAACAGCTCCCTAAGATGAAATACTATAGAGTGAGCATCCATGGACTCGTCGCTGCCCCTGCAGCTCTAGTGACATCGAGGCAAGCATAAAGCAAGTATCCATATCATCGCCCTTAGATGCTTACAATATGATTTCGATCCTTATCGAAGCATCGACAAAGAAAAGTGCAACCGGAAGTGGAACATCTAGGACGATCCCAGTTCCTCGATCTAAGAACAATTCTCGATTCCTTAGCCAATCAAAAAATTCGGTCCGAATAGAGAGCGAAAATTACACCGAAAGACTTCTTCAATCAACCTAGCGCGATAGAGAAGGAATGATAGAATAGAAATGCTGCGATGATCATAAGGACTTGCATGACATGCATATGGCTCCTACTAGTTTCCTAGAATCCATAACCCTCTTTACTTAATCCAGAGAAACGATGTGACATAATGTCCTAGTGGGTCGATATCCGACATTGCTAAGAGTGACCTTGGGTTTACCCAACAAGCCACAACTTAGGTCAATCGGTAGGTATCGGTCATACCAATTGTATCATCGATAACCGACATTAAGAATGACCTTGGGTTTACCCAACAAGCCACCTTATGTCTCGGAGGTATCGATATACCAATTACATCTTAGACACAACTATCGATCGCTGCTATCAACTTGTTGATGTATGCACTTACATTGGGTATCAACTCATTGATGCGCATACATCCGATGTATGCTACCCAATTTCGCCTCGCATCACGCTGACCTTGAGGTTAGCTCAACAAATCAACGCTTCTAGGAAAACCCACCCATTAATCCAAAAATCTCATTTTCATGGTTCAACATATTCAGATAGAGCGAGCTTGAGGTTAGCTCAACAACCCAACCCTATAAAAACTCGGTTCTTACCATATTAATGGAAGGCGTTAGTTTTCATATACCGAGGAGGATTTGGGTTTCATCTACTTCTTCTCCAAGCCGTAGGATTATAGTCACCATGACTATATGATATGATTTAGGGCATTTCATCAATCACATTGAGTCTATACCTAAAATCATCCATCATCCCACCTATGCATGCCACAAGTCGACTTTCATCAAATGCAAGTCGACTTATGCTTCTGCCCACACACAAGTCGACTTGTATGACACAAGTCGACTTATGTCATCTGCCCATGAACAAGTCGACTTACAAGGTATTACAAGTCGACTTATAATGAGATCTTGAACAAGTCGACTTATCCAAAAATCTTGAACAAGTCGACTTATCCAAAAATCTTGAACAAGTCGACTTATACCTTATACAAGTCGACTTATTCAGGGAATTTTGCTAAAATCTCTAATCGACTAGTTCCTCAATCAGTACAATTCCAATTCTCAACACCATCATACCTAGGGTAATATCTGTGAGTTGATGCCTCAATGAACACTTCATTGATTCATGAATGCCTTAAATAGTCAAACTATATGAAAAGCTTGAAATGAGTCAAAACTCATTAATTTCCAAATAATTTAGGAACACCCTAATTATCAACCTAAGCATCTCTAGCTAGCACATACATTATCAAATTTACTTCAGCACATGCCATAAAAAATATGACGGTCAAAACAAACAAGATAATGCAACATGCTAACGAGACGCTATTGTGATCAATTAGGCATCCGAAAATTCTAGGATAAACAACTTCAAGCAATTCAGTTTGGAAATCATACTACATCAAGATAACACATTTTTAATCACATTAAAAATGGTGCAAGGCATTGGAACTGAAAAAGCACACTCAATCAAGCCAAGCAAAACAGTCCCAACAATTTTCACCAAAACTGTCCAGTTCTGTACATTGCTCGAAATCATCAATGAAACAATTTCAATAAATCATGAGAAACTTATATAGGTTACTAAATGTTCAGAAAATGCTACATGAATTTTTTCAGGATTTTAGGCCATCAAAAACTCAGTCAACCTAAATAACAAAACCGATTCAAAATCTGTGTTCATCAGCACAGAAATTCCCAACAGCATAGAATAAATTCGTGAATAAATATCCAATCACCTTGAAATCCAATTTCCATTCTCACAGACATTCACCAACATCTTAGAGACATGTAGGTGAAGGAAAATCCGAAAAACCATTTTTCTAGAATTTATTCTCGATTTTATACTCATGCCTGTTCCAGAATCGTTTCACAAAACAGCATCTGTAACCTTAGGGAATTAATTAGCAAAACTATATCAAATCAAATCGATAAATTCTCAAATTTCATAGACATATTCTCTAACATGTTATGAACAATCCTGGGCAGAAAAATTTCGAAAAACATATCACAATATAAATTCGAAAATTGGACAGCAAGCATGCATCAACAGAAAATTCCATTAGGGATTCTGATCTCGCTTAGGTTATAGCTTCATACGGGACACCAGACGCTTTGATACCACTGTAGGAAAATCCTGGGAGGTACATCATATGTACCGGCAGCGGAAAACAAAAAATTTTGTTCCCAGGACTTTCCCGAATCTCAGGATCCAGGTATCCGTATGAAGACATTAACCTAAATAGCCAAAAGAGACTATCTCTAAAGGTGATCCACGCAGAGATCAGAAAATCTAACCGGATCAAACCCCTTTGACCCGGGAATAGCTAGAACAGATTAAAGCCTGCTAGAGCCTACCTCTGTCCTGGAGAGCTTCAGATCCACGTTGAACCCTTGTGCTTGGAGAAGAGAAGAATCGATGATGGCTTAAGAGAAAACAAGGAATCAAAACTTTTTCACCTTTGCTTAACACTTAAGCATTTTCTTCTTCACATCTTGCAAAAACCGTCGCCATCGTACTCAAAAGCCATCTTATGTTGTTTTTAACACTTAAAAATGCTTCCATAAGCTTAGGACAAATGGTGAGTTAATGGCCATTCATTCATTAATGAATAAAGAAATAAACTTTGACTTTTCAAAGTTTTATCCTCTCTTCCTCATTCCACGACATGTCCATATATATATAATAATTAATTAATTAATTTACTTAATTAATTAATTAGAATATAAATGCTAAGGTCCATCCAACTGGGCTGGTCCTACGGCCTAACGGACCCGGTCTTTGAAATGTATTCTAAACCTTTCTTAGCAATATCGATGTCGCGATCTCATCGGGACATATCCCATCCCATCGGGATCCATTTAATCCATTTGCTCTCCATAATTGGAACTCGTCCAATTACTATTTTTCTGATTCTCGAATCACTCTTATGCGTGTGACCCTTTAGGCTCCGGTTATGTTGGCCACTTAGATTAACAATTAATCTGAGCAAGTCATGAGCGGTATCTAGCAACACATCATGACCCCAATTGACCGGAAAGTAATCGGTTTGATGTATTCATCACGAACCAGATCATGAACCCTTTCATAGACAATTACTGGTGCAATTCGTCCTTTCACCATCCTATACCCCACTTGGTTATGAGTATGGTCAAAGTGTCAACTCTCACTAGACCGAGTCTAGCCTAAGTGATATCGCTCTCGTCCCGGGACTCATTACTTTATATGTCAATGAAGACACTCTTCATGACATACATGCCGCCACCTTAGTAATGATCCCGATAAGAGGCTACGGGTATCTCTTTCGCTAATCCAAGTGGTGAATCCTTTATTGGCTACTCAATTATCTTGAATACCTCAAGTCGCACCCAAGCACCACCCTATGAGTTACCTACGAAGGCAACAAGGAATGGAGTCAAAGCAGGATCAAGATTCAAGATATCCTCGAGTACCTCAAGTCCAAGGATACTTGCACCATTGCTATGATGAGATTATCAACGACACTTAGATAAGATATCCATGTGATGATCTCATGGCGAGTCATCCAATGAACTTACTACCGCTAGTAAGCATCCACATGTCAATTCTAAATATCTCATATTTACAGCTTCGAGATCCACCGCTGATCCAATCAAGGAATATGACATATGTTAGTCTATCCGGATTAATGATGTCCATCTCATTAATCCTATGACTAGGAGAATTTAGATCTTGACATAATTACACATGATAGGAACCTCAGAGTATGATCACATCATAATTTCCTTCATGCTATGTCATATATCATGGACTTCATTAATTTGATTAAAGATCAAATCAATTCATAAACAATGTTTATGAATATCAAATTAATGAATAATGCCTTTTCTTTATTTATTCATAAAGTCCGCATACGACTTTGAATAAAACGCGCTAAAGGGATTGCCTTTAGGGCACAAATAAACAGTACCGACCTTGAACAAGTCGACTTATCCAATGAACAAGTCGACTTATCCAATGAACAAGTCGACTTATCGGTACCGAACATGTGTAAGTCGACTTACACATGGTACAAGTCGACTTATCACTTACAATTTCGCCATTATAGGAGGTGAAGTCCTCTGGTTGTGTCATATACACATCTTCGGGAAGATTTCCATTCAGGAAAGCTGTCTTCACATCCATTTGCCATATCTCATAATCATAATGAGTGGCAATGGCTAGAGTATCCTAATGGATTTAAGCATTGTTACGGGTCAAGGTCTCGCCATAGTCAACTCTTTGTCGTGATTTAAATCCTTTGGCCGAAGCATTGCTTTATAGGTAATCAAATTACCATCCATGTTGGTTTTCTTTCGAAAACTCCTTTGCACCCTGTGGGTTTTATCCCTTCAGGTGTAACAACCAAAGTCCATACTTGGTTTTCATACATGGAATCCATTTTAGATTTCATGGCACAAAACCATTTTTCGTGCTCAACTTTTCGTAACCTGCTCATAGTAGTAAGCGATCATTTCGTATGAGCAATACGCCATTCTGTTCCTCACGAGAAATCCATATCTCTCAGGAACAGAGCGTATCTAACATGACCTACGAAATTCTTGTGTAATAGAAGGTTGAACTGTTACCTCATCTATATGAGTGACAGTTTCATATTCAGGCAGTTGATCTATGTTTGTTCAAGCATCTTGAACTTCTCCAAGTTCAAGTTTTCTCCTACTGTCCTCTTGTAAAAGAAACTCTTTCTTTAAGAAAACAGCATGCTTGGAAACAAACAACTTTTGTTCCTAAGCAAGGTAGAGTTGATATTCCACGAACAAACACTTGTCAGCTTTTACATCAAATGTATCTGACTGTGTCCGCTTCACGTAAGCAGGACAATCCCAAACTTTCAGATGAGAAAGATAGGGCTTTCAGTTAGTCCATATCTCCATATGGAGTAACCACAACTGTCTTTAATGGAACTCTGTTTAGCAAGTAAACAGCTGTCTCGAGCGCATACTCCCAAAACTGTGCAAAACCTATCATCAATCGCACCATGTCTAACAAGGTTCGATTTCTCCTTTCAGCCACACCATTGTGCTGCGGCGTGTAAGGTGGAGTATACTGAGATAAAATCCCATTATCTCTGAGATAATCAAAAACTATTGGTCTAAGCATTTTCCACCACGATCAGATCGTAATATATTCATACTTTTACCAAGTTAGTTTTCTACTTCATTTATGAATTATTTGAACAATTCAAATGCTTCAGATTTGTATCTCATCAGATACAGATACAGATACCTATATCGTGAATAATCACCGATAAAAGTAATGAAGTAAAGACAACCACTTCTGGCATGGATGGACATCGGACCACATACATCCAAATGTATCAGGTCTAATATTCCATTCACTCGTTTTCCTTTCCCTTAAAGGATAACTTGGTCATCTTGCCTAATAAACAAGATTCGCATGTGTCATATGATTCATAATCAAATGACCCTAAACCGCCACTCTTATGGAGCTTAGCGATGCGTGTCTCATTTATATGGCCAGTTCGACAATGCCATAAGTAAGTTGATTTTAAATTATCTCGATTATGTTTTTCGCGTCATTGACATTTGAATCGGATATGACATATCTAATATGTCAATTCCATTGCATAATGTACCAAATAGCATAGAGCATTCCATTCGAACTAATAGAACAACCATTGCTACTAAAAGTCCAATGGAAACCACTCTATTGAAACAAGAAATGCATAATATGTTCTTTGTTAAAACAGTACAAAATGACAATCATCCAATTTGAATATAAGCCCACTAGGAGTAACAAGACATAAGTGTTCACGGCTAATGTAGCAACTCTTGCTCCATTACCTACACAAAGGTCTAGTTCTCCTTTTATGAGCTTTCTACTGTCCCTGAGGCCCTACATATCATTTCATATGTATGAGCCACATCCGGTATCAAATACCGATATGTTTGGATCAGGAATAGTATTAACCTCAATGACAAACATATTTGAAGAAGTAGAGGCATCTGATGCCTTTTACTGCTTCAAGGACTCCAGATAGATTTTACAGTTTCGCCTCTAGTGGCTAGACTTGCCACAATGAAAGTAAAATCCTTTTGGGGCAGTTTCTTTGATTTTTCTTTGATGGCACTTCCCTTTGGTTTCTTGTCCTTTTTCTTCCTTGAACTAGAAGAAGAAGCATCCACCATTAGCACTTGCTATCTCTCTTGATAGCCTGCTCAGCTGTCATGAGCAGATTGATCAGCTCATGAATTGTTGTGGATATTTGGTTTATCCGATAGTTTATCACAAACTGTGAATAACCATCAAACAATCCAACTAGAATTAAGTCTCTACTTAACTCATAATCCATTACAAATCCTAAGACATCCAATCTCTCAATATAGCCATTCATCCTCAGGGTATACTGCACAGCAGTTGTCCCTGGAGCCATCTTTGTGGTGAAGAGAAGCCTTGAGGTCTCGAACCTTTCAGACCGAGCTTACTCATCAAACAGCTCCCTAAGATGAAATACTATAGAGTTAGCATCCATGGACTCGTGCTGCTGCTGCAGCTCTGGTGACATCAAGACAAGCATAATGCAAGTATCCATATCACTGTCCTTTAGATGCTTACGATATGCTTTCTGATCCTTATCAGAAGCATCGACAGCAGGTGCATCTGGAAGTGGAACATCTAGGACGTATCCCAATTCCTCAGATCTGAGAACAATTCTCGAGTCCTCACCAATCAAGAAAATCGGTCCGAAAGGAGAGCATAAATTCACACCGAAGACTTCTTCAATCAACCTAGCGATAGAGAGAAGGAATGATAGAATAGATATGCCTGCATGATCATAAGGACTTGCATGATATGCATATGGCTCCCACTAGTTTCCTAGAATCCATAACCCTCTTTACGAATCCAGAGAAACGATATGACATAATGTCCTAGTGGGTCAATGTCCGACATTGCTAAGAGTGACCTTGGGTTTACCCAACAAGCCACAACTTAGGTCAATCGGTAGGTATCGGTCATACCAATTGTATCATCGATAACCGACATTGAGAATGACCTTGGGTTTGCCCAACAAGCCACCTTATGTCTCGGGAGGTATCAGATATACCAATTACATCTTAGACACAACTATCGATCGGTCTTTATCAACTTGTTGATGTGTGCACTTCATTGGGTTATCAACTTTGATGCGTGTACATCCCGATGTACACTACCCAACTTCGCCTCGTCACGTTGACCTTGAGTTTGCTCAACAAACCAACGCTTCGGTGAAAACCAACCCATTAATCAGAAAATCTTATTTTCATGGTTCGAACATATCCGTATAGAGTGAGCTTGGGTTTGCCCAACAACCCAGCCCTATAAGAACTCTGGTTCTTACCATATTAATGGAAGGCATTAGTTTTCATATTTCGAGGAGGGATTTCGAAACTCTAAACTCCAAGCTAAAGGATTATAGTCGCCAGGACTATATGGAATGATTTAGGTTTCATCAATCACATTGAATCAATCCTTTTAATCATCCATCATCCAACCTGAGCATGCCACAAGTCGACTTACAACGAATGCAAGTCGCCTTATGCCCCTGCCCATACACAAGTCGCCTTGTCTTCTGCCCTCGCACAAGCCGACTTATATCCTGGTACAAGTCGCCTTATGCCTACGTCCATGCACAAGTCGCCTTGTACACTGCAAGTCGACTTATGTACAGACGCTGAACAAGTCGCCTTATACTCCAAATAAGTCGACTTGTCCAACAGAATTTGCTATAATTCTCTAATCGGCTAATTCCTCAATCCTTGCAATTCCAATTCACAATACCAACATACCTAAGGTAATATCTGCTACTTTGATGTCTCAATGAACACTTCATTGAACCATGAAAGCCTTATATAGTCAAACCATATGAAAAGCTTGAAATGAGTCAAAACTCATTAATTTCCAAATAATTTAGGAACACCCAAATTATCATCCTAAGCATCTCTAGCTAGCACATACATTATCAAATTTACTTCAGCACATGCCATAAAAATATGACGGTCAAAACAAACAAGATAATGCAATATACTAACGAGACGCTAATGTGATCACTTAGGCATCCGAAAATTCTTGGAAATGCAAATTCAAGCAATTCAGTTTGGCAATCATAATAAATCAAGATAACACACTTTTAATCACATTAAAAATGGTGCAAGGCATTGGAACTGAAAAAGCACACTCAATCAAGCCAAGCAAAACAGTCCCAACAATTTTTCACAAAACTGTCCAGTTCTGTACATTGCTCGAAATGATCAATGAAAAAATTTCAATAAATTCTGAGAAAATTAAATAGGTTAGTACATGTTCAGAACATGCTACCTGAATTTTTTCAGGATTTTTAGCCATCAAAAACTCAGTCAACCTAAATAACAAAACCGATTCAAAATCTGTATTCATCAGCACAGCAATTCCCAACAGCATAGAATAAAATCGAAAATAAATATCCAATCACCTTGAAATCTAATTTCCATGCTCATAGACATTCACCAATATCTTAGAGACATATAGGTGAAGGAAAATCCGAAAAAACATTTTTCTAGAATTTATTATCGAATTTATACTACTGCCTGTTCCAGAATCGTTTCACAAAACAGCATCCGAAACTTAGGGAATTAAATTAGCAAAACTATATCAAATCAAATCGATAAATTCTCAAATTTCATAGACATATTCTATAACATGTTATGAACAATCCTGGGCAGAAAAATTTCAAAAAACATATCACAATATAAATTCGAAAATTGGACAGCAAGCATGCATCAACAGAAAATTCCATTAGGGTTTCTGATCTCGCTTAGGTTTTAGCTTCATACGGGACACCAGACGCTCTGATACCACTGTAGGAAAATCCCGGGAGGTAAATCATATGTACCGGCAACGGAAAACAAAAATTTTTGTTCCCGGGACTTTCCCGAAACCCAGGATCTAGGTATCGGTATGAAGACATCAACCTAAATAGCCAAAAGAGACTATCTCTAAAGGTGATCCACGCAGAGATCAGAAAATCTAACCGAGTCAAACCCCTTTGACCCGGGAATAGCTAGAACAGATTAAAGGCTGCTAGACCCTACCTCTGTCCTTGGAGAGCTAAGTATCAACGTTGGAATCTTGGAGAAGAAGAGTGGAAACGATGGTTTAAGAAAGAATAACATGAAACCCTTTTCACCTTCCTTAACACTTAAGCAAGTTTATTCTTCTTATTTTGAAAACCACCGAATAACCCATCTGCCATCCACGACAATCAGCTATATATAGTGTTCTTTACTTTTAAGACACCAATTAATAGCTTACAAATGGATGGCACACCATTTAAGGAATAAAGTAATGATACTTTGACTTTTTCAAAACAAATCTTCTTATCTTCTCTTTACCCATTCCAACGATGCACATGTGCTTATATATTATTAATTAATTAATTAATTACTTAATTAATTAATTAGAATATAATTGCTAAGGTCCATCCAACTGGGTCGGTCCCACCGCCATCGGCCCCGATCTGATCAAACAACTCCTAAACCTTTCTTAGCAATATCGATGTCGCGATCTCATCGGGACATATCCCAATCCATTGGGATCCATTTAATCCTAATGCTCTCCATAATTGAAACTCGTCCAATTACTATTTTATGATTCTCGAATCACTCTTATGCGTGTGACCCTTTAGGCTCCCGGTTATGTTGGCCACTTAGATTAACAATTAATCTGAGTAAGTCATGAGCGGTATCTAGCAACACATCATGACCCCCAATTGACCGGAAAGTAATCGGTTTGATGTATTCATCACGAACCGGATCACGAACCCTTCCATGACAATTACTGCAATTCGCCTTTTCACCATCCTATACCCCACTTGGTTATGAGTATGGTCAAAGTGTCAACTCTCACTAGACCGAGTCTAGCCCAGTGATATCGGTTCTCGTCCCGGGACTCATTACTTTATATGTCAATGAAGACACTCTTCATGACATACATGCCGCTTGACCTTAGTAATGATCCGACAAGAGGCCATGGGTATCTCTTCGCTAATCCGAAGTGGTGAATCCTTTATTGGCTACTCAATTATCTTGAATACCTCAAGTCGCACTCCAAGCACCACCCTATGAGTTACCTCCGAAGGCAACAAGGAATGGAGTCAAAGCACGTGATCAAGATTCAAGATATCCTCGAGTACCTCAAGTCTAAGGATACTTGCACCATTGCTATGATGAGATTATCAACGACACTTAGATAAGATATCCATGTGATGATCTCATGGCAGGTCATCCAATGAACTTACTACCGCTAGTAAGCATCCACATGTCAATTCTAAATATCTCATATTTACAGTTTCTGAGATCCACTGCTTGATCCAATCAAGGAATATGACATGTGCTAGTCTATCCGGATTAATGATGTCCAGTCTCATTAATCCTATGACTAGGGAGAATTTAGATACTGACATAATTGCACATGATAGGAATCTCAGTAGTATGATCACATCATAATTTCCTTCATGCTATGTCATATATCATGGACTTCATTAATTTGATTAAAGATCAAATCAATTCATAAACAATGTTTATGAATATCAAATTAATGAATAATGCCTTTTCTTTATTTATTCATTCAGTCTGCATACGACTGTGAATAAAACGCGCTAAAGGGGATTGCCTTTAGGGCACAAATAAACGAAGATCGATTTAAACAAGTCGACTTATCCAATGAACAAGTCGATTTATCTAGATCGAACATGTGTAAGTCGACTTACACATGGTACAATCGACTTATCACTTACAATTATAATATATTATTATTTAATAACAAACAATTAATTGATTAATTACTTAAAATAAAATAAAATTTTATTATAATAGTAGTCATATGAGTGACTTAAGTATATTATTGATTAATAACAAAATAATTAATTGATTATTTAATTAAAATAAAATGAACTTTTACTATTATAAGAGTCACCGACGTGACTTAAGTGTCACGCCTATGAAAAGATCTATTTTTAATTATTTAATTAAATAAAATTAATCAAAATATAAATCATGATAATTAATATATAATTAAATAATTGATTTATTGAAATATTATTATTTAATTAATTATTGATTATTAACACATAATTATTACTTATGTTATTATTAATGAGTCTGAAATATTTTCACCATTTTCCATAACATATTCTTAAAATATCTTAAATTAATTTAATCATAACTATTTAGTTAATTAAAATATAATTTAATATAATTAAAATATTATCCGTTATTTAAATTATAATAATTAATTGATTTATGGCAATGTGATACTTGATTAATAATGGTTATTAGAATATAATAGATTAATAGATTTTTAAATTATACATTTTTATAAATTAATTATTAGTCATTAATCGTTAATCTTATTCAATTATAATTAATAATAATTAATGCATTATTAATTAGTTGGTGTACATATAGGTAAATAGTTACACTTGTGACTTAATATTTACGACATGACTGTCTTTATATGCATGTTGTTTTCTTTTATGAGTAATTAACACCTATATAATTTTATAACATTTGTTATTAAATAATTAATTAAATAAAATTAGTGCTTATTTTTCATTTTATTAAATATAATATATATAATTAATTGACTAATTATAATATAGGAGCTCTAATTCTATGTAAGTAATTAAAGAATAAATTAGCTATATTTTAATAAATCAATACTTAATTAATTATTTATTTAATAACAAATGTTATAAAATTATATAGGTGTTAATTACTGTAAAATGAAAACAACATATATTTATATGGTAGTCACGCCTGTGAGGCATGAAGACTTACATATGTATATACATCAATTAATTAATAATATATTAATCATTATTAATCATAACTGAATAAGATTAACCATTAATGATTAATAATTAATTTATAAATAAAGTACAATTTAATAAACCATTTAATTTATTTTATTATAATTAACATTATTAATCAAGTACCAAATTTTCATATATCAATTAATTAATCATAGTTTTAAGCGATAATATTTTAATTACATGAAACTATATTTTAATTTACTAAATCGTTATAATTAAATTAATTAAAGATATTTAAAAAGGAAAGTGTGTGAAACTCCGACGATTAAAGGGCGATTGAAGGGCGATTCTCACAACAGGCGCCCATGGCCGGCATCTCGTCGGCCCCTCCTCCGGCAGGCATGTGCTCCTTCACCCAGGCCCTCACGGGTGCCAAGCCATCCCCCCGGTTGCTGCTGAAACCGCAGCCGTCTGCGGTCTCCATCGAGTCTCGGCCCTGACTGTACAAAGGGGAGCCGACGTTTTTTCTCACCAAGGCGGAGGAAGCTCAACTTGCTGGTCCATTCAAATTGGCGTTGGTTGGGCAATTTTCTAAAGGTAGGCCGAAGATGGACCTTCTGCGAACATCGTTTGATAAGATCGATTTTAAGGGTAATTTCTCCCTGGGCATGCTCGATTTCCGACATGTCCTCATCTGCTTTGACCTAGAGGAAGATTACCAGCGTTGCTGGCTGAGAGCTCTCTGGACCTTCGATAGACACATCATGCGTGTTTTTAAGTGGACGCCAGATTTCCACCCAGATCATGAATCCTCTGTTGTTCCAATCTGGGTTTCTTTTGCGGGATTGCCGATTCACTGCTTCAATGAACAATACCTACATCGGATGCAACCATGATCAGGACTCCACTGAAAATCGATGTCCCAACACTCAATCTATCTCGGCCCTCGATTGCTAGAGTGTGTATTGCAGTGGATCTGTTGAATGAGCTGCCGTCTCGCTTGCATTTGGGAACGGAGGACCATCCCTACTTTCAATCGGTGCTGTATGAAAATCTGCCCTCCTACTGTCGATACTGCCAGAAGGTCGGTCACAAGATAGATGCTTGTCGCCATACACCCACGCCTTCTCCCTCTGCTAACAACTCCGTTACCGGAATTGCCTTGGCTCCACCCTCTTCTCCTGTTCAGGTTTGGAAGGCCAAAGACTCTGCTGATATTGGACCGTCTGGCCTGCCAGAGCCAGCCCAAATGGTATCTCCTCCCAATCCCTCCGGTTCTCCACCTCTCCCTATTATTAAGCCAACGGCGTCCGCTGCTCCTCCTCAGATGACCACAGCTAACGCTTCCGACACACCCTGTTCTCAATTTGTTCTTTTGCCTGCACCCGATAAGGCCACTGGCCATTCTGTGCACAATGTTCATTCTCCTTCACTCTCCCGTGACGAATTTATTGATATGGCTGATGCCACGGTGAAGGATACAGCCAATGACTGCGCCACTTTCTCTGAACCCTCCGTTCCTGATATTATGCCCTCTGCTTTCTGCTCTGATTTAAACAAAATGATTGATAATACTGACATTGTAATGGAGGATACTTCTGGGGTTTCTAATTAGGTAGCCACAATTGATAAGGCTTCACCTGCATGTATTCATACTTACTTTGCTGCAGTTCTGTTCCCCTCGGTCAACCCCGACATGGGTAATTCGCCAACTACAGTCCAAGACGATTTCTGGCTTGGCACAGATTCCGGTCAACCGAATGTGGAAATTTCGAATGGTGCAATCAAGGAGAAACAACTCACCAAACGGGACGTCCTCCGGGCTTGAAGAATAAGAAAGTAACTTTTGATACTGAATCTCTTCGCCGATCGACGAGAGCTCCGCAGATTACTTATTCCGCCAATTAATCATGATTAATAGCCTAATTTGGAACTTACGTGGGGTGGGTAATCGGGCCACCCAACGTTGTTTAAATTTTCTAACTGCAATGCACAAGTTATCTGCTGTCTTCGTGATAGAGCCAATGGTGCAACCTGCCATTCTAGATAGTCTGCTAAAAAAGTTACACTTCACATCAGGCTATGTCTCTGACACGAATAAAATCTGGGCCCTCTTTTCCAATGCCTATTCTACATGGCACTGATCAAGTTTTGCACTTGCAATTAACACATGTCACTGTGCCAACAACTTTTTACATCTCTGTCGTCTATGCGAAGTCGACCAGACAGGATCGTTTTGCATTATGGTCTGAATTATGTGCTTTTTGAGTTGCTCATGCTAATACACCATGGTTACTGGGGGCGATTTTAATGTCATCAGCAGCCTTGAAGAATATCATGGTCTTGGCTCTCCTGAACTTGCATCTATTGATGATTTCAACTCTTTCATCACTTCTTGCAACCTATTGGAAATCCCGACGCAAGGTGTCGAATTTATTTGGGTTGGCAATAGATCCAACGGTCGGGTCATGAAAAAATTGGATAGGAAATTGGTTTCTTCAGAGTGGTCGGATCTGTTTCCGATCTGTACAATCCAGAACTTAAATAGAACGGGGTCTGATCATAGTCTGATGTTGTGCCACTTTAACACGGAACAAGTTTCCCGTCCTCGGCTATTCCGTTTCCAGCGGATGTGGCTACGTCATTCTGATTTCTTTCACACGGTAAAACTTAATTGGGATCAACCAATAGCATGTTATGGTATGTTACGGTTTTCCCTTAAGCTTCGTCGTCTTAAATCCTGCCTGAGATTGTGGAACAAGGAGAAATTTGGGGATGTTTTTCTTAATCTGAAATTGGCAGAGACTGCTGTGATGTAGTTGGAACGGGAGTTTGAAGAATCTAGGACTCCCAATTCTCTGATAAAGCTGAATAAATCCAAAGCTGAACTGCTGCTAAGGCTTCATGAACAAGAGGATTTTATGTTACAAAAGATGAGATTGAAATGGCTCAAGGAGGGCGATGCTAACACCGCATACTTTCACGCTTCTATGGCGGAGAAACGAACACGATTGGGGATTCATAAAATTAGAGATGGAAACGGGCAATGGTTGACCGGCCCAACACACATTGAAACTGAAGCGATTAGATTTTTTCAATCCCTCCTGGTATAGGAGGTAGTTGATGATGAGGAGGAGGCGACATCTAGGCTGTTAAGTTACATACCGAGTCTTGTTGAGGATGAAGACAATGTTATGTTGCTACAACCGATTACAATGGAGGAGGTTCAGCAAACAGTTAGGGGTTTATCGACTACTAGTGCACCCGGAGTTGATGGATATTGTGGAGCATTTTATCATAATTGTTGGGACATCATTTGCCATGATCTCTTAGATGCCTGTATTGAATTTATGTCAGGAGTTCCGGTTCCCCGTGCAGTAAGTAGTACACTAATTATTCTTTTGCCAAAAACGCTACATGTCAATTCCTTCTCCGACTTTAAACCAATCAGTCTTTGTACCTTCCTGCACAAAATATTCACAAAGATAATCACAGAACGGTTGAAACTTGTATTACCAAAGTTGATATCCCCTGAGCAATCGGCCTTCTTAACTGGGCGGGACATTGTGGACAACATACTGTTGGCTCAGGATTTATGCCAATTCCTAGATTACAATGCTCGTGGTGGCAATATTATTCTCAAACTGGATATGATGAAAGCTTTTGACCGTGTTTCTTGGTCTTTCCTCTCCCGTATCATGGCGGCCTTTGGTTTCAATGGCGGGATTATCAAGCTGATTATTGGGACCCTTCAATCCAGCTGGTTTTCAATTTTGGTGAATGGCAGTCCGGTGGGTTTCTTCCAATCATCCCGAGGCATTAAACAAGGAGATCCATTGTCCCCTTACTTGTTTCTTTTAGTCTCAGAGGCTTTGACTCGCTCCATGCAATCTTTTGTCCTACAAGGCCGGATAAAGCCTTATGGTGTTCCTTCTAGCTCGGCAGCACCATCTCATCTATGCTTTGCAGACGATTTAATTATCTTTATCCAGAGCGATAAACGCTCACTAACTCAACTAAATCTCTTACTTGCAGACTATGAAACCGCCACTGGACAAAAGGTAAACAAAAACAAAAGTTGTTTTCTATTATCGACATGTGTGACTCACAATCATAAACGAGATGTTCTGCAGCTTCTGCATATGGTCCATGGCTCTTTCCCCATGCAATATTTGGGTTGTCGACTATTTCACGGCAGAAAGACAGAGCGTATGTTCACTCATCTAGTCGAGGTAATTGAACATCGTGTTTGTAATTGGAAGAATAAATGGTTATCCCCTGCAACTCGGATGATTTTGATTAAACATGTCTTATCTTCCATCCCACAACATGTTTTCACTGCAATTGAACCCCCTAAGTCTATCTTAAACAAAATGGAGAAGGTCTTCCAATGGTTCTTATGGGGAAGCTATTTTGATGACTCCAAGCGCAATTGGCGTTCCTGGGATCGCCTCTCTTTTCTGGTGGATGAGAATGGGTTGGGATTCCGGAAATTGGAGGATATTGTTGCTGCCTATTCGATTAAATTGTGGTGGAAAGTCAAAAACAAAGTGGGCCTATGGGCTAAATTTGTTATTTCTCTATCACCAACTGCTCGACGTAGGATGCATTGGCGACGAGTTACTAAAGTTGATCGGATTGCACAGGAACATGAGTATATTTCTATCCACATTGGTTTGGTATCATTCTGGACAGATAACTGGTCAGGACTTGGCGCTTTTCATCCACTGGATCAGGTTCAGCACCTTCCTCTCCCACACCTCACTGTCCGGGATTTTTATACCCAACGCGAGGAGTTGTTGAACTGTATAGTACCTCTCTTGCAACCTGCCCACGCCGCATTTATAAATTCACATTTACAACAGTTTTCTTCTGGTCCAGATCGACGACTTTGGAAGCCGACGGTTATTGGCAAATTCAGCCTTTCCTCAGCATATGAATTGGTACGCTCTCGCAACCCTATCAGTATATCTCTTCGACATGCCTGGAATAAGTTTCTGCCAAAGCGGATATCAATCTTTGTGTGGCGTCTCTATAACTCCATTCTACCTTTTCCGGAAACATTAAACAAGCTAGGTTTCGTTCTCAATCCATCAAAATGTAACTTTTGTTCTTTGGCAGCCGACAGTGTGCAGCATACTTTTTATGAGTGTTCCAAGGTTAGAATGATCTAGAGCCATTTCTCAGCTCTGTTACATATTCATCTATCTTTCCCACCTGACCTTTGGTTATTTCTCCGGGAGTGGTCCATTCTTGGACGGGGGACTACTGCTCGGAAAGTGATCATTTCGGTCATACCTTACTTCATCCTTTGGGAAATCTAGAAAATGTGCAACCGGTTTGTGTTTGAGAATATATCCACTACGACCTCCTCTTTGTTTCTTTCGATTAATCAACATGTTTCCTCTATGGTGAGAGTTCAAAATTTATTTCCAAAGACTCGACAGGAAATGGTTGATCTATCCAGATCCTTTCACTGCAACTTTCAATTGCCTCGCAAAACGGTGATTGTGACGTTGTGTTGGAGACCCCCAGATGATTGTGACTTTGTTCTTAACACAAACGGATCATCGTTAGGATGCCCTGGACCTTCAGGTTTGGGATTTGTGGTACGCACTGCCGCTGGTGCTTTCTTGTTTGCTGAATGTCGATATTATGACTTGAATGTTAGCTTTGCCATGAAAATAGCAGCCATAGTATGTGGCCTTCGGTATTGCATTGCCAGTGGTTTTCGAAAAATACAGGTTCAAACAGACAATCTGAGCATTGTGCAGCTTTTGAATCAAAATTCAGACTCTTGGCCATGGAAATATGAAACAGAACTTGCAGATATTCGTCGTTTACTTTCTATCTCGACGTCCTCCATTATTCATGTTTATCGGGAGTTTAATAGCTTTGCAGATTATTTAGCAAAGATAGCATCGGGTGGTCATTCCACACAATTCGCGACGGACACAACTTTACCTATTCCACTACGGAAAATCTTGCGTATGGAACAACTCTTTATCCCATACATTCAGTATAAACCATGAGCTTCACATCTTATCTTTACCTGGTTTTTGTATTGCACTTTACATACTTTTGTAAGCCATCTTATCAATAAAATTCCCTCCTTTTCCTTAAAAAAATGTGATAAAAAATGGGGTAAAATATTTTAGATGCAATAAATAATATTTACATGTTAATAATAAATAAATAGTTAATCAACTAATAAGATTTAAATAAATCAACTATTTAATTATATATTGAATATTATGAATTTTATTTTGATTAATTTTATTTAATTAAAGAATCTTTTAATAGGCATAACAATTAAGCCACGTATACATGACTCCTATAATAATAAAATTCATTTCATTTTAATTAAATAATCAATTAATTATTTTCTTATTAAACAATAATATACTTAAGTCATGCCTGCAACTCCTATAATAATAAAAAAATTTTATTTTAAGTAATTAATTAATTAATTATTCTATTATTAATTAAATTAATTAATTATTTTTATTTATAATTACATATTATAATTAATCAAATAATTTTATATATTATATTTAATAAAAATGAAAAATAGGCACCAATTCCACTTAACTAATTATTTAATAACAAATGTTATAAAGTTATATAGGTGTTCATTGCCAATAAAAAGAAAATAACATGCACAAAAGACAGATCACGTTTGTGAATATTAAGTTACGAGCATGACTACTTACCTATATATATATATATATATATATATATATATATATATATAAACTAATTAATAATGCTTTAATCATTATTAATTAAAACTGAATAAGATTAATAGTTAATGACTGAAAATTAATTTATAAATAAAGTATAATTTAAAAATCAATTAATTTATTATATTCTAATTACCATTATTAATCAAGTACCACGTTGTCATAAATCAATTAATTAATTATATTTTAACTAACTAATAATATTTTAATTACATGAAATTATATTTTAATTTACTAAATATTTATAATTTAATTAATTAAAGAAAATTTTAAAATATGTAATTAAAAATGGGAAAATATTTCATATGCATTAATAATAACATATTATAATTAGTCAATTAATTATATACATTATATTTAAGTAAAATGAAAAAAATAAGCACTAATTTTATTTAATTATTTATTTAATAGAAAATGTTATAAAACTATATACGCTTTTAATTGCTCATAAAAGAAAATAATATGCATAGCAAAACAATCATGTCTATGAATATTATGTCACAGTGTGACTACTTACATATATATACATATCAAATAATTAATAATGCATTAATCATTATTAATTGTAACTTAATAAGATTAACAGTTATGAGTAATAATTAATTTATAAATAAAATTTAATTTCAAATTTAATTTAATTTATTATATTCTAATTACCATTGTTAATAAAATATAACATTGTCATAAATCAATTAATCAATTATATTTTAACGAACTCATAATATTTTAATTACATGAAATTATATTTTAATTTACTAAAGAGTTATAATTAAGTATATTAAAGATATTTTTAGAATATATTCTAATTACCATTGTTAATAAAGTATAACATTGTCATAAATCAATTAATCAATTGTATTTAAACTAACTTATATTATTTTAATTACATGAAATTATATTTTAATTTACTAAATAGTTATAATTAAATATATTAAAGATATTATTAGAATATGTAATTAAAATGGGAAATATATTTCAAATGCATTAATAATATCATAAGTATTATTTACATGTTAATAATAATAATAATAATAAATTAATAATATTAAAATAAATCAATTATTTAATTATATATTGACTATAATAAATTTTATTTTAACTAATTTTATTTGATTAAGGAATTAAACAATTGTTGGCATAACACATAAGTTACGTTTATGACTCCTATAATAGTAAAAGTTCATTTCATTTTAATTAAAATTTTGATTAATTATTTTGTTATTATTCAATAATATGTGTAAGTCACGCTAACTCCTATAATAATAAAATCTTATTTTATTGTAAGAAATTAATCAATTAATTATTTTGTTATTAATTAACATCGTATTATAATTAGTCAATTAATTAATTATTTAATAACAAATATTATAAAATTATATAGGTGTTAATTGCTCATAAAAAGAAAATAACATGTATAGCAAGAATGTCATGTCTGTGAATATTAAGTAACAAATGTAACTACTTACATATATATATATTCATCATCTAATTAATAACGATCAATCATTATCAGTTATAACTGAATAAGATTAACAGTTAATAACCAATAATTAATTTATAAATAAAGTATAATCTAATTACCATTAATAATCAAGTATCACATTGTCATAATTCAATTAATTAATTATATTTTAACTAATCGATAATATTTTAGTTACATGAAATTATATTTTAATTTACTAAATAGTTATAATTAAATTAATTAAAGATATTTTAAGTTAAAATGGGCAAAAATATTTTAGACACATTAATAATAACATAAGTAATATTTGAGTGCTAATAATAAATAAATAACGTTTAAATAAATCAATTATTTATTTATATATTGACTATTATAAATTTTATTTTAATTAATTTTATTTAATTAAGGATTTAAAATTTGATCTTTTCATAGGCATAACACTTAAGTCACATCCATGACTTCTATAATAGTAAAAGTCCATTTTATTTTAATTAAATAATCAATAAATTATTTTATTATTAATCAATAACATACTAAAGTCATGCCTGTGACTCCTATAATAATAAATTTTATTTTATTTTAAGTAATTAATAAATTAATTATTTTGTTATTAATTAATTCAATTAATTATTTTGTTATTAATTAATTCAATTAATTATTTTGTTATTAATTAATACCGTATTATAATTAGTTAATTAATAAGATTAATAATTAATGATTAATAATGAATTTATAAATAAACTATAATTTCAAAAATCAATTAATTTATTATATTCTATTTACCATTATTAATAAAGTATCACATTGTCATAAATCAATTAATTAATTATATTTTAGCTAACTTATAATATTTTAATTACATGAAATTATATTTTAATTTTCTAAATATTCATAATTACATTAATTAAAAATATTTTTAGAATATGTAACTAAAAATGAAGAAAATATATTTTAGACGCATTAATAATATCATAAGTAATATTTACATGTTAATATAAATAATTCAATAATAACATTTCAATAAATCAATTATTTAATTATATATTGACTATTATAAATTTTATTTTAATTAATTTTATTTGATTAACTAATTAAAAATTGTAGGCATAACACTTAAATCATGTCTATGACTCCTATAATAGCAAAAGTTCATTTCATTTTAATTAAATAATCAATTAATTATTTTATTATTAATCAATAATATACTTAGGTCACGTCGTCACTCCTATAATAATACAATTTTTTATTTTAAGTAATTAACTGATTAATTATTTTGTTATTAATTAATTCAATTAATTGTTTTGTTATTAATTAATACCATATTATAATTATTCAATTAATTATATATATTATATTTAATAAAATTAAAAAATAAGAAGTAATTTTATTTAATTAATTATTTAATAACAAATGTTATAAAATTATATAGGTATTAATTGCTCATAAAAGAAAATAACATGCATAGCAAGATAGTCACATATGTGAATATTAAGTAACAGTGTAACTACTTATATATATACATCAACTAATTAATAATGCATTAATCATTATTAGTTATAACTGAATAAGATTAACAGTTAATGACTAATAATTAATTTATAAATAAAGTATAATTTAAAAATTCAATTATTTTGTTATAATCTAATGACCATTATTAATCAAATATCACATTGTCATTAATTAATTAATTAATTATATTTTAATCGACTGATAATATTTTAATTACATGAAACAATATTTTAATTCACTAAATAGTTATAATTAAATTAATTAAAATAATTTTATATTTTGTAATTAAAATGAAAAAATATTTCAGACACATTAATAATAACATAAGTAATATTTACGTGTTAATAATAATAATAATAATAATAATTAAAAACATTTAAATAAATCAATTATTTAATTATATATTGATTATTATAAATTTTTAATTAATTATATTTAATTAAGAAATTAAAAATTGATGTTTTAGGCTTAACACTTAAATCATGTCTATGACTCCTATAATAGCAAAAGTTCATTTCATTTTCATAAAATAATCAGTTAGTTATTTTGTTATTAATCAATAATATACTTAAGCCACGCTATGACTCTTATAATAATAAAATTTTATTTTATGTTAAGTAATTAATGAATTAATTATTGTGTTATTAATTAATACAATATTATAATTTGTCAACTAATTTTATATATTATATTTAATAAAATGAAAAATAAGCACTAATTTTATGTAATTAATTATTTAATAACAAATATTATAAAATTATATAGGTGTTAATTGCTCATAAAAAGAAAATAACATGCACAACAAGACAGTCATGTCTATGAATATTAAGTCACAAGTTTGACTACTTACCTATATATATACATCAACTAATTAATAATGCATTAATCATTATTAATTATAATTAAATAAGATTAACAGTTAATGACTAATAATTAATTTATAAATAAAGTATAATTTAAAAATCTATTAATCTATTATATTCGATTACTTTTATTAATGAAGATAATATTTTAATTTTATGAAAATTTTATTTTAATTTACTAAATAATTTCAATTAAATTAATTGAAGATATTTTAAGAATATGTTATGGGAAAATGGGAAAAATATTTACGACACGTTAACAATATCATAAGTAATAATTCGCTTGTTAATAATCAATAATTAATTAAATAATAAGATTTCAATAAATCAATTATTTTGTTATATATTAATTATTATGAATTATATTTTAATTAATTGTATTTAATTAAGGAATTAAAATAGATCTTTTCACAGACGTGACGCTTAAGTCACGTCTGTAACTCCTATAATAGTATTTCAATTAAATAATTAAATAATTATTTTGTTATTAAACAATAATATACTTAAGTCATGCCTATGACTCCTATTATAATAAAATTTATTTTTATTTTAAATAATTAATCAATTAATTATTTTGTTAATAATTAATAGTATATTATAATTAGTTAATTAATTTTATATGTGCTATATTTAACCAAAATGAAAATTAAGCATTAATTATATTTATTTAATTAAATAATAAATAATTATATTTTAATAAATCAATACTTAATTAATTGATTATTTAATAACAAATGTTATAAAATTATATAGATGTTAATTGCCTATAAAAAGAAAATAACATGCATAGCATGGTAGTTACATCTATGAATGTTAAGACACAGGCGTGACTACTTACTTATATGTACACATCAACCAATTAATAATGCATTAATCATGATTAATTATAACTGAATAAGAAGAATAGTTAATGACTAATAATTAATTTATAGCAGTTAAAACCACTTATAGTGCAGCTCAGTTAGCCCAGTTATATGTTGACATAATTGTGAAGTATTATGGAGTGCTAGTGTCTATTATTTCTAATAGAGGAACACAGTTTGCTTCTAGATTCTGGTAGAAACTACAAGAAGCTATAGGTACACAACTGAGTTTTAGTACAACATTCCACAAACAAATTGATGGGCAATCAGAGAGAACCATCTAGGAACTTGAAGATATGTTAAGAATGTGTGTCTTGGACTTTTGGCGGAGATTGGGAACATCATTTGCCTTTAATAGAATTTGCTTACAACAACAGCTACTATTCCACTATTGGGATGGCACCTTACAAGGCCATGTATGATAGAAAGTGCAGAAACATTCCACTATGTTGGACAGAAATAAGAGAAAAATAGTTAGAGGGACCAGACCTAATACAAGAAACATCTACAAAAGTTCCTCTGATACAGGAAAGATTAAGAATGGCCTTCAGTAGGCAAAAGAGTTATACAGATTTTGAGAGAAGGGATGTACAGTATGAACCAGGTGATCAAGTTTTCTTAAAAGTCTCTCCTATAAAAGGTGCAGTCAGATTTGGAAAGAGAGGGAAGCTGATCCTAGATATATTGGACCATTTGAGATCTTTGAAAGGGTCATAAATGTGTCATATCAGTTGGCTTTGCCTCCTCATTTTAGCTACGTGCATCCAGTTTTCCATATATCAATGTTAAGAAAGTACATTTTAGATCCTTCTCACGTATTACAAAGCCCAGAAGTGGAAATAGCAGAGAATCTTTCTTATGAAGAAACTCTAGTTGCCATCATGGACAGACAGATTAGAAAATTGTGGAATAAAGAGATTCCAATGATTAAAGTCCAATCGCTGAATCAAAGAATTGAGGAATGTACATGGGAAATAGAAGAATCAATGAGAACTAGATATCCATAGTTGTTTCCCCAATGAGGTAAATTTTTAAACTTCATTGGTGAGTTTTAATAAGGGGAGAATGATCGGTACACCGGAAAAAACAGTATTTGAGACTAATGTCATTAAAACCAGGACAGTGAATTATAATTTTTTGTGACATCAAATTAATAATGTTTGACACTTTTTTGGTGGTCACAGGAAATTGTACGAGTGGATTTTAAGGAACCAGTATAAGAGGGACATTTTTGTAAATAATTAACAAAGTGGCTTATAAAAGAAGCTAAGTACAAATAAGACAAAACTCTTATCTTCTTCCTCCTCCCTCATGTGGCTGAACCATGGAAGCTCATTTCTCAAAAATTTCAAGCTTTGCAACAAGAATGTGAAGGAGAATCAAGTCGATCAGTCAATACAAAACGGTAAGCCTCAATCCTGACACTTGATTATACCGATGGGAATTTAATTTCTCACCTTCTTTTGCCATAGCTATGAAACCCATTTGATGAAATTTATGGTTTTGATGATTTTGATGATGGATTCTTATTCTTTGATGTCTAATGACAAATTAACATCAGGAAATTTTCATTTTTATGGTGATTTGGGGCTAAACCAAAACCTAGGGTTTTGGAGTTCAAAGCTGCCAATGGAGGAAGATTCGTAGGTCCTTCTTATACATTTTTTGAGTTGTTTAACGTGTGAATTTGGATAAACTCCAAACATGGAAGTTGTAGATACTGTCTACTGTATCCCTGTTTTTTTTTATGAATTTAGGGTGAGCCAAACAAATGAGATATAAGTCTCGAATTGAAATTGGTTCAGAATACCTGCGGGATTGAAACATGAAATGAAAATTAATTGTTTGAGTACTTTAGAGTCAGAATTGGATGATGAGTTGTCACTATTAAATGCTTGAAAATGTGTCATCTAAGTGTTGTATAAAAGGAATTTCAATTGGATGAGTATCCTGTGAGATATGGCTAAATAAGTGAAGGGTGTTACTGACCTTAGTGACACAGAAGAGAACAGAAACAGTATAGCCTTAGAAAAATCACAATAAATACAAATTACATCATTTTTTAGCCGTCTTTGGATATGTGATAGCCATATGAGTCTATTGAAAATAGAGATTTGAATCACCTCAATGGGATAAAAAATGAATAAGTTATAAAGATTTGAGACAGGAAGGGTCCAACTCATGACATAATATTAAGGCTGACTATAAATGGGATATTTGGAATCCTTAATGACCGGTCATAAAAGAAAAAAATATGAATTTATGTGTTAACTAGAGGTATGACAGTTTGAAAAACATTGGACCTATGTATAAAAAATTATGCCTCATGAATGAGACCTACAGATGAATCAATTGAAACCGAATAGGTTCAAGTATGATTAAGCTAATCAAGATATAAAGAATCGATACTCAAAATTGTGAGCTAAGTTGGACATAATGAAGTCCAAGACTCCTAATTTCAAAGGAAAATTTTGCTTGAAACCAATTTGACCATTATAGAAGAAAATATAAATTTTATAATAACATATGTTAAAAAATGAGATTTATGTAAGAATGACTAATGCAAGTATATGTAATTTTATGCATGTTACCCAATAGCTTATGAAAGTAGACAAGGAATAGAACTAGAAGTCGTACCTATCAAGTTCAAGAAAATTAGAAAAGAGATCAAAACCCTTGAGACAGTTGAGGTGAGTATAATCATGCTACTATACTTTTGTAGAAATTATCTTGTGGCCTATTGAATTATTCTCAAATCTGTATAACTTATATGAGATATGACTCCATGTAATTGAGTCTAGCATGTTGTATGTTATATTGACTAGATGATATTTAGATTCTTTGCATCCTCTAGTCCCCTTGTTATGTTGAACCTATTAATTGCAATTCTTTGATGAATCATGTTTTTCTTATTAGCCATGATTGATGAGTCATAAGATACCTAGCTGATGGAGTATATTATCAGACCATGTGCACATAGGTAACCTGCCGATGATGGGTTAGATCCCGGTCCTACCTGGAGAGGGCAGGCCTCTAGGAGCAGGGTTAGGCCAACCTTCCCTAGAATCAGAAAAAGGGAGATACGCCATACTAACATGTCTCTGTCTCTTCCTAAGAAATTCAGAAAATTAGAACTAAAAAATGAGAAATCTTAGAATTAAAAATCATGTAGAACTCTACCAAAGAAAGAAGCTAGAGTCAGAAAGAACCCAGAAAAAATTCAGAAACCAGATTCATTTTTAAAATAGAACAATTCATAATGAGATTTGTTATTGATACTCATGTGATTGCCGCTTTTGAAATTACTACCTATTTATTCATTAATACCATGTATTGCTGCTTAGAATGCCACAGACCATTCTTGTGAAGCTACCTTTGTATTACCTAGCCTCACAAGTATGGTAGCATGTTTATATCTCACTGAGTCGTGTTGTAGACTCACCTCTCACTATCATCATTTCAAGAGATTAGTAAATCGTACGAGAGAGAAATCCAAGCCTTTTAAGACTCGCTTGGATAAACAAACAAGTAATTTTTTTGACATGATGTTAATTACAGATACTTGTAGCAGCTCCATGGTTTGTCATAATCATATGTACATGATACATGTATGGATATGCTTTGTTATTAAGAATGATGTCAGTTGATGATATGAGATGATCATAGATTGGCAGATTGTAAGAAGATAATGTATGTTAGAATTACAGATTTAGATCCTTACTTCTTTCAAAACTATTAAGCAGGTATAAGAATTAATCAAACAAACGAATAGGTCATGCTGAATTTTCAATAGAATATAGAAAAGTTAGGCTTACTACGGGTTTTGATGGCATTAAGCCTACCCATTCCCTAGTGCCAACATGGTCCAAAAGGCAAGTCGTGGCAATATTATATTTTATAAAAATGAAAAAATAAGCACTAACTCTATTTAATTAATTGAAGCATAAATTAATTACATTTTAAGAAATCAATAATTATTTAATTAAATGTTTAATAAAAATGTTATAAATTTATATAGGGGTTAATTGATCGTAAAAAGAAAATAGCATGCACGACACTATAGTCACGCCTGTGAATATTAAGTCGCAGTGGCTACTTACCTATATATATACATCAATTAATTAATAACATATTAATCATTATTAATTATAATTGAATAAGATTCTTTGTTAATGATTAATAATTAATTTATAAATAAAGTATAATTTAATAAATCATTTAATTTATTATATTCTAATTACCATTATTAATCACGCATCACATTTTCATAAATCAATTAATTAATTATATTTTAACTAATCGATAATATTTTAATTACATAAAATTATATTTTAATTTAATAAATAGTTGTAATTAAATTCATTAAAGATATTTAAGAATATGGAATTAAATATTGGGAAAAATATTTTAGAACGTAATTAAATTCATTAAAGATATATTTTAATAATATGAAATTGAAAATTGGGAAAATATTTCAGACGCATTAATAATAAAATAATTAATAATTACGTGATAATAATCATTAATTAATTAATAAGATTTTAATAAATCAATTATTTAATTAGATATTAATTATTATGAATTATATTTTAATTAATTTTATTTAATTAGGAATTAAAAATTCTTTTCACATGGGTGATACTTAAGCCATGTAGCCATGTATATCACTCCTATAATAGTAAAAGTTCATTTTATTTTAATTCAATAATCAATTAATTTTTGTTATTAATCAAAATATACTTAAGTAATGCCTGTGACTCCTATAATAATAAATTTCTATTTTATTTTAATTAATTCATCAATTAATTATTTTCTTATTAATTAATATTATATTATAATTATTCAATTATTTACATATATTATATTTAATTAAAAATGAAAAGAAGCACTAACTCTATTTAATTAATTGAAGAATAAATTAATTATATTTTAAGAAATCAATACTTATTTAGTTAATTATTTAATAAAATGTTACAAAATTATATAGGGTTAATTACTAGTAAAAAAAAAAAAGCATTATGCGATATATCGTAGTCACGCATGTGAATATTAAGTCACATGTGTGACTACTTGCTTATATATATATATATATATATATACACACACATCAATTAGTTAATAATATGTTAGTCATTAATAATTATAACTGAATACGAACAACAACTAATGATTAATAATTAATTTATAAATAAAATATAATTTAACAAATCATTTAATTTATTATATTTTGGTCACCATTATTAATCAATTACCAAATTTTCATAAGTCAATTAATTAATTATATATAAACTAACTAATGATTTTTAATTACATAAAATTATATTTTAATTTGTTAAATAGTTATAATTAAATTAATTGAATATATTTTAAAAATATGTAATTAAAATGGGGAAAATATTTCAGAGGCATTAATAATAACATAAGTAATATTTACGTGTTCATAATCAATAATTGATTAGTTAATTGACAAGATTTCAATAAATCAATTATTTAATTACATATTGATTATTATGAATTATATTTTAATTAATTTTATTTAAAGAGGAATTAAAAATAAATATTTTCACAGCGTGACAACTTAAGTCACGTATGTGACTCCTATAATAGTGAAAGTTTATTTTATTTAAGTTAAATAATCAATTAATTATTTTGCTATTAATTAATAATATATTATAATTAGTCAATTAATTATATATATATATTATATTTAATAAATTGAAAAATAAGCACTAACTCTATTTAATTAATTAAAGAATAAATTAACTATATTTTAAGAAATCAATACTTATTTAATTAATTATTTAATAAAATGTTACAAAATTATATAGGGTTAATTGCCCTAAAAGAAAATAACATGCACAACATGGTAGTTAATACCTGTGAATATTAGGTCACACACATGACTACTTACTTATATATATACATCAATTAATTAATAATATATTAATCATTAATAATTATAACTGAATAAGGTTGACAAATAATGATTAATAATTAATTTAAAAATAAAGTATAATTTAATAAATCATTTATTTTATTATATTCTAGTCACCATTATTAATCAATTACCACATTTTCATAAATCAATTAATTAATTATATTTTAAATAACTGATAATATTTTAATTACATGAAATTATATTTTAATTTTCTAAATAGTTATAATTAAATTAATTAAGGATTTTGAAGAATATCTAATTAAAATGGGAAAAATATTTCATACGCATTAATAATAACATAAGTAATATTTACGTGTTCATAATCAATAATTGGTTAGTTAATTGACAAGATTTCAATAAATCAATTATTTAATTATATATTGATTATTATGAATTTTATTTTTATTAAATTTTGATTAAGGAATTAAAATAAATCTTTTCATAGGCACGACACTTAAGTCACATCTGTCACTTCTATAATAATAAAAGTTTATTTTATTTTAATTAAATAATCAAGTAATTATTTTGTTATTAATAAAATATACTTAAGTCACACCTGTGACTCTATAATAATAAAATTCTATTTTATTTTAAGTAATTCATCAATTAATTATTTTCTATTAATTAATAATATATTATAATTAGTCAATTAATTTTATATATTATATTTAGTTAAAATAAAAATAGGCACTAACTCTATATAATTAATTGAAGAATAAATTAATTATATTTTAAGAAATCAATACTTATTTAATTAATTATTTAATAAAATTGTTAACAAATTATATTGGGGTTAGTTGCTCATAAAAGAAAATAACATACATCACAAAAGTAACTACTTAACTATATATATATATATATACATCAATTAATTAATAATATAGTAATCATTATTAATTATAATTGAATAAGATTAACAGTTAAAGATTAATAACTAAATTGTAAATAAAGTATAATTTAAGAATTCATTTAATTTATTATATTCTAATGACCATTATTAATCAAGTATCACATTTTCATAAATCAATTAATTATAACTTATAATATTTTAATTACAAGAAATTATATTGTAATTTGCTAAATGATTGTAATTAAATTAAATAAAGATATTTTAAGAATATGTAATTAAAATGGGAAGCTTTTTCAAACGTATTAATAATAACATAAGCAATATTTATCTGTTCATAATCAATAATTGATTAGTTAATTGACCGAATTCAATAAATCAATTATTTAATTATACATTGATTATTATGAATTATATTTTATTTAATTATAAAATTAAAAATAGATCTTTTAACAGACGTGACACTTAAGTCACATCTGTGACTCCTATAATAGTAAAAGTTTATTTTATTTTAATTAATTAAGCAATTAATTGTTTTGTTATTAATCAATAATATACTTAAGTTGCACTGTGACTCCTATAATAATAAAATGCTATTTTATTTTAAGTAATTAATCAATAATTATTTTGCTATTAACTAATAATATATTATAATTAGTCAATTAATTTTATATATTATATTTAATAAAATGAAAAATAAGCACTAACTCTATTTAATTAATTGAAGAATAAATTAATTATATTTTAAGAAATGAATACTTTTAATTAATTATTTAATAAAATGTTATAAAATTATGTAGCACTTACTTGCTCGTAAAAAGAAAATAACATGCACAACATGGTAGTCACATTTGTGAATATTAAGTGACAGGCATAACTACTTACCTATATATATACATCAATTAATTAATAATATATTAATCATTATTAATGATTAATAATTAATTTATAAATAAAGTTTAATTTAGTAAATCATTTAATTATTATATTCTAATTACCATTATTAATCAAGTATCACATTTTCATGAATCAATAAATTAATTATATTTTAACTAATTGATAATATTTTAATTACATGAAATTATATTTTAATTTACTAAATAGTTGTAATTAAATTCATTAAAATATTTTAAGAATATGGAGTTAAAAATGGGAAAAATTACAGACACATTAATAATAACATAAGTAATAATTACATGTTAGTAATCAATAATTAATTAATTAATAGGATTTTAATAAATCAATTATTTAATTATATTGATTATTATGAATGATATTTTATAATTTTATTTAATTAAGGAATTAAAAACAGATATTTTCATATGCATAATACTTAAGTCACTATTGTGACTCCTATAATAGTAAAAGTTTATTTGATTTTAATTAAATAATCAATTAATTATTTTGTTATTAATCAATAGTATACTTAAGTCACACCTGACTTATATTACTTAAGTCACTTCTATTTTATTTTAAGTAATTCACCAATTAATTACTTTCCTATTAATTAATAATATATTGTAATTAGTCAATTATTTTTATATATTATATGTAATAAAAACATGAAAAATAAGCACTAACTCTAATTAATTAATTGAAGAATAAATTAATTATATTTTAAGAAAACAGTACTTATTTAATTAATTATTTAATAAAACTGTTACAAAATTATATAGGGGTTAATTACTGTAAAAAGAAAATAACATGCACGACATGGTAGTTGCGGCTGTGAATATTAACTCACAGACGTGACTACTTACCTATATATATAAATTAAAAATTAATAATATATTAATCATTAATAATTATAAATGAATAAGGTTAACAACTAATGGTTAATAATAAATTTATAAATATGGTATAATTTAACAAATCATTTAAATTATTATATTCTAATTACCATTATTAATCAATTACCACATTTTGATAAATCAATTAATTAATTATATTTTAACTAACTGATAATATTTTAATTACAAGAAATTATATTTTGATTTACTGAATAGTTATAATTAAATTAATTAAAGATATTTTACTTAATATGTAATTAAAATGGGGACAAAACTTCAGATGCATTAATAATAACATAAGCAATATTTACATGTACATAATCAATAATTGATTAGTTAATTGGCAAGAATTCAATAAATCAATTATTTAATTATATATTGATTATTATGAATTATATTTTAATTAATTTTATTTAATTAAGAAATTAAAAATAGATCTTTTCACAAAGCGTGACACTTAAGTCACTTCTATTATTATTATAATAGTAAAAGTTTATTTTATTTTAATTAATTAATTATTTATTTATTTTGTTGTTGATCAATAATATACTTAAGTCACGCCTATGACTCTGTAATAATAAGACTCTATTTTGTTTTAATTAATTAATCAATAATTATTTTGCTATTAATTAATAATATATTATAATTAGTCAACTAATTTTATATATTATGATTAATAAAAATGAAAAATAAGCACAATATCTATTTAATTAATTGAAGAATAAACTAATTATATTTTAAGAAATCAATACTTATTTAATTAATTATTTAATAAAATTTATAAAATTATATAACGCTTAGTTGCCCTAAAAATAACATTCATCAGATGTGACTACTTACCGATATAGATACATCAATTAATTAAGAATACATTAGTCATTATTAATTATTACTGAATAAGATTAAAAGTTAATGATTAGTAATTAATTTATAAATTAAGCATAATTTAATAAATAATTTAATTTATTATATTCTAATTACCTTTATTAATTAAATATCACATTGTCATAAATCAATTAATTAATTATATTTTATGTAATTGATAATATTTTAATTACATGAAATTATATTTTAATTTATTAAATAGTTTTAATTAAATTCATTAAAGATATTTTAAGAATATCTAATTAAAATTGGGAAAAATATTTCAAACGCATTAATAATAACATAAGTAATAATTACATGATAATAATCAATAATTAATTAATTAATAAGATTTCAATAAATCAATTGTTTAATTATATATTGATTATTATGAATTATATTTTAATTAATTTTATTTAATTAAGAAATTAAAATAGATCTTTTCACGGGCATTACACTTAACTCATGTCTGTGATGCCTATCATAGTAAAAGTTTGTTTTATTTTAATTAAATAATCAATTAATTATTTTGTTATTAGTCAATAATATATTTAAGTTACACTGTGACTCCTATAATAACTAAGTTTCATTTTATTTTAAGTAATTAGTCAATTAATTATTTTTATTAATTAATAATATATTATAGTTAGTTAATTAATTTTATATGTGTTATATTTAATATAATGAAAAATATAAGCACTAATTCTATTTAATTAATTAAAGAAAAATTAATTATATTTTAATAAATCAATACTTTTTTTAGCCGAAATAAAACCATTTTATTAATAGCGAGTAATGGGATCGACATCCTATTGCTCGGTTCACTATGGCGCTGTGAAGGAAAGAATCCGGCAAGAAAACCTCTACAGATTCAGGCCAAGTACAAATATTGACAATATTAAAGAGAAAAAGTCATCTGATACGGATGTAAGGAGTAGCAGTTGGTTCTAAGAGCAAAGTTCCACGAACAATCAACGATAGGTCTTCCTCTTGGAGAAATTGAGTCGAGATCCCAGATGAGCCGATCCTGGACAGATAATCAGCAACAGTATTTACCTCGCGATAAACATGTAAAATCGAGGAAGAAGAAACAGTCATCATATCCTTAATAGTTTGAAATTCAGTGTAGAATTGCCATGGCCAGCCTCCATTCTTATTTAATAAAGTCGCAATAGCCGAGTTATCTGTTTGAATTTGCGTTCCAATGAATCCATAAGCATTGCAAAATCTCAAGCCGTTAATAATAGCCTCCAATTCCATTTTCGTGCTGTTCGAGGTTCCCACATAAAAAGCCTCAGCATAGAAGAAAAAACCTGTCGAAAATCGTACAATAAAACCCCAACCCGACTTTCCTGGGTTGCTAAGCGATGAACCGTCTGTATTCAAAACCATAACATCAAAATCAGGGGGTCGCCAACAGACCGTGTGAATCTGTTGCTTCCTCGGTTGCTGTATCGGACAGTTGAAATTACGTTCAACAAAACGACGATCATGGGAATCCCTAGGTATCGGACAGTGTGCCAACAAAATCCCGGTAAGTTGCCGATGCACAGCTTTGATGATAAGCAGCTTATTTGGTTTTATGTTGTCGAAAACAAAATTATTCCTGGACTTCCAAACCTCCCACAGGATAAGTGAAGGTATTATTGAGATGATCGTTTGACGAAGAGATGCAGAACTACCCAAGCAGCACCAATACAAAAACATCGGCCACAAACTATGAAAACGTGGGATAATTATTTCCGGCAAGGAAGCAAAATGATCCCAAATTTCCAACACCACAGGACAAAAATAGAAGGAGTGGGCACAATTTTCAGGACCTGAGCGGCAAAAGCAACAAATAGTAGGATACAAGACAAAACCAATACCAACCAAGAAATCAGGAAGAGGCAAGAGTGAGTTCCAAAATTTCCAAACAAATATTGAGATTTTCTGAGGCAGCAACTTAGACCAAAGAAATTTTGCCATAGAAGAGATGGGAGCATGAAATCGAACAAAGTCATATGCGGTTGCCAATGAAAATAAACCCGTAGATGTAAGTTTCCAAAACATTCGATCTGGTACTTCTGTCAAAATAGAAGGTAAAGCATTCAACGCTTAAAATTGTGCATCAATAAGATGATTTATAATGAGAGGTAAGCCGTAATCTCTATTGCGGATAAATTCAGCAACCATTAATAGAGGGAGAGGGAAATGTTGCTCATCATCCATATGCCGAAATGGGCCCAAACCAGACCAGTTATCATCTCAAAATTTCAAGGAGCCATTCCGGATGTAAAGATGGACTTGATGATAGACAAGTCTATCAACAGAAAGTAGTCTCCGCCAGCTAGTTTTCTGCTTCCAGGAAGTAGACAAAGAGGAGATGAAATGGACCCAGTTACCAATTCCATTCTTAAACTGCCACCACAATTTGATCGTGTAAGCCTTGACCACATCTTATAACTTTCGGAGACCTAAACCGTTTTCATTTACCGGCATTGCTATTCTCGCCCAAGATCGCCAATGTCGTTTGGATATTTCAGTGGTGCTGCCCTAAAAAAATCGTTGAAAAATCACCTCCATTTGGCCCAGTACAGATTTAGGAGGGACCATCGCCGACATTATATGCAACGGTAAAGAAGAGAGTACATGTTTTATTAGAATGAGACGGCCTCCAGACGATAGCAACTTGTGTTTCCAGTTGCCGACTTTTGTCGCTACTCGCTCTACCATAAATCTAAAAATTCGTTCTATTTTTCGGCCCTGATAAAGAGGAGATCCAAGATAAAATATGGGCAGACATCCCGGCACCATTTGTAAAATATTACGAGAGAGTTCCACTCTTGGTGAGGCCAGACCCTCAGATCGAATAAAACAACTTTTGGACTTAGTAACTTTCTGACCAGTTGCAAGCTCATAATCCTCTATTAATAGCATAAATTGCTCTATGGAGCGTTTGTTGCCACGAAGGAAGAAAATCGTATCATCAGCATATGCTAAGTGAGTTACTGCTAGAGCGCCTCTTGGAAGACCATATGGTTGAATTCTGCCTACTTGTACAAAAGCATTCATTCCCCTGGATAAAGCTTCAGATACAATTATGAACAAATATGGGGAAAGTGGATCTCCTGCTTCACACCCTGAAGCTTGGAAAACCCAACAGGCTTCCATTTAGCGTAATTGAAAACCAACCGGCATGCAAACGCCCATAATCGATGTATGAAAGTTTCACAAAACCAAATTGACGTAGAATTCGACCAAAAAGCCCAAGACACTCGATCAAAAGCTTTCATCATATCCAATTTGAGAATCACATTACCTCCCTCACGGGTAGTCCAAGAAACGTGTTAGGTCCTGGGCCAATAATATATTGTCGACAATGTCTCACCGCCAAGAAACCCGATGCACACGAGAGATTAGCTTTGCGTAATTGGTTTAACTCTTTTCGTCATGAGTTTGGTGAAGATCTTGCCAATAAAATTGCATAAACTAATGGGCCGGAAGCCTGCAAAGGAGGTAATATGTTGCTTTTTTGGAAGGAGAATAATGAGGACACTTGCTATGGCTCTCGGAAGCGGAATCCCCGACATATACTCAACACAAGCATTGAAGAGATCATCCTTGATAATAGACCAGCAATTGTGATAAAAAGAACTGCAAAACCCATCAATACTAGGTGCACTATGTGAGGAGAGACCCATGAACGCATCTTTTACTTCATCATAAGTAAGCGCCCTCATCAAAGAGGCGTTATCCACCTCAACAACTAGCGGAGGGATGAAACCGAGCAAACAAGCTGTCGAAGTTTCATCCATGTCCGAGTCTTGACAAAGTAACTGTTGGAAGAAATTGATCGCCTCAGCTGAGATGTCAGGAGGGGAATCTAGCCACCGACCGTCAGCTGCTTTTATGGAATGGATTCCCAGAAATGATCGTTTTTCACGTAAGGAAGCATGAAAGAAAGTACTGTTTGCATCACCCCCCTTACACCAATGGATTCGCGACTTTTGAAGCAGAAAATCATCACGTTCACGTTCTCTCAGAATCATATTGGCCTTTACTTTATTTAGCTGGGCTAGATTATCTGGGGAAGGTAATTGTTCATAGGTCGTCTCATATTGCAAAACCAGGTTTTCGGAGTCTTGTAAATTCTGAAAAACATCCCCAAAATGAGACTTATTCCAAATTTTCAGAGCCGATTTCAATCGTCTGAGCTTTAAAGAAAATTTCAACATGCCAAAGCCGTCAATTGGAGCCCCCCAATTTTCTCGAACCACATCATAAAAACTGGAGCGATGAAGCCACATCCTTTGGAAGCGGAAGAGTCTAGGCTTGGAGTCAATAATCATATCAAATCTATGCAAAATAGGAGAATGATCATATTGAATTCTGCTTAAGTTACGAACAGTTGCCACCAAAAATCGGTCAAGCCAGGCAGGGGAGAAAAGACAATGGTCCAATTTCTTCAGCACTGGGCCGTTAGATCGATTTCCAAACCAGGTAAACGCACAGCCTTGAGTAGGACGCTCCTCTAATCCACAATTAATAATGAATTCATTAAAGTCATCAATCGAAGATAATTCGGGAGTAGCTTGTCCCTGATATTCCTCCAGATATCGAATAACATTAAAATCGCCTGTGATTTTCTAAGGAGCATCAGAATGCAGATGCTGAAATGCAAGCAGGTTGGTCCATAACGCATGACGTTCTCAACGAGTAGACTTAGCATAAACAACAGAGACGAAGAAAGGAGAAGGATGCTGATGATGAGTAACCCTTAAATGTAGTACTTGGTCATTTCCACCTAGGCTATCCACCTGATAGTCAACTGAAAATAAAGCCCAGATTTTATTCGTAAGTGAAACAAATGTGGTGTTGAAATGCAGCTCTCTCGATACTTGCAGACAAAACGGATAAATTTCCCATTGGTTTTAGCAAGAAAACAGCTGTCACTTGATGCAAAGCAACTAGTTTTTTTAAACGTCGACGTGTGGGTTTGTTGGCCACACCCCGAATATTCCATGTTAGGGTACTAATCATTGAGAAGATTTTGAACCGGTACCAGTAGGAGCTCTCCTGGATCGACGAAGAGAGGTCTCATTCACAATAGGAATCTTATTTTTGGAGCCCATAGGCCGACCACGTCGACGAGAGTGCTGTAAATCATCATGCTGGGGCATGACAAGTAACATTTGATCAGAGACCATGCCGAGGGTCGAGTCATCACGATAGGCAGGCAAAACAACAGTGTCAAAGACATCAGATTGTGAAATAGCCAAGGTAGCAAGTTGTAAAGGCTGATTCAATTCTGCTGGTGGAGGATCACAAGTTAGTTCCTCATCAATGGGCTCTTGATCAGCCATAGACGAGTGAGGTAGCAAGTCCCCCTGACATTCTGTAGGTTGCGGAAAGGGTGGTAGAATTTCCTTATTAGAAGGCAATGCAGATAAAGCAGACGATGAGGGTTGCAAATTAGGCTCATGGGTCAAAACTAAGAATTGAGGGGTTGGAGCAAGCAACACTGTCGATGGGGGCATTACGGGCAGCAAAGTTGGGCAGACAGGGCCACCATCATCAGCTGGGAATTGTGAGAGAATATTGAACCTGGATGACAGTTGGAGAGCAGCAGAGGGCAAGTCTTTCGATTTGGGTAAATCGAAACCAATAGTCGGTGATTGAGCAGAAACCAGCAAGGGAGAATCGACCAGAACATCAACTGCTGGTTGCACTGGGGGTAAAGTAATCGGGGCAGAGGAGGGAATATCGGGAACAGAGGCTTTCTTCTTGTCGATTGATAAACCAGAGGAGCTGGGTAGAGTGGCCTTGGGCTTCCATATTTGCGGGGCGGGGGGAACACTGGGTTTGGAAAGCAGTGATTTTGATGTAGGATCGACAGCCGTATTTGGATGCAATTGACGACAATGATCCATGGCATGTCCGACTTTGTGGCAGTGACGACAGAAGGCCAGGAGATCTTCGTAGATAATCGATTGGAAAAAAGGTTTTGAGTCTGTGCCTAATCGGATAGGTTTAGGTAACTCCTTCAAAAGATCAATTTCAAGACATACCCGAGCCACCAACGGCCGTGAAAGATTCAGAGTAGGAGCGTCTATTTTCAACAAGGTACCAATCGGAGCAGTCATACGCTTCAAATACTGTTCGTGGAAACCATAAACAGGGAGGCCTTCGAAAGATTCCCAGATAGGGACGACGGAGGACTCAAGATTTGGGTGAAAGTCCGGGGTCCATTTGAACACACGAATGAGGTGGGTATCAAAGGTCCAGATAATGCGCAACCAACATCTCTGTTAATCCTCTTTAAGATCAAAGCTAATTAAAACATGTCTGAAATCAATCAACCCAATAGTAAAAGCACCGATAAATCCTATCCGATCGAAAGCTGATCGTAGAAAATCCAATTTAAGGTTGCCTTTGGTGAATGCGCACACGAGAGAAAAACGAAAAGGGGCCGATAATTGATCTTGCTCTGTTTGTGTCAAGAAGAACGTAGGTTCTCCGTTCAGTAGTTTCGATGTTGAAACAATGTCCACATCGGCAAGAGGTCGGAGAATGGAGCAAGGAGATTGTTTTGATCCAGATAACGTTTGAACAAAAGTACGATTGCCTCCCCATGGCGATGGCGCCGGGACAGCGCCAGTCATGTGGCAAGGCAAAAAAGTCAGACAGAGGAGCCGGACACGCCTAACAAATCAGTCGGAGGATTTCTCAGTCGGTCGGAGGATTTCTTGGTTTTTAATAAATAATAAATCAATACTTAATTAATGAATCATTTAGTAAAAAAATGTTATAAAATTATATAGGTGTTAATTGCCAATAAAAAGAAAGTAACAAGCAAGACATAGCTGTCACGCCTGTGAACGGCGTGACTATTTACCTATATATATACAATAATAAATTAATAATAAATTAATCATTATTAATGAATAATAATTAATTTATTAATAAAGTATTATTTAATAAATCATTTAATTTATTATATTCGATTACCATTATTAATCAAGTATCACATTTTCATAAGTCAATTAATTAATTATATTTTAACTAACTCATAATATTTTAATTACATGAAATATTATTTTGATTTTCTAAATATTTATAATTAAATTAATTAAATATATTTTAAGAATATGTAATTAAAAAGGAAATTTTATTTTAGACGCATTAATAATAACATAAGTAGTAATTACATGTTAATAATCAATAATTAATTAATTTGTTGATTTTAATAAATCAATTATTTAATTATATATTGATTATTATGAATTATATTTTAATTAATTTTATTTAATTAAGGAATTAAAATTAGATCTATTCACAAGCGTGACATTTAAGTCACATTTGTGACTCCTATAATAGTAAAAATTTATTTTAATTTAATTAAATAATCAATTAATTATTTTGTTATTAATCAATAATATACTTAAGTCACGTCTGTAACTCCTATACTAATAAAATTTTATTTTATTTTAAGTAATTAATCAACTAATTATTTGGCTATTAATTAATAATATATTATAATTAGTCAATTATTTATATATATATATTATATTTAGTAAGAAATGAAAAAACACTAACTCTATTTAATTAATTATATTTTAAGAAGTCAAAACTTATTTTATTAATTATTTAATTAAAATGTTTAAAATTATATAGGAGTTAATTGCCCATAAACATAAAATAACATGCATGACATAGTAGTCTCTCATGTGAATATTAAGTCACAGGCATGACTACTTACCTACATATATACATCAATTAACTAATAATATATTAATCATTATTAATTATAACTGAATAAGATTAATAGTTAATGATTAATAATTAATTTATAAATAAAGTATAATTTAATAAAACATTTAATTTATTATATTCTAATTACCATAATTAATCAAGTATCACATTTTCATGAGTCAATTAATTAGTTATATATATATATATATATAAGAAAAGGGGAGAATTTTATTGATAAGGTGACTTATGAAGTATGTGAAAAGCAATACAAAAATCATGTAAAAGAAGATGTGAAGCTCATCAATTAATTAGTTATATTTTAACTAACTCATAATATTTTAATCACATGAAATTATATTTTGATTTACTAAATAGTTATAATTAAATTAATTAAAGATATTTTAAGTATAAGTAATTAAGAAATGGAAAAATATTTTAGACGCATTAATAATAACATAAGTAATAATTACATGTTAATAACCAATAATTAATTAATTAATAAGATTTCAATAAATCAATTATTTGATGATATATTGATTATTATGAATTATATTTTAATTAATTTCATTTAATTAAGGAATTAAAAATAGATCTTTTCACAAGCGTCACACCTAAATCACGTCTGTGATGCCTATAAAAGTATAAGTTTATTTTATTTTAATTAAAAATCATTTAGTTACTTTGTTATTAGTCAATAATATACTTAAGTCATGCTTGTAACTTCTATAATAGTATATTTTTATTTTATTTTAAGTAATTAGTTAATTTATTATTTTTGTTAATTAATAATATATTGTGATTAGCCAATTAATTAATTATATATATATTTAATAAAATGAAAATATAAGCACTAATTATATTTAATTAAATAAAAGTTAATTATATTTTAATAAATCAATACTTAATTAATGAATTTTTAATAACAAATGTTATAAAATTATATAGGTGTTAATTGCCAATAAAAAGAAAATAACAAGCACGACATGGCAATCACGCCTGTGAATGGCGTGACTACTTACCTACATATATCCATCAATTAATTAATAATATATTAATCATTATTAATGATTAATAATTACACAACCCGCCTTTTAGGCCATGTTGGCACTAAGGAATGGGTAGGCTTAAAGCCACCAAAACCCGCAGTAAGCCTAATTCTTTCTATATTCTACTGAAAATCCGGCATGATCTATTCATTTGTCTTATTAATCTTTATACCTGCTTAACAGTTTTGAACGAAGTAAGGATCTCAATCTGTAATTCTAACATGCATTACCTACTTATAATCAGCCAATCTATGATCATCTCATATCATCAATTGATATCATTCTCAATAACATGGCAAATCCATACATGTATCATGTATTTATGATTATGACAAACCATGAAGCAACTATAAGCATCTGCAATTAACATCATGCCCAAAAAATTACTTGTCTGTTTATCCAAGCGAGTCTCAAAAGGCTTAGATTTCTCTCTTGTATGATTTGCTAATCTCCTAAAATGATGATAGTGAGAGGTGAGTCTACAACACAACTCAGTGAGATATAAACATGTTACCATGCTTATAAGGCTAGGTAACACAAGGCTAGTTTCACAAGAATGATCTGTGGCATTCTAAGCAACAATACATGGTATCAATGAATAAACAGGTCAACAATACATGGTATCAATGAATAAATAGGTAGTAATTTCTAATGCGACAATCACATGAGTATCAATGATAAATCTCATTATGAATTATTCTATTTTTTTTTAAATGAATCTGGTTTCTGAATTCTTTTCTGAGTTATGAGTTCTTTCTGAATTTTGGGTTCTTTCTTTGGTAGAGTTCTACAAGATTTCTAATTTTAAGCTTTCTCATTTCTGAGTGCTGATTTTCTGAATTTCTTAGGAAGAGACAAAGGCATGTTAGTACGACATATCTCTCCTTTTCTTATTCTAGACAAGGTTAGCCTAACCCTGCCCTTAGAGGCCTGTCCTCTCCAGGTAGGAACAGGATCTATCCCATCACCTGTGGATTACCTATGTACACATGGTCTGATAATATACTCCATCAACTGGGTATCTTGTGAACTCACCAATCATGGCTAACAAGAAAAACACGATTCATCAAAGAATTACAATTAATAGGTTCAACATAACAAAAGGATCAGAAGATGCAAAGAATATGAATATCATCTGGTCAATCTGGCATACAACATGCTAGACTCAATCACATGGAGTCATATATCAAATAAGTCATACAAGTTCAAGAACAATTCAACAAGCCGCAAGAAAAAAAAAAGATTACTACACAAGTATAGTAGCATGATTATACTCACCTCGACTGTCTCAGGGGTTTTGATCTCTTTTCTAATTTTCTTGAACTTGAGAGGTACTAGGTACGATTTCTAGTTCTATTCCTCGTCTGTTTTCACAAGCTATTGGGTAACATGCATAAAAATTACATATACCCACATTAGTCATTCTTACGTAAACCTCATTTCTTAACATCTATCATTATAAATTTATATTTTCTTCTATAATGGTCAAATTGGTTTCAAACCAAAATTTCCCTTGAAATTAGGAGTCTTGGACTTCATTATGTCCAAACTTAGCTCAAAATTTCGGGTATTCGATTCTTTATGTCTTGATTAGCTTAATCATACTTGAACCTATTTGGTTTCACTGATTCATCCGCATAGGTCTCATTCGCGAAAACATAACTTTTTATACATAGATCCAATGTTTTTCAAACTTTCCATACCTTTAGTAACACATAAATGCACATTTTTTATTTTATTACCATTTTCTAATTCGGTCATTAAGGCTTCTAAATATCCCATTTACAGTCAGTCTTAATATTCTGTCATGAGTTGGACCCTTCCTGACTAAAATCATTATAAATTATTCATTTCTTAACCAATTGAGCTGATTCAATTTGCCATTTTCAATAGACTCATATGGCTATCACATATCCAAAGATGGCTCAAAATGTATGCAATTTGTGTTTATTGTGATTTTTATAAAGCTGTCCTATTTATGTTCTCTTCTGAGTCACTAAAGTCAGTAACACCCTTCACTTATTTAGCCGTATCTCACAGGATACTCATCCAATTAAAATTCCCTTTATACAACACTTAGATGACACATTTTCGAGCATTTAATAATAGAACTCGTCATCCAATTCTGACTCTAAAGTCCTCAAACAATTAACTTTCATTTCATGTTTCAATCCCGTTGGTATTCTGAACCAATTTCAATTCGGGACTTATCACATTTGTTTGGATCACCCTAAATTCGTAAAAAAAAAGTCAGGGATATAGTAGACACCTGTATCTACAACTTCCAAGTTTTGAGTTTCTCCACACATTACACAGCTCAAAAAATGTATATTAAAGACCTACGAATCTGTCTCCATTGGAAACTTTCAACTCCAAAATCCTAGGTTTTGGTCTAGCCCCAAATCACCATAAAAATGAAAAATTCCTCATGTTAATTTGTCATTAGACATCAAAGAATAAGAATGCATCATCAAACTCATAGATTTCATCAAATGGGTTTCATAGCTATGGAAAAAGAAGATGAGAATCTAAATTCCAATCGGTAGAATCAAGTGTCAGGATCGAGGCTTACCGTTTTGTATTGACTGATCGGCTTGATTCTCCTTCACATTCTTGTTACAAAGCTTGAAAACTTTGAGAGAAAGCTTCCATGGTGAATTCTCATAAGTGAGGGAGGAGGAGGAAGACAAGTTTTTGTCTTATTTGTAGTTAGCTTCTTTTATAAGTCACTTTGTTCATTATTTACAAAATGTCCCTCTTGTACTGGTTCTTTCAAAATCTGCTCGTACAATTTCCTATGACAACCAAAAAGTGTCAAACATCATTAATTTGATGTCGCCAAAAATTATAATCCACTGTCCTAGTTTTAATGACATTAGCCTCTAATACCGATTTTTTTTAATGTACCGAGTAAATCAGATACCGGGTGTTACAAATAATTAATTTATTAATAAAGTATAATTTAATAAATCATTTAATTTATTATATTCTAATTACCATTATTAATCAAGTATCACATTTTCAAAATTAATTAATTAATTTTATTTTAACTAACTCATAATATTTTAATTACATGAAATTATATTTTGATTTCTTGAATTGTTATAATTAAATTAATTAAATATATTTTAAGAATATGTAATTAAAAAAGGGCAAAATACTTCTAACGCATTAATAGTAACATAAGTAATAATTATGTGTTAATAATCAATAATTAATTAATTAATTAGATTTCAATAAATCAATTATTTAATTATATATTGATTATTATGAATTACATTTTAATTGATTCCATTTTTTTGACAATATTAAAGAAAAAATTCATCTAATACGGATGTAGGGAGTAGCAGTTCGTTCTAAGAGCAAAGTTCCACGAACAATCAACGACAAGTCTTCCTCTTGGCGAAATTGAGTCGGGAACCCAGATGAGCTAATCCTGGACAGGTAATCAGCAACAGTATTTACCTCGCGGTAAACATGTAAAATCGAAGAAGAAGAAACAGTCATCATATCCTTAATAATTTGAAATTCAGTGTAGAATTGCCATGGCCAGCCTCCATTCTTATGTAATAAAGCCGCAATTGCCGAGTTATCTCTTTGAATTTGCATTCCAGTGAATCCATAAGCATTGCAAAATCGCAAACCGTTAATAATAGCCTCCAATTCCATTTTCGTGCTACTCGAGGTTCCCACATAAAAAGCCTCAGCATAGAAGAAAAAACCTGTCGAAAATCTTACAATAAAACCCCAACCCGACTTTCCTGGGTTGCCAAGCGATGAACCGTCTGTATTCAAAACCATAACATCAGAATCAGGGGGTCTCCAACAGACCGTGTGAATTTGCTGTTTCCTCGGTTGCTGTATCGGACAATTGAAATTACGTTCAACAAAACGACAATCATGGAAATTCCTTGGTATCGGAAGGTGAGCCAACAAAATCCTGGTAAGTTGCCGATGCACAGCTTTGATGATAAGCAGCTTATTTGGTCTTATGTTGTCGAAAACAAAATTATTCCTGGATTTTCAAACCTCCCACAGGATAAGGAAAGGTATTATTGAGATGATCGTTTGACGAAGAGATGAAGAACTGCCCAAGCAGCATCAATACAAAAACATCGGCCACAAACTATGAAAACGTGGGATAATTATTTCCAGCAAGGAAGCAAAATGATCCCAAATTTCCAACACCACAGGACAATAATAGAAGGAGTGGGCACAAGTCTCAGGACCTGAGCGATAGAAGCAACAAATAGTAGGATACAAGACAAAGCCAATACCAACCAAGAAATCAGGAAGAGGCAAGAGTGAGTTCCAAAATTTCCAAACAAATATTGAAATTTTCTTAGGCAGCAACTTAGACCATAGAAATTTTGCCACAGAAGATCTTCATAGGTAAATCAAATAGAGTATAATTTAATAAATCATTTAATTTATTATATTCTAATTATCATTATTAATCAAGTATCACATTTTCATAAATCAATTAATTAATTATATTTTAACTAACTCATAATATTTTAATTACATGAAATTATATTTTGATTTACTAAATAGTTGAATTGAATTAATTAAAGATATTTTAAAATATGTAATTAAAAGGAAATTGTTTTAGATGCTTTAATAATAACATAAGAAATAATTACGTGTTAATAATCATTAATTGATTAATTAATTAATAAGATTTGAATAAATCAATTATTTAATTATATATTGATTATTATGAATTATATTTTAATTAATTTTATTTAATTAAGGAATTAAAATAGATCTTTTCACAAAAGTGACACTTAAGTTACCTCTGTGATACCTATAATAGTAAAAGTTTATTTTATTTTAATTAAATAATCAATTAATTACTTAGTTACAAGTCAATAATATACTTAAGTCACCTTGTAACTCCTATAATAATAATATTTTATTTTATTTTAAGTAATTAGTCAATTAATAATATTATAATTATCCATTTAATTATTTATATATATATATATATAATAAAATGAAAATATACGCACAAGTTATATTTAATTAGTTAAAGAAAACATTAATTATATTTTAAAAATCAATACTTAATTAAAGAATTATTTAATAACAAATGCTATAAAATTATATAGGTGATAATTGCTTGTAAAAGAAAACAACTTCCCGACATGGTAGTCACTTTGTGAATATTAAGTCACATGCGATGCTACTTACATCTATATATATATATATATATCATTATTAATTGAATAAGATTAGCGATTAATGATTAATGATTAAGTTATTAATAAAGTATAATCTAATAAATCATTTAATTTATTATATTCTAATTATCATTATTAATCAAGTATCACATTTTCATAAATCAATTAGTTAGTTATATTTTAACTAACTCATAATATTTAATTACATGAAATTATATTGTAATTTACTAAATAGTTGTAATTAAATTCATTAAAAAGCAAAAATATTTTAAATGCATTAATAATAACATAAGTAATAATTACATGTTAACAACCAATAATTAATTAATTAATAAGATTTGAATAAATCAATTATTTAATGGTATATTTATTATTATGAATTATATTTTAATTAATTTCATTTAATTAAGGAATTAAAATAGATCTTTTCACAGCGTCACACCTAAGTCACGTCTATGATGCTATAAAAGTAAAAGCTTATTTTATTTTAATTAAATAATCATTTAATTACTTTGTTATTAGTCAATAATATACTTAAGTCATGCCTGTAACTCTTATAATAATAATTTTATTTTATTTTAAGTAATTAGTCAATTAATTTTTATTAATTAATAATATATTGTAATTAGCCAATTAATTTATATATATTATATTTAATAAAATGAAAATATAAGCACTAATTCTATTTATATAATTATATTTTAATAAATCAATACTTAATGAATTTTTAATAACAAATGTTATAAAATTATATAGGTGTTAATTGTCTATAAAAAATAACAAGCACGACATGGAAGTCACGCTGTGAATGGTGTGACTACTTACCTATATATATACATTAATTAATTAATAATATATTAATAATTATTAATGATTAATAATTAATTTATTAATAAAGTATAATTTAATAAATCATTTAACTTATTATATTCTAATTACCATTATTAATCAAGTATCACATTTTCATAAATCAATTAATTAATTATATTTTAACTAACTCATAATATTTTAATCACATGAAATTATATTTTGATTTACTAAATAGTTATAATTAAAGATATTTTAAGAATATGTAATGAAAAAGGAAAATATTTTTTTGAAATTTAAAAGGGAAAAATATTTCGACGCATTAATAGTAACATAAGTAATAATTTTGTGTTAATAATAATTAATTAATTAATTAATAAGATTTCAAAAATCAATTATTTAATTATATATTGATTATTATGAACTACATTTTAATTGATTTTATTTAATTAAGGAATTAGAAAATAGATCTTTTCATAGGCATGACATTTAAGTCACGATTGTGACTCCAATAATAATAATTTTATTTTATTTTAAGTTATTAATTATTTTCTTATTAATTATTAATATATTATAATTAGTCAATTAATTTATATATTTTGTATTTAATAAAATGAGAAATATAAGCACTAATTATATTTAATTAATTAAAGAATAAATTAATTGTATTTTAATAAATCAATACTTAATTAATAAAATACTTATGAAAATGTTAAAAAATATACAGTGTTAATTGCTTGTAAAAGAAAGTAACTTGAACGACGTGGTATTCACGCTGTGAATATTAAGTCACAGTGACACTACTCACCTCTATATATATATATATATATATTAATCATTATTAATTATAATTGAATAAGATTAACGATTAATGATTAATAATTCATTTATAAACAGAGTGTAATTTAATAAATCCTTTAATTTATTATATTCTAATTACCATTATTAATCAAATATCACATTTTCATAAATCACTTAATTAATTTTATTTTAACTAACTCATAATATTTTAATTACATGAAAATATATTTTGATTTACTAAATAGTTGTAATTGAATTAATTAAAGATATTTTAAGAATGTGTAATTAAAAAGGGAAAAATATTTTAGGCAATTAGTAATAACATAAGCAATAATTACGTAATAATAATAATAATTTATTAATTAATAAGATTTCAATAAATCAATTATTTAATTATATGTTTATTATTATAAATTATATTTTAATTAATTGTATTTAATTAAGGAATTAAAATAGATCTTTTCACAAGCGTGACACTTAAGTCATACGTGATACTTATATTAGTAAAAGTTTATTTTATTTTAATTAAATAATCAATTAATTACTTTGTTATTAGTCAATAATGTACTTAAGTCACGCTTGTGACTCCTATAATAATAAATTTTATTTTATTTTAAGTAATTATTCAATTAATTATTTTATTAATTAATATTATAATTTAATTAACAAACTAATTTTATATATTATATTTAATAAAATGAAAATATACGCTCTAATTATATTTAATTAGTTAAAGAAAAATTAATTATATTTTAATAAATTAATATTTACTTAATGAATTATTTAATAACAAATGTTGTAAAATTATATAAGTGCTAATAGCCTGTAAAAAGAAAATAACTTGCAAGACATGGTAGTCACGCCTGTGAATATTAAGTCACATGTGACACTACTTACCTATATATATATATATTTGGTCTCGGAGCCCATTTTATTGAATATTAAAAACAATACATAGAGAAGCAGAGCCTGAATCTTACTTCCCTATAATGAATGACATAGGTGGCTCATAATAATCTATTCTGATACCAACCCATTAGTCGGTTGCAACAAAGAAAACAGTTACTTGAGGCTAATGCGCAGATAAGGGAAGGATAATTGATCCAAACGAACTTGGCCTTTGATTCGTTGAGGCCAAGAGTCTGCCGTAAAGGAATGAGAAGTACAAGAGCCACTAGCCAATTTTGCCAAAGAGTCCGCGACTGAATTGAGTTCCTGGAAACTGTGGGCACCCCTGCAATCCATTTGTTGAATCAAGTCGTTGATCTGCTGCAATTATGTCCTGATTATCCATGGCCATTTTGTTGAATCTTGTAAAAACTGGACCAATAGCAATGAGTCTGTCTCTACGTCAAAACCATGCAAATGCCAATCCTTATAGCAAAGAAATCCCCACAACAAAGCCAAAGTTTCAACGGTTAAATTCATGGTAGTCCCGAAGTATTAAGCATGCGAAAAGAAACCACCCCTTGCGAGTTGCGCAACACTACTCCTCCCCCCGAGTGCCCTGGGTTACCAATTGAAGATCCATCGACATTGATTTTAAAGAATCCGGGCGGCAGCTTTGCCTATGTGATGACTTGTGAGCGATTGCACTGCATTGTGAAGTGAAGACCCCCAACATGCTAGACCTTATGCTAAGATGCAGACAACATTTGAAAAGGAAAAATGGAGGAAATTGTTATCAACAGGTTCAGCGTATAGAAAATGGCTTGGGAACTAGAAGGATAAGCATCCTCATAAATCTTGCTATTCCTAACTTTCCAGATCCCCCAACATACCACCAATGGAATCAACACAAATATTTTATACAGGTCCTGCCCCATTTGTTTATCCTCGAGGACCTTTGCAAACAAGTAGGCGAGATCTAGTTGTCTTAGAAGTCGAACGTTGAGCAGACACTCAAAATAAATCCACACCTCCTGAGCTAGAGGATAAGAAAGAAAATAGTGTTCTATGGTGTCTACTGCATTACATGCGTAGCACTTGGAGGGCAGGCAGAATCCAAAAGATTTCAGAATTTCAGGGAAAGGGAGGAGAAAGTTCATCAAGCGACATAGGAAAAATGAGATACGCAAACGCAAAGGAATCGCTGACCCCCAGATAATCTTAAGCTGAGGAAATCCTGATTTGGTGCTCGCAATTCCACATAAGCGGATGCTTGAGTGAAACCTCCTGTATTCGTAGGCTTCTAGATTAGTTCATCCAGCTCCTTAGTTAACTGGAACTGAAACTGTGTGACAAAATTAAGTGCTTTCAGTGAAAGGAATTCCATCAGCGTTGCATAGTCCCACTCGTCATCAACACACAAATCTCGAACGCTGAAATACCGAAGACCCTCCACATCTCCCAAATCAAATAAATACACTAGAGACCCCTGAGCGCTCCAGTTGTTATAGAGCAATGAATAGGACCCATCATGAATTATAACTCGTGTCTTGGCCTTTACTAAATAGTTGTAATTAAATTCGTTAAATATTTTTTAAGAATATGTAATTAAAAATGGGGAAAATATTTTAGACGCATTAGTAATACTAAAAATCAATAATTATTTAATTAAAAAGATTTCAATAAATCAATTATTTAATTATATATTGATTATTAAGAATTATATTCTAATTAATTTTACTTAGTTAAGGATTTAAAATAGATATTTTCACAGGTATGACATTTAAGTCACGTTAATGACGCCTATAATAGTAAAAGTTAATTTTATTTTAATTAAATAATCAATTAATTAATTTTTATTTATCAATAATATACTTAAGTCATGCTTGTGGCTTTTATAATAATTAAATTTCTTTTATTTAAGTAATTAGACAATTAATTATTTTTATTAATTAATAATATATTATAATTTGTCAATTAATTATATATATTACATTTGATAAAAATGAAAATATGAGCACTAATTCTATTTAATTAATTAAAGAATAAATTAATTATATTTTCATAAACTAGTACTGAATTAATTATTTATTTAATAAAAATTTTATAAAATTATATCGGCGTTAATTGCCAATAAAAAGAAAATATAATGCACAGCATGGTAGTCACGCCTGTCAATATTAAGTCACAGGGGTGACTGCTTACCTATATATATACTCATCAATTAATTAATAATATATTAATCAATTTTAATTGTAAGTGAATAAGATTAACAACTAATGATTAATAATTAATTTATAAATAAAGAATAATTTAACAAATCATTTAATTTATTATATTCTAATCACCGTTATTAATCAATTATGACATTTTCATAAATCAATTAATTAATTATATTTTAACTAACTAATAATATTTTAATTACATGATATTATTATTTTATTTGCTGAATAGTTATAATTAAATTCATTAAAGATATTTTAAGAACATGTAATTAAAAATGGGAAAATATTATTTGAATACATCAATAATAACACAATTAATAATTACGTGTTAATAGTCAATAATTAATTAATTAATAAGATGTCAATAAATTAATTGTTTAATTATATATTGATTATTATGAATTATATTTTAATTCATTTTATTTAATCAAGGAATTAAAAATAGATCTTTTCGTAGAGACGTGACTCTTATAATAGTAAAAGTTCATTTTATTTTAATTGAATAATCAATTAATTATTTTGTTATTAATCAATAATATACTTAAGTGACGTTTGTGACCCTATAAAAATAAATTTTCATTTTATTTGTAGTAATTATTAAATTTATTTATTTTGTTATTAATTAATAATATATTATAATTAGACAATTAAGTTTATATATATTATACTTGATAAAAATGAAAATATGTTCACTAATTTTATTTAATTAATTAAAATACATTAATTATATTTTAATAAATCTATTCTTAATTAATTATTTATTTAAAATGTCATAAAATTATAGTGGTGTTAAAAGCCCTTAAAAAGAAAATAATATACAAGCATGGATAAGTCACAGACGTGACTACTAACCTATATATATAGATCAATTAATTAATAATATATTAATCAGTATTTGTTATAACTAAATAAGATTAATAGTTAACGATTAATAATTAATTTATAAATAAAGTATAATTTAATAAATCATTTAATTTATTATATTCTAATAACAATTATTAATCAAGTATCACATTTTCACAAATCAATCAATTAATTATATTTTAATTGAATCATAATATTTTAATTACATAAAATTATACTTTAATTTACTAAATAGTTGTAATTAAATTCATTAAATATTTTTAAGAATAGGTAATTAAAATGGGAAAAAATATTTTAGACACATTAGTAATACCATAAGTAGTAATTACATGTTAATAATCAATCATTAATTAATTAATAAGATTTCAATAAATAAATTATTTAATTATATATTGATTGTGAAGAATTATATTTTAATTAATTTTACTTAATTAAGTATTTAAAATAAATCTTTTCGTAAGCGTGACACTTAAGTCATGTTAGTGTCTCCTATAATAATAAAAGTTAAATTTTTAATTAAATAGTCAATTAATTATTTTTATTAATCAATAATATACTTAAGTCATGCGGTGACTTTTATAATAATTAAATTTCATTTTATTTTAAGTAATTAGTCAATTAATTATTTTTATTAGTTAATAACATATTGTAATTTGTTAATTAATTATATATTATATTAGATAAAATGAAAATATGAGCACTAATTCTATTTAATTGATTAAGAATAAATTAATTATATTTTCATAAATCAATACTTAATTAGTTCTTTATTTAATAACAAAAAGGCGTTAATTGCCAATAAAAGATAATAATATACATGACACGGTATTCACGCCTGTGAATATTAAGTTACAGGCATGACTACTTACCTATATATGTATTTATTTATATTTATTAATTAATAATATATTGTAACACCCAGCATCTAATTTACCCGTTACACTGGAAGAAAAAAAATCGGTGTAAATTATAATTTTTGATCACATCAAATTAATGATGTTTGACACCTTTTTGGTGGTTACAGGAAATTGTACGAGCATATTTTAAAGAACCAGTACAAGAGGGGTATTTTTGCAAATAATGAACAAAGAGACTTATAAAAGAAGCTAACTACAAATAAGACAAAAACTTGTCTTCCTCCTCCTCCCTCACTTACGAGAATTCACCATGGAAGCTTTTTTTGAAGGTTGTCAAGCTTTGTAACAAAAATGTGAAGGAGAATCAAGCCATTCAGTCAATTCAAAACGGTAAGCCTCAATCCCGATACTTGATTCTACTGATTGGAATTTAGTTTCTCCATTTTTTTTCATGGCTATGAAACCCATTGGATGAAATTTATGGTTTGATGATTTTGATGATGGATTCTTATTCTTTGATGACTAATGATAAATTAATATGAGGAAATTTTCATTTTTATGGTGATTTGGGGCTAAATCAAAACCTAGGATTTTGGAGTGCAAGCTGCCAAGGGAGACAGATCGTAGGTCCTCCTTATACATTTTATTTGACCTATTTAACGTGTGAATTTGCAGAAACTCAAAACTTAGAAGTTGTAGATTCAGATGTCTACTGTATCCCTGAATTTAGGGTGAGCCAAACAAATGAGATAGGTCTCGATTTGAAACTAGTTCAGAATACTAGCGGGATTGAAACAAGAAATGAAAGTTAATTGTTTGAGGAATTTAGAGTCAGGATTGGATGATGAGTTCTAATTATGAAATGCTTGAAAATGTGTCATCTGAGTGCTGTATAAAGGGAATTTTAATTGGATGAGCATCCTATGAGATATGGCTAAATAAGTGAAGGGTGTTACTGACCATAGTGACATAGGAGAGAACAGAAACAAGACAGTTTTATAAAAATCACAATAAATACAAATTTTATCATTTTTTAGCCGTCTTTGGATATGTGATAGCATATGAGTTTATTGAAAATGGAGATTTTAATCACCTTAATTGGATGAGAAATGAATAAGTTATAATGATTTGAGATAGGAAGGATCCAACTCATGACTGAATATTAAGGCTGACAGTAAATGGGATATTTAGAAGCCTTAATGACTGAATTAGAAAATGGTCATAAAAGAAAAAAATATGAATTTATGTGTTAACTAGAGGTATGGAAAGTTTGAAAAATATTGGACTTATTTATAAAAAGTTATGACTTCACGAATGAGACCTATGCAGATGATTAGTGAATAAAATATAAATTTATAATGATATGTGTTGAGAAATGAGGCTTATGTAAGAATGACTAATGTGGGTATATGAAATTTTCATGCATGTTACCCAATAGGTTGTGAAAGTAGATGAGGAATAGAACTAGAAGTCATATCTAATACCTCTCAAGTTTAAAAAAATTAGAAAAGAGATCAAAACCCCTGAAATAGTCGAGGTTAGTATAATCATGCTACTATACTTATGTAGTAATCCTTTCTTTTATCTTGCGGCTTGTTGAATTGTTCTCGAACCTATATGACTTATTTGATATATGACTTCATGTGATTGATCCTAGCATGTTGTATGCCAGATTGACCAGATGATATTTAAATTCTTTGCATCTTCTGATCTCGTTGTTATGTTGAACCTATTAATTGCAATTCTTTGATGAATCATGTTTTTCTTGTTAGCCATGATTGGTGAGTTCACAGGATACCCAGCTGATGGAGTATATTATCAGTCCATGTGCACATAGGTAACCTGCCAGTGATGGGTTAGATCCAGGTCCTACTTGGAGAGGGCAGGCCTTCAGGGGCAGGGTTAGGCCAACCTTGTTTAGAATAAGAAAAAGGGAGATATGTTGTACTAACATGTCTCTGTCTCTTCTTAAAAAATTCAGAAAAAATTCAGAATTCAGAAATGAAAAAGCTTAGAATTTGAGATCCTATAGAACTTAACCAAAGAAAGAACCCAAAAATTCATAAAGACTTCAGAAACCATATTCATTTTTTAATATAACAATTCATATTAAGCTTTATTATTGATACTCATGTGATTGCCGCATTTGACATTACTACCTGTTTATTTATTAATGCCATATACTGTTGCTTAGAATACCACAGACTATTCTTGTGAAGCTAGTCTTGTGTTACCTAGCCTCACAAGCATGGTAACATGTTTATATCTGATTGAGTTGTGTTGTAGACTCACCTCTCACTATCATCATTTCAGGGGATTAGCAAATCATACGAGAGAGAAATCCAAGCCTTTTGAGACTCGCTTGGATAAACATACAAGCAATTTTTTGGCATGATGTAAATTGTAGATGCTTATAGCTGCTCCATGGTTTGTCATAATCATATGTACATGATACATGTATGGATATGCTATGTTGTTGAGAACGATGTCAGTTGATGATATGAGATGATCATAGATTTGCAGATAATGTATGTTAGAATTGCAAATTGAGATCCTTACTTCTTTCAAAACTGTTAAGCAAGTATAAGGATTAATAAGACAAACGAATGGGTCACGCCAGATTTTCAGTAGAATATAGAAAAAAAATTAGGCTTACTACGGGTTTTGGTGACATTAAGCCTACCCATTCCCTAGTGCCAACACGGTCCAAAAAGTGAGTCATGTCATATATTAATCATTGTTAATCATAATTGAATAAGATTAGCAATTAATGATTAATAACTAATTTGTAAATAAAGTATAATTTAATAAATCATTTAATTTATTATATTCTAATTACCATTATTAATCAAGTATCACATTTTCATAAATCAATTAATTAATTATATTTTAACTAACTCATAATATTTTATATACTAAATTAATTTTATATATTTTATATTTAATAAAATTGAAAATATAATTAATAATTAATAGATTAATTATATTTTAGTAAATCAATAATCAATTAATTAGTGATTTAATAACAAATGTTATAAAATTATATAGGCGTTAATTGCCCATAAAAATAAAGTAACATGCACAATATAGTCATCACACTCGTGAATATTAAGTCACAGCTTGAGTACTTACTTATATATATATACATTAATTAATTAATAATATATTAATCATTATCAATTATAATTGAATAAGATTAACAGTTAATTTATAAAATAGTATAATTTAACAAATTATTTAATTTATTATATTTTAACTACCATTATTAATCACGTATCACATTTTCACAAATCAATTAATTAATTATATTTTAACTAACTCATAATATTTTAATTACATAAAATTATATTTTAATTTACTAGATAGTTGTAATTAAATTTAATAAGATTTTAGGAATATGCAATTAAAAGGAAAATATTTTAGATGCATCAATAATAACATAAGTAATAATTACGTGTTAATAATAAATAAATAATTAATTAACTATTAAGATTTCAATAAATAATTTATTTAATTATGTATTGATTATTTTGAAATATTTTTAATTGATTTTATTTAATTAAGGAATTAAAATAGATCTTTTCACAGGCGTGACACTTAAGTCACGTCTGTGACTACAATAATATTAAATTTTATTTTATTTTAAGTAATTAATTATTTTGTAATTAATTAATAATATATTATATTTAGTGAATTAATTTTATATATTTTATATTTAATAAAATAAAAATATAAGCATTGATTCAATTAATTAATTAATTAATTATATTTTAGTAAATCAATACTTAATTAATTAGTGATTTAATAACAAATGTTATAAAATTATATAGGCATTAATTGCCAATAAAAGAAAATACACCTATGAATATTAAGTCACAGTGCATGACTACTTACCTATACATATAATTAATGATTGTTAATAATAACTGAATAAGATTAGCAGCTAATGATTAATAACAAATTTGTAAATAAAGTATAATTTAATAAATTATTTAATTTATAATATTCTGATTACCATTATTAATCAAGTATCACATTTTCATAAATCAATCAATTAATTATATTTTAACTAACTCATAATATTTTAATTACAAGAAATTATACTTTATTTACTAAATAGTTATAATTAAATTAATTGACGCATCATTAATAACATAAGTAATAATTACGTGTTAATAATCAATAATTAATTAATTAATTACTAAGATTTCAACAAATAAATTATTTAATTATATATTGATTTTTATGAATATATTTTAATTTATTTTATTTAATTAAGGAATTAAAAATAAGTATTTTCACAGGCGTGACACTTAAGTCAGAGCTGTGACTACAATAATAATAATTTTTATTTTATTTTAAGTAATTAATTATTTTCTTATTAATTAATAATATATATTATAAAATTATACAAGCGTTCATTGCAATTAAAAAGAAAATAACTTGCACGACATGGTAGGAACGCTTGTGAATATTAAGTCACAGGCGCGGCTACTTACTTATACATATATGCGTTAATTAATTAATAATATATTAATCGTTATCAATTATAATTGAATAAGATTAACAGTTAATTATTATAAATTAATTATAAATAAATTATAATTTAATAAATCATTTAATTTATTATATTATAACTATCATTATTAATCAAGTATCACATTTTCATAAATCAATTAATTAATTATATTTTAACTAACTGATAATATTTTAATTGCATGAAATTATATTTTAATTTTCTAAATAGTTATAATTAAATTCATTAAAGATATTTTAAGAATATGTAATAAAATGGGAAAATTATTTCAGATGCATTATTAATAACATAAGTAATAATTACGTGTTAATAGTCAATAATTAATTAATTAATTAATAAGATGTCAATAAATCAATTATTTAAATATATATTGATTATTATGAATTATATTTTAATTAATTTTATTTAATTAAGGGATTAAAATAAATCTTTTCATAGGCGTGACATTTAAGTCACGTCGTTGACTCTATAATAGTAAAAACTCATTTTGTTTTAATTAAAGAAATAAATAATTAATTAATTTGTTATTGATCAATAATATACTTATGCAATGCCTGTGACTCCTATAATAATAAAATTTCATTTTATTTGAAGTAATTAATGAATTAATTATTTTGTTATTAATTAATAATATAATACAATTAGAAAATTAAGTTTATTTATATTATATTTGATAAAATTAAAAATATAGGCTCTAATTCTATTTAATTAATTAAAGAATGCATTAATTATATTTTAATAAATCAATACTTAATTAATTATTTAATTAATAAAAATTTTATAAAATTATATAGGTGTTAAATGCCCTTAAAAGAAAATAACATGGACAACACGGTAGTCATGCATGTGAATATTAAGTCACAGGCTTGATTATTTTCCTATATATATAGAGCAACTAATTAATAATAAATTAATCATTATTAATTATAACTGAATAAGATTAATAGTTAATGATTAATAATTAATTTATAAATGAAGTATAATTTAATAAATCATTTAATTAATTATATTCTAATAACCATTACTAATCAAGGGTCACATTTTCATAAATCAATTAATTAATTATATTTTAACCAACTAATAATATTTTATTACATGAAATTATATTTTAATTTACTAAATATTTGTAATTAAATTCATTAAAGATATTTTAAGAATTTGTAATTAAAATTGGGGAAAATATTTCAGACATATTAATAATAACTTAAGTAATAATTACGTGGTCATAATCAATAATTAATTAATTAATAAGATTTAAATAAATCAATTATTTAATTATTGATTTATAATTATGAATTATGTTTTAATTAATTTTATTTAATTAAAGAATTAAAATGGATCTTTTAATAGGCGGGACACTTACCTATATATATATACATCAATTAATTAATAATATATTATTTATTATTTATTATAACTGAATAAGATTAATAGTTAATGATTAATAAATAATTTATAATTAAAGTATAACTTAATAAATCATTTAATTTATTATATTCTAATTACCATTATTAATCAAGTATCGCATTTTGATAAATCAATTAATTAATTATAATTTAATTTACTAATATTATTTTAATTACTTAAAATTAAATTTTAATTTTCTAAATAGTTGTAATTAAATTCATTAAAGAAATTTTAAGAATAAGTAATTAATTATATTTTAAAAATCAATACTTACTTAATTATTTATTTAATAAAATGATATAAAATTATATAGGGTTAGTTGCTAGTAAAAGGAAATAACATATACGACATGGTAGTCATGCTTGTGAATATTAAGTCAACGGTGCGACTACTTACCTATTTATATACATCAATTAATTAATAATATATTAATCATTATTAATTACAACTGAATAAGATTAACACTTAACGATTAATAATTAATTTGTAAATAAAGTATAATTTAATAAGTCATTTAATTTATTATATTCTAATAACCATTATTAATCGAGTATCACATTTTCATAAATCAATTAATTAATTATATTTTAACTAACTGATAAAATTTTAATTTCATGAAATTATATTTCAATATACTAAATTGTTTTATTAAATTCATGAAAGATATTTTGTGAATATGTAATTAAAAATGGGGAAAATATTTCAGACGCATTAATATTAACATAAGTAATAATTATTTGTTAATATTCATAAGATTTCAATAAATCAATTATTTAATTATATATTAACTATTATGAATTATTTTTAATTATTTTTATTTAATTAGCAATTAAAATTTTGATATTTTCACAAGCGTGACACTTAAGTCACGTCTGTGACTCTATAATAGTAAAAACTTATCTTATTTTAGCTAAATAATCAATTAAATATTATGTTATTAATATAATATACTTAAATCACGCCTGTGACTCCTAAATAGTAAATTCTATTTTATTTTAAGTAATTAATCAACTAATTATTTTGCTCTTAATTAATAATATATTATAATTAGTCAATTAATTTTATATATGTTATATTTAATAAAAGAAAAAATAAGCACTAACTCTACTTAATTAATTGAAGAATAAATTAATTTATTTTAAGAAATCAATATTTATTTAATTATTTATTTAATAAAATATTATAAAATTATATAGGGTTAATTGCCCATAAAATAAAATAACATGCATGACTTGGTGATCATGCCTGTGAATAACATGCCACATGTGTGACTACTTACCTATATATATATCAATTAATTAATAATATATTAATCATTATTAATTATAACTGAATAAGATTAATAGTTAACGATTAAAAATTAATTTGTAAATAAAGTATCATTTAATTTATTATATTCTAATAACCATTATTAATGAATTATCACATTTCCATAAATCAATTAATTAATTATATTTTAACTAACTTATAATATTTTAATTACATCAAAATATATTTTAATATACTAAATAGTTGTTATTAAATTCATTAAAGATATTTTGAGAATATGTAATTAAAAAGGGAAACATATTTCAAACACATTAATAATAACATAAGGAATAATTAAATGTTAACAATCAATAATTAATAAATTAATTAATAGGATTTCAATAAATCAATTATTTAATTATATATTGATTATTATGAATTATATTTTATGTAATTTTATTTAATTAAGGAATTAAAAATAAATCTTATCATAGGCGTGATACTTAAGTCACTTTGTAACTAACTCAATAATATACTTAAGTCATGCTTGTGACTCTTATATTAATAAAATTCTATTTCATTTTAATCAATTAATTATTTTGCTATTAATTAATAATATATTATAATTAGTCAATTAATTATATATATTATACTTAATAAAATGAAAATCTATTTAATTAAATAAATTAATTATATTTTAAAAATATACACTTATTTAATTAATTATTTAATAAAAACATTATAAAATGATATAGGGGTTACTTGCTCGTAAAAAAAATAACATGCACGACATGGTAGTCACGCTTGTGAATATTAAGTCGCAGGTGTGACTACTTACCTATATATATACATCAATTAATTAATAATATACTAATAATTATTAATTATAACTGAATAAGATTAATAGTTAATGATTAATAATTAATTTATCAACAAATTATACTTTAATAAATCATTTAATTTATTATATTCTAAGTACCATTGTTAATCCAATATCACATTTTCATAAATCAATTAATTAATCATATTTTAACTAACTAACTCATAATATTTTATATACATGAAATTATATTTTGATTTACTAAATAGTTATAATTAAATTAATTAAAGATATTTTAAGAATATGTAATTAAAAAGGGCAAAATATTTTAGACGCATTAATAATAACATAAGTAATAATTACGTGTTAATCATCAATAACTAATTAATTCATTGATTTTAATAAATCAATTTATTAATTATATATTAATTATTATGAATTACATTTTAATTTATTTTATTTAATTAAGGAATTAAAAATATATCTTTTCACGAAGTGACACTTAAGTCACAGTTGTGACTCAATAATAATAAATTTTATTTTACTTTTAGTATCTAATTATTTTATTATTAATTAATAATATATTATAATTACTTGATTAATTTTTATATTTTATATTTAATAAAATGAAAATATAATAACTAATTCTATTTAATTAACTGAAGAATGAATTAATTATATTTTAATAAATCAATAGTTAATTAATTAATTAATTAATAAAAATGTTATAAAATTATACAGGTGTTAATTGCCTATAAAAAGAAAATAACTTGCACGACATGGTAGTCACGCTCGTGAATATTATGTCACAGTGACTACTTACCTATATATATACATTAATTAATTAATAATTTATTAATCATTATTAATTATAACTGAATAAGATTAACAATTAATGATTAACAATTAATTTATAAATAAAGTATATTTTAATAAATCATTTAAATTATTATATTGTAATTACATTATTAATCAAGTCTCACATTTTCATAAATCAATTAATTAAGTATATTTTAACTAACTCATAATATTTTAATTGAATGAAATTATATTTTAACTTGCTAAATAGTTATAATTAAATTAATTAAAGATATTTTAGAATATGTAATTAAAAAGGGAAATTTTAGACGCATTAATAATAACAAAAGTAATAATTGCGTGTTAATAATCAATAATTAATTAATTAATTATTAAGATTTAGTAAATCATATATTTTATTACATATTGATTGTTATGAATTATATTTTATGTAATTTTATTTAATTAAGGAATTAAAATAAATCTTTTCACAAGCGTGACATATGTCACGTCTATGACGCCTATAATAATAAACGTTCATTTTATTTTAATTAAAATGAATTAATTATTTTGTTACTAATCCATAATATACTTAAGTCACGCCTATGACTTCTATAATAATAAAATTGTATTTTATTCTAAGTAATTAATCAATTAATTATATTGTTATTAATTAATGATATATTACAACTAGTCAATTAATTATATATATTATACTTAATAAAAATGAAAATCTATTTAATTAATTTAAAATAAATTAATTATATTTTAAGAAATATATACTTATTTAATTAATTATTTAATAAAATAACATAAAATTATAAAGGGTAATTGCCCTAAAAAAATAACATGCACGACATGGTAGTCACTTTGTGAATATTAAGTCACAAGTGTGACTACTTACCCACATATATATACACATCAATTAATTAAAATATATAAAAGTTATTAATTATAACTGAATAAGATTAACAGTTAATGGTTAACAATTAATTTGCCAATATAGTATAATTTAATAAATCATTTAATTTATTATTTTTAATAACCATTATTAATCAAGTATCACATTTTCATAAATCAATTAATTAATTATATTTTAACTAATCGATAATATTTTTGTTACAAGAAATTATATTTTAATATACTAAATAGTTGTAATTAAATTCATTAACGATATTTTAAGAATACGTAATTAAAATGGGGAAAAATATTTCATATACATTAATAATAACATAAGTAATATTTATGTGTTAATAATCAATGGTATACTTAAGTCAAGCTGTGACTCCTACAATAACAATTTTATTTTATTTTAGGTAATTAGTCAATTAATTATTTTATTATTAATTAATAATATATTATAATTAGCCAATTAACTTCATATATATTATATTTAATAAAAATGAAAATATAAGAACTAATTATATTTAATTAATTAAAGAATAAATTAATTATATTTAATAAATCAATACTTAATTAATTATACAAGTGTTAGTTGCTGTAAAAAAGAAAATAACTTGTATGACATGGTAGTGATGCTTGTGAATATTGTCACAAGCATGACTACATACCTATATATATACATTAATTAATTAATAATATATTAATCATTACTAATTATAATTGAATAAGATTAACAGTCAATAATGAATAATTAATTTATAAATAAAGTATAATTTAATAAATCATTTAATTGATTATATTCTAATTACCATCATTAATCAAGTATCGCATTTTCATAAACCAAATAATTAATTATATTTTAACTAACTCATAATATTTTAATTACATGAAATTATATTTTGATTTACTAAATAGCTATAACCTAATTAATTAAAGATATTTTAAGAATATATAATTAAAAAGGGGAAAATATTTCAGATCCATTAATAATAACATAAGTAATAATTATGTGTTAATAATCAATAATTAATTAATTAATAAGATTTCAATGAATCAATTATTTAATTATACATTGATTATTATGAATTACATTTTAATTGATTTTATTTAATTAAGGAGTTAAAAATATATCTTTTCATATAAGTGACACTTAAGTGACGCTTGTAATTCCTATTATAATAAAATTCTATTTTATTTTAAGTAATTAATCAATTAATTATTTTGTTTTAATTAATAATATATTATAATTAATCAATTAATTATATATATTATATTTAATAAAATGAAAAATAAACACCAACTCTGTTTAATTAATTGAAGATTAAATTAATTATATTTTAAGAAATCAATACTTATTTAATTAGTTATTTAATAAAAGCGTTATAAGATTATATAGGGTTAATGGATGACATGGTAGTGATGCTGTGAATATTACACGTGCATGACTACATACCTATATATATCGCTAATTAATTAATAATATATTAATCATTACTAATTATAACTTAATAAGATTAACAGTTAGTTATGAATAATTAATTTATAAATAAAGTATAATTTAACAAATCGTTTAATTTATTATATTCTAATTACCATCCTTAATCAATTACCATATTTTCATAAATCAATTAATTAATTATATTTTAATTATAGTAAATTATATTTTAATTTGCTAAATAGTTATAATTAAATTAATTAAAGATATTTTAAAATATGTAATTAAAAATGGAGAAAAATATTTCAGATGCTTTAATAATAACAAAAGTAATATTTACGTGTTAATAATCAATAATTAATTAGTTAGTAACATTTCCATAAATCAACCATTAACGATTAACAATTAATTTTTAAATAAAACATAATTTAATAAATCATTAAATTTATTATATTATAATAAGCATTATTAATCATGTATCGCATTTTCATAAATCAATTAATTAATTATATTTTAACTAACTAATAGTATTTTAGTTACATGAAATTATATTTTAATATAGTAAATAATTGTAATTAAAGTCATTAAACATATTTTAAGAATAAATGATGAAAATGGGAAAAATATTTCAGACGCATTAATAATAACATAAATAATATTTACGTGTTAATAATTAGTAGTATACTTAAGTCAAGCTGTGACACCTATAATAAAAATTTTCATTTTATTTTAAGTAATTAGTCAATTAATTATTTGGTTATTAACTAATAATATATTATAATTAGCCAATTAATTTTTGTATATTATATTTCATAAAATGAAAAATATGAGCACTAATTTTATTTAATTAATTAAAGAATAAATTAATTATATTTAATAAATCCATACTTAAATAATTATTAAAGTAATAAAATTGTTATAAAAGTATACAGTGTTAATCGCTTTGTAAAAAGAAAATAACTTGCATGACATGGTAGTGACACTTGTGAATATTGTCACAGGCATGACCACATACCTATATATATACATTAATTAATTAATAATATATTAATCATTATTAATTATAACTAAATAAGATTAACAATTAATGATTAATAATAAATTTAATGATAAAGTATAATTTAATAAATCATTTAATTTATTATATTCTAATTACCATTATTGATCAAGTATCACATTTTCATAAATCAACTAATTAATTATTAAGATTTAAATAAACCAATTATTTAATTATAGATTTATTATAATGAATTATATTTTAATTAATTAAGGAATTAAAATTGGATCTTTTCATAGGCGGACACTTTCCTATATATATACATCAATTAATTATTATTAATTATAGCTTAATAAGACTAACAGTTAATGATTAATAACTAATTTATAAATAAAGAATAATTTAATAAATCATTTAATTTATTATATTCTAATTACCATTATTAATCAAGTATCATTTTGATAAATCAATTAGTTAATTATATTTTAAATAAATAGTATTATTTTAATTACATGAAATTATATTTTAATTTACTAAATAGTTGTAATTAAATTCATTTAAGATTTTATAAGAATGTGTAATTAAAATGGGGAAAAATATTTCAGACGCATTAATAATACCATAAGTAATAATTACGTGTTAATAATCAATAATTAATTAATAAGATTTTGATAAATCAATTATTTAATTATATATTCATTATTATGAATTATGTTTAAATTAATTTTATTTAATTAAGGATTTAAAAATAAATCTTTTCACAAGCGTGACATTTAAGTCATGTCAGTGGCTGCTATAATAGTATAAGCCAATTTATTTTAATTAAATAATCAATTTATTATTTTTATTAATTAATAATATACTTAAGTCATACTGTGTGACACGACCCACCTTTTTGGGCCGTGTTGGCACTAGGGAATGGGTAGGCTTAATGCCACCAAAACCCGTAGTAAGCCCAACTTCTACTAGAAATTCGGCATGACCCATTTATTTTTCTGATAATCCTTATCGTTTTTAATTGGTTGTAAGAAGTAAGGATCCAATCATGAAATTCTCACATACATCATTAACAACCAACATTGTTCGCAACAACACAACAAGACCATAAATGTTTTATGTATATATGATTATGACAAACCCATGGAGCAGCTATAAGTATCTGCAAATTACATCATGTCGAATATAAAACCAAAACATTACTTGTCTGCTTATCCAAGCTAGTCTAAAAAAGGCTTGGATTTCTCTCTTGTCCGATCTGCTAATCTCCTGAAATAATGATAATGAAGTGTGAGTCTACCACGTGACTCAGTGAGATATAAACATACTACCATGCTTGTGAGGCTAAGTACACAAGGCTAGCTTCACAAGAATGGTCTATAGCATTCTGAACAATAACATATATGGCATCAATGAATATACAGGGTAGTAAATCTCAAATGCGCAATAACATGAGTATCAACAAGTAAGCTCAATATGAATTGTTCAAAGAAAACATGAATTTGGTTTTGAATTCTTTTCTAGGTTCGGGTTCTTTTACGAGTTTAGGTTTCTTTCTCATTCGGGTTCTTTCTCATTTCAATTCTTTCTCATTCTTTCGAAATTCTTAAGAAGACAGAGGCATGCTAAGACGTCATATCTCCCTTTTACGATTCTTGACAAGGTCGGCCTAACCTTGTCCCTAGAGGCCTGCCCTCTCTAGGTAGGACCCGGATCTAACCCATCACCGGCGGGTTATCTATGTGCACATAGTCTGATAATAAACCCTATCAGCTGGGTATTCTGAGAACTCATCAATCTTGGTTAACATGGAAAACATGCTTCATCAAAGAATCACAATCAATAGGTTCAACACAATAAGGTAACCAGAAGATGCAAAGAATTTGAAATCATATGGTCAATCTGGCATACAACATGTGAGACTCAACTACATGGAGTCATATGTCAAAGAAGTCATAAGGATTCAAGAACAATTCGACAAGTCGCAAGATAATAGAAGAGGCTTACTACACAAGGATAGTAGTATGATTATACTCACCTCGACTATCTTAGAAATTATGATTTCTTTCTACCTTTCTTGAACTTGTGAAGAACTAGGTACAATGTCTAGTTCTATTCCTTGTCCACTTCCACAAGCTATTGGGTAACATGCATGAAAATACATATACCCTCATTAGTCATTCTCACACAAAATCTCATTTCTTAACACATATCATAAAAATACTGCATAAGTCTCATTCATGACAGCATAACTCTTAACACGAAAGTCCAATGTTTTCAAACTTTGCAGAACTCTAGTTTATACATAAACTCACAATTCTTCTTTATGACCATATTCTAATTCAGTCATTAAGGAGATCCAAATCTCCCATTTACAATCAGCCTGAACATGCAGTCATGAGTTGGACCCTTTTCTACTCAAAACCTTATAACTCATTCATCTCTCATCCAATTAAAGCGATTAAAAGCTTCATTTTCAATAGACTCATGTGGTTATCACATATCCAAAGACGACTCAAAAAATGACTTAAATTGATTTATTGTGATTTTTACAAGCCTGACTTGATTCTGTTCTCTTCTGTGTCACTAGGGTTAGTAACAACCTTCACTTATTCGGCCATATATAACAGAATACGCATCCAATTAATAAGCCCTTTCTACAGAACTTAGAGGACACATTTTGAAACATTTCGTAAGAAGAACTTGTCATCCAATTCTCACCCTAAGGTCTTCAAACAATTCACTTACAGTTCTCGTTTTCATCTTGCTGGTATTCTGAACCAGTACCAATTCGGGGCCTATTACTCTTATTATTCTAACTCTAAAATCGTGAAAAAAATCATAGAGACAGTAGACATCTGGATCTACAACTTCTATGTTTTAAGTTTCTCCAGATTCGCACGTTAAACAGCTCAAAAAAAATGAACAAAGGGAGTTACGAATCTGTCTCCATGACAGCTCAACCTTCAAAACCCTAGGTTTTGGTTTAACCCCACAAATCACCAAATACACGAAATCTCTTCAAGAATAAGTGTCATTGGACATCAAAGAACACAAATCTATCATCCAATCATCAAACCTATACATCCCCTCAAATGGGTTTCACAAAAGAAGAGAAACTCAAGTTGAAATCCATAGATCTAAGCATTGGGATGAAGACTTACCTCTTTATGTTGATGAATTAGCTTGAATCACCTTCCCTTTCATGAAATAAGACTTGAAAAAGCTTGAGAGGAGCTCTAATGGAGGTTAGGGTCGTGCATGAGGAGAGAGAAGAAGAAGACAAGGCACTAATTTCCTTATATACTCCCCCATGTCCACTTATTTACAAAAATGCCACTCTTGTACTGGTTTTTTTTTTACATCTGTTCCGAATACCCTCCTGTGGCACCGAAAGATATCATACATCATTAATTTGATGTCACTAACATTATTGTTCACTGCTCTAATTTTAATGACATTAGTCTCAATATTAATTTATTTCGGTGTAACGTTAATAGCGGGTGTTACATTCTCCCCCCCTTATTAAAATTTGTCCACGAATTTTGAAATTTTACCTTATTGGAGAAACAACTGTGGATATCTGCTTCTCATTGATTCTTCTGTCTCCCATGTACATTCCTCAATTTTTTGATTCTGCCATTGAACTTTGATCATCGAAATATCTTTATTCCGCAACTTTCTAATCTTTGCCTATAATGGCAATCGGGTTTCTTCATAGAGAGATCTTCGCTATATTCACTTCGGGGTTTGCAAGATATGAGAAGGATCTCAAATGTACTTTCTTAACATAGATATGTGGAAAACTGGATGCATGAGCTAAGATGAGGAGGCAAAGCTAACCGATATGACACATTTCAATACTTTCAAGGATCTCGAATGGTCCAATGTATCTAGGGTTCAGCTTCCTCTCTTTCCAAATCGACTACGCCTTTCATAGGAGAGACTTTACGAAAACTTGATCACCGGTTCATCGCACATCTCTTCTCTTAGAATCTGCATAACTCTTACGTCTCATGAAAGCTATTCTCAATCTTTTCTGTATCGGAGGAACTTTTACTGACGTTTCTTGAATTAGAGTCCGTCCTTCTAACGCTTTTTCTCCCACTTCATCCATAGATAAGGAGATCTGCATTTTCTACCATACAATGCTTCAAAAGGTGTCATTCCAATGGTGGAATGGTAGCTATTGTTGTAAGCAAATTCTATTAAGGGCAAATGACGTTCCCAATCTCCACCAAAATCTAAGACACACATTCTTAACATGTCTTCAAGTGTCTGGATGGTTCTCTCTGATTGCCCATCAGTTTGTGGGTGGAATGCTGTACTAAAATTCAGCTGTGTACCCATAGCTTCTTGTAATTTCTGTCAGAATCTAGAAGTGACCTGCGTCCCTCTGTCAGAAACAATAGACATTGGCACTCCATGATACTTCACAATTATGTCCACATACAACTGGGCTAACTGAGCTGCACTATAAGTAGTCTTAACAGCTATAAAGTGAGATGACTTAGTTAGTCTGTCGACTATAACCTAAATCGAATCATGCCCCTTAAGCGTTCTTGGCAACCCAATCACAAAGTCCATGGTAATCCGCTCCCACTTCTACTCGGGTAGCGGTAGCTCCTGTAGTAGTCCAGTGGGCTTCTGATGTTCAAACTTGACCTGTTGACAAGTTAAACAGGTGGATACAAATTGGGCTACATCTTTCTTCATACCTGGCCACCAATATATGCCTTTAACATCATGATACATCTTGGTGGTTCCAGGGTGAACACTATAAGGTGCATAATGTGCTTCATGCATAATCTTTGTCTTAGCCCATTTATATCATGTACACATAACCTGTCACCACATCTCAATACTCCATCCACCATATTGAACTCTGTCACCTTACCATCTTGGACAGCTATTCTCAATTTGGCTAGCTCCGGATCACTACCTTGGACAGTTTTAATCTCATTCATCAAATTGGACTTCACCTGGAATTGAGCAAGTAATGCTTGGGAATCAGATACTTCCAAGTGCAATCCCGCATTAAATAACCCATTTAAATCTTGAACTAACTCTTTCTTTTGAATGGAGACATGATGCAAACTCCCCATCGATTTTCTGCTCAAAGCATCAGCCACTACATTGGCTTTGCCTGGGTGATACAAGATCTGACAATCATAATCCTTCAATAACTCAATCCATCGTCTTTGTCTCAGATTCAATTCTTTCTGTTTCTGAATGTACTGAAGACTCTTATGATCTGTATATATTTCACTCTTTTCACCATATAAATAGTGTCTCCATATTTTCAATGCAAATATCACAGCTGCCATTTCTAGATCATGTGTAGGATAGTTCACCTCATGTTTTCTCAACTGTCTAGAAGCATAGGCAATTACCTTCCCATTCTGCATCAATACACAGCCTAAACCAACTTTGGAGGCATCACAGTATATCACATAATCACCTTGCCCTGAAGGCAATGCTAACATCGAGGCGATGTGAGACATTCCTTAAGCTTTTGGAAACTTTGCTCACAGAATCATCCCACTCAAATCTCACTTGTTTTCGAGTTAACTTCATCGAGGAGCGCTATCTTGGAAAAATCCTTTACAAATCGTCTGTAATAACTGGCCATACCAGAAACTTCAGTATTTCGGTAACCTTCGTAGGTCTAGGCCAATTAGACACTGCTTCCACCTTATGAGAATCTACCTGAATCCCTTCTTTACTAATTATATGACCCAAGAAATTCACTCTGTCAAGCCAGAACTCACGCTTTGCCAACTTGGCATATAACTGATTATCTCTAAGGAGTTGCAACACCATTGCCAAGTGTCTTTCATGTTCCTCTTGGCTCCTGGAATAAACCAATATGTCATCAATGAAAACTACAACGAATTTATCCAAATATGGCCTGAAGATTCTATTCATCAAATCCATAAAGATTGGCGCATTTGTTAACCCAAAAGGAAGTACCGGGAACTCATAGTGCCCATATCTAGTTCTAAAGCGGCGCCGACACATCTTCTTTTCGATTCTCAATGATGATACCCAGATTTGAGATCAATCTTAGAGAAATGACTTGCTCCCTGTAATTGGTCAAACAAATCGTCAATCCGAGGAAGAGGGTATTTATTCTTAATAGTTACTTTATTCAACTGCCTATAATCTATGCATAACCGCAAAGATCCATCTTTCTTCTTGACAAATAACACTGGCGCATCCCATGGTGAACTACTGGGTCTAATAAACCCCTTATCAAGCAAATCCAGCAATTGCACCTTCAACTCTTTTAGTTCTATTGGTGCCATTCTGTATGGAGTAATGGAGATGGGGTTTGTATCAGGGAGGAGTTCTATACTAAACTCTATTTCCCTATCTGGTGGTAATCCAGGTAAATCTTCTGGAAACACATCCAAAAAATTCCTTACTATAGGAATCTGTTGTATCTCGCTGATCTCCTTCCTGGTATCCCTTACCTGCGCTATATACCCCTGACATCCCTTTCTTAAGAATCTTTGGGTCTGTATAGCTGAAATTCTGCTAATAAGAAACCCAATTCGATCTCCTTGATATAACACTTCTGTCTCTGGATATGGCCTAAGTATGATTCTTTTGGCATAACAATCCATTGTAGCATGGTGATTTGACAACCAATCCATACCCAAGATGACATCAAATTCTAATACTGCCAACTCGATCAAATTTGTCATAAATTTTCTGCCTTCTATTTCTACTACACATGAGGAGTAAACATATGTCACTTCAACAGTTTCCCCTAGGGGTGTAACTATGAATAGTGGGTCTTTCATTACTTCTCTCCCTTTATCTAACTTTCTGGCAAAAATCGGCGCTATAAAAGAATGTGTGGCACCCGAGTCAAATAGCACCTTAGCATTCTCATTCTGGATAAGGACTATGCCTATATCAACATTCATCAATAAAAAGAAAGATCATATCTTTTATCATAGCAAAGCATAAATATTCTATTCATAACAACAATTTAACTCAATGTCAACGGGTTTGTATAGGGTTACTGTGGCAATTTGTATTAGAGGCCTGTGCTTCTTGGGATTCACAACAAACACTCTCCCCGACCTCTATTCTTTGGGACCGGTGTCGACATCATCTCATATTACGAGTGGCGCTTTGGCCTTGAGGTCTACCTCTACCAGCTGGGCCTCTATTAACTGATCTGTCTATCTGAACAATAGTCTGTGAAGCTGAGGGTGGAACCGCTTGGTTTTCCGGCATTGGCGTCTTTCATGAAATGTCCTTGTTGTCGCACCTATAACAACCTCTCGGACTGAGTTTACAAGGTCTGGATGATTCTTTCCACGACATTACAAGCGGTTCTAACTCGTGGTCGTGTTGGAGGTTCTTTGTGATCTAGACCGAGCTAGGTGTTGTGTACCACTTGGTCTTTGAAAAGACATATGCACCTGGATTTCTAACTCTACCTTGACCCCCTCTCTGAGGTTCTGAAAGAGCAGACTGTGTTGTTTGTTCTGTTTGTCTTATCTGAGAGCTATCTCTCTCTCTACGGCCTCTACTGCTCTGGCCTTTACCTTTTCTTCTTGATTCTCTTCGCTCTCCTCCTTAAACTTTGCTTCTAATTGCGAGTCTTATCAATCAGCCTTGACAAATTTGGGAAGTCAATAGCTGCAACAGCACTATACAAGGAAGGTATAAGTCCCAACTTGTATCTTGCCATGTTTGTAGCCTCAGTAGGCACAATTGCTGTAGCAAATTTGCATAAGCGTAGAAATTCACTTGCATAATCATCTACACTCACACCAAAGTTTTGTCTGAGCCTTTCAAATTGTAGGGCTCGATTCTGTCTCTCATATGGAGAAACAAACTCATCGATTAATGCCTATTTAAAGAACTCCCAGGTTGGAGGGTTCCCACGATATAATTGATCTTCAATATTCCCCTGGAACCATTCCCAGGCATTCTTTGTCAATTTAATCCCCACTAATTCTATGATCCGTGCATCAGAGCAAGTCAATCTCCGAACCATTTTCTCAGTATGTCTCATAAACTCTTTGGGGATCCTCATATCTCTCACCACCAAACTCAGGGGTTTGCAATTTCAAGAAATCATTAATGCTTACTCCTTCATCATCTAACGCTCGCCTAGGTAATCCTCTAGGCATTTGCATTGGTTGTGATGGTACAGAGCAACTTCGTGCACAACTGAGTTCTTTCTCTCTCTCTTCTCTAAGTATTCGTATTTCTTCTCTCAATTCTAGAACCTCCCGCCTCTCTTAAAGCTCGTTTCCGCTTCTAAGGCCTCAATCCTTTGTTGTAAGGTTCTAACATCTTCCCTTGAGCAATTGGGGCTCAGTTCACTTTCTATCTCTGATCTCCTCCTAACTCTGGGTGGAGACCTTTCTTCTTGTTGTTCTTGCTGTACCGATTCGACATCGTGCAGTGAGTCGGATTTTCCTAGGACGACCTCGTCCTCGTCCTCGTTGAGGAGGTGTTCTTCTTTTAGGAGGCATCTCTAGTATTAAAAAAATAGAAATCGTTTAGACACAAAAATAACATGCTATTGACATGATGCAGATCCTATGCTCCATTCATGCTCATGCAAAATATCATATGCATATCTCTTATCCGAAATGTCTTTGGCACTAGGGAATGGGTAGGCTTAATGCCACCAAAACCCGTAGTAAGCCCAACTTCTACTAAAAATTCGGCATGACCTGTTTATTTTTCTGATAATCCTTATCGTTTTTAATTGGTTGTAAGAAGTAAGGATCCAATCATGAAATTCTCACATACATCATTAACAACCAACATTGTTTGCAACAACACAACAAGACCATAAATGTTTTATGTATATATGATTATGACAAACCCATGGAGCAGCTATAAGTATCTGCAAATTACATCATGTCGAATACAAAACCAAAACATTACTTGTCTGCTTATCCAAGCTAGTCTCAAAAAGGCTTGGATTTCTCTCTTGTCGATCCGCTAATCTCTGAAATAATGATAATGAGGTGTGAGTCTACCACGTGACTCGAGTGAGATATAAACATACTACCATGCTTGTGAGGCTAAGTACACAAGGCTAGCTTCACAAGAATGGTCTATAGCATTCGAACAATAACATATATGGCATCAATGAATATGGTAGTAAATCTCAAATGCGGCAATAACATGAGTATCAACAAGTAAGCTCAATATGAATTGTTCAAAGAAAACATGAATTTGGTTTTTGAATTCTTTTCTAGGTTCTGGGTTCTTTTCTGAGTTTAGGTTTCTTTCTCATTCTGGGTTCTTTCTCATTTCTGAATTCTTTCTCATTCTTTCTGAAATTCTTAGGAAGAGACAGAGACATGTTAGTACGACATATCTCCCCTTTTCTGATTCTTGACAAGGTCGGCCTAACCTTGTTCCTAGAGGCCTGCCCTCTCTAGGTAGGACCCGGATCTAACCCATCACCGGCGGGTTATCTATGTGCACATAGTCTAATAATAAACCCTATCAGCTGGGTATTCTGAGAACTCATCAATCTTGGTTAACATGGAAAACATGCTTCATCAAAAAATCGCAATCAATAGGTTCAACACAATAAGGAACCGGAAGATGCAAAGAATCAAATCATATGGTCAATCGGCATACAACATGTGAGACTCAACTACATGGAGTCATATGTCAAAGAAGTCATAAGGATTCAAGAACAATTCGACAAGCCGCAAGATAACAGAAGAGGCTTACTACACAAGGATAGTAGTATGATTATACTCACCTCGACTATCTTAGAAATTATGATTTCTTTCTACCTTTCTTGAACTTGTGAAGAACTAGGTACAATGTCTAGTTCTATTCCTTGCCCACTTCCACAAGCTATTGGGTAACATGCATGAAAATACATATACCCTCATTAGTCATTCTCACACAAAATCTCATTTCTTAACACATATCATAAAAATACTGCATAAGTCTCATTCATGACAGCATAACTCTTAACACGAAAGTCCAATGTTTTTCAAACTTTGCAGAACTCTAGTTTATACATAAACTCACAATTCTTCTTTTATGACCATATTCTAATTCAGTCATTAAGGAGATCCAAATCTCCCATTTACAATCAGCCTGAACATGCAGTCATGAGTTGGACCCTTTTCTACTCAAAACCTTATAAATCATTCATCTCTCATCCAATTAAAGCGATTAAAAGCTTCATTTTCAATAGACTCATGTGGCTATCACATATCCAAAGACGACTCAAAAAATGACTTAAATTGATTTATTGTGATTTTTACAAGCCTGACTTGATTCTGTTCTCTTCTGTGTCACTAAGGTTAGTAACAACCTTCACTTATTCAGCCATATATAACAGAATACGCATCCAATTAATAAGCCCTTTCTACAGAACTTACCCCCCGTATGGTTACTGTCTCTATGCATGGGGACAGATAACAAGACAAACAAATCCTGTCCATCGTAATCGTTTGGTTTCCATCTCCAAATTGTTGTCCTCTGTCTCTGATAAACAGAGACAAACAAATCCCGTTCACTCCAAAAATGAAAGACAAAGAAGCTTTGTCGCTTGTCGCCGGATGAAAAACAATCCTCAGCCAACTTTACCCCTCTCGTCTATCTCCCAAGCCCATCTCGTCGGTGTTGCACGCTTCTCTCATCATCGCAGTCTTCTCACCAAGCACTAATCTAATCTCATGTCCTCCCGCACGTTGTGGAGAAAAGCGATGTTTCAAGGTCTGCGCTCTGTATTTGGTTTTTCTAGTTGAGGTATGCAATTACAGCACCAATTGGTATTAGTTGAATATTTGTGGATTTGTAGGTCGATTTTGGACTTTGCGTGAGTGTAGAGATTTGAGAGATCGAGTAGCGAGTGATCTTATTAAGCATGGGGATATGAGTATCGTAGATGATTCTAAGGAGGGATTGGGATAGATGGTATCTCCGGTTTCAATCTGTTGTCTTCTTCGCTGTTTCTTATTCATCTGTTTTGTCAATCTTTTACTCGCCGATCCTTTTGGATTTAATCAAATTTCTTGATCAAAGTTCGTCTTTTGCTTTTTTCTCGTTTTGCGATTCTGGGTTTGTCTTCTTCTTTCTTGAAAATGGTAGGAAAGAGGCCGAGAACGAGTTTTGAGAGGGCGGTGGTCGACGTTTGGCACCGAGAGGTCGCGAGCTCTCGACCCATGACTTCGCTCACCGTCGTCGTGCTTCCAAGGTCTACAAAGAGTCGGTTTTACCTTCTTCGCTGTGATTTTCCTTTTTCTTGATCTTTTGTCCGGAATTGTGAATATCTAGAAGGTTGTGTGTTTGTTATCCGATAATTGATTGAAATGTATTGTGGTTGAATCCTCCGCTTGCTTTTTTGGTCCTCCAAGTAAACAATAACTTGCTCCTCAAAGTTATGTGTGCAGCCATGGATATTAGGTTTGGTCATGTTCCACATAGTTTTATGCTCAATCACAAGTTATTAGGAGATTGATCTTTGGTTAATTGAGCTTGTACGCTTATACAAACTTGAATTCTTAGTTTAGATCTCTTATGTTTATAGGTAGTAACCGATAGTAACGGTTTTAGAGTAGTGTGGACATTCTTTGCCCATTCTTCTTGTTATATTGGTGGTTTGTTGTCTTATCTCCAAATTTCATATTGTAGTTGATTTAGTGAACCGGGAACTTCGGAAGAAAATATTGGACCAAAGTGTATTGAATCTGAATCTTTCTCTTGTCTCATGTTTGTTACAAGCGATGAAGAATTCGAAAGGATTGTTTATATATTACCGGGCTTATGTTAGTATTTTGCACTACAATTGAATGTATTCTTGTGATTATATTAGGTATGCAATTGTGGTTACAATATTATCCGTCGGCTTTTGATGGTGGAAATATATTTAATTCAGCTCTTCTTTTTCGCTCATCTAGTTGCTTCACGGGCATCTTCTTTTACCGATCGATGGAATAAATGTTCGAGTAAAAGCGGTTCAAGGTAAAACTTAAGATCTTCCTCAAGTTGATACCAAGAAGGATGATGAAAGTCCTAAAGATTCGCCTCATGTTGAAGTCTAAATTGATGTTCCCCACCACCGAAGCTTTTGGCTTAACGTAAGACTAAAATCAAGCTCACGTGGAAGTGGCATCGATGTGAAAACAGGTGAGGGAATTAATGTCCGGGAGAAACATAAATTGGGATCTTTCATAACACAAGCCTTTGAAGCTAGAAGCCTTTGTGCAATTGTATTTGATGATCTTGCAAAGTCGAGGGAATCAAAGTTTTGCAAGATCTTGTATTTGATGATCCCAAACTATTATGTAATTAATCATATGAATGTATGTTGACCTTTTATGTAATTAATTTCATGAATGCGTAGATTTTGTGTTTGCACATAATTATTATAATCAATATTATTATAATTCATTACATAATTATCATCATTATTATTATTGTTACTATTATTATAATTATTATAACTATTATTATTATTTCTGTTATTATCACTATAATAATAATAATAATAATAATAATAATAATAATATTTATTATTATTATTATTATTGTTGTTGTTGTTATTATATAGTTTGTATTTTCCTTTTCAAATTTATTATCGCTATACATTTTCAACTTATTTATGGTCTTGACATTAGTTTACATTTTCAACATGAATTATTATTATTATTATTATTACTAATCAATCAACTGACATTGTTATTATAATTATTTGCTCAATTTTTGACAATCATACCTTATTCCAATTAACTTATCAATTAATTACACGTTTTTATTCATCTTAACTATCAGGGGCATTTTTGTCATTGGTACATTTTTTGTCGTTCTGTCCCCTGCAACCAAACACATTGTCATAGAGACGGAGATAGATTATTTCTTTTGTCCTTTGAACCAAACAATTAATCGACTCATTGCGTTCGCTCGATCTGTTTCGTTTAGCCTCCATCTGAAGACAGCAACCATACGGACAGTTAGAGGACACATTTTGAAACATTTCGTAAGAAGAACTTGTCATCCAATTCTCACCCTAAGGTCTTCAAACAATTCACTTACAGTTCTCGTTTTCATCTTGCTGGTATTCTGAACTAGTACCAATTCGGGGCCTATTACTCTTATTCTTCTAACCCTAAAATCTTGAAAAAAATCATAGAGACAGTAGACATCTGGATCTACAACTTCTATGTTTTAAGTTTCTCCAGATTCGCACGTTAAACAGCTCAAAACAAATGAACAATGGGAGTTACGAATCTGTCTCCATGACAGCTCAACCTTCAAAACCCTAGGTTTTGGTTTAACCCCACAAATCACCAAATACACGAAATCTCTTCAAGAATAAGTGTCATTGGACATCAAAGAACACAAATCTATCATCCAATCATCAAACCTATACATCCCCTCAAATGGGTTTCATAAAAAGAAGAGAAACTCAAGTTGAAATCCATAGATCTAAGCATTGGGATGAAGACTTACCTCTTTATGTTGATGAATTAGCTTGAATCACCTTCCCTTTCATGAAATAAGACTTGAAAAAGCTTGAGAGGAGCTCTAATGGAGGTTAGGGTCATGCATGAGGAGAGAGAAGAAGAAGACAAGGCACTAATTTCCTTATATACTCCCCCATGTCCACTTATTTACAAAAACGCCACTCTTGTACTCTTTTTTTTTTACATCTGTTCCGAATACCCTCCTGTGGCACCGAAAGATATCATACATCATTAATTTGATGTCACTAACATTATTGTTCACTGCTCTGATTTTAATGACATTAGTCTCAATATTAATTTATTTCGTTGTAACGTTAATAGCGGTGTTACATCGTGACTTTTATAATAATTAAATTCCATCTCATTTTAAGTAATGAGTCAATTAATTTATTTTCTTAATTAATAATATATTATAATTAGTCACTTAATTATATATATATATATATATCATATTTGATAAAAATGAAAATATGAGCACTACTTCTATTTAATTAAGTAAAGAATAAATTAATTATATTTCCATAAATCAATACTTAATTATTTATTTATTTAATAACAAATGTTATAAAATTTTATAGGCATTAATTTCCCATAAAAGAAAAAAACATGCAAAGCATGGTAGTCACGCATGTGAATATTAAATCACAAAAGTGACTAGTTACCTATATATATACACATCAATTAATTAATATATATATTAATCATTATTAATTATAAGTGAATAAGATTAACAACTAATGATTAATAATTAATTTATAAATAAAGTATAATTTAACAAATCATTTAATTTATTATATTCTAATCACCATTATTAATCAATTATCACATTTTCATAAATCAATTAATTATATTTTAACTAACTAATAAATTTTAATTACATGAAATTATATTTTATTTGAAAACAGTTATAATCAAATTCATTAAATATATTTTAAGAATATGTAATTAAAATTGGGAAAAATTATTTAGACGCATTAATAATAACATAAGTAATAATTACAAGTTAATAATCAATAATTAATTAGCTAATTAACAAGATTTCAATAAATCAATTATTTAATTATATATTGATTATTATGAATTATATTTTAACAAATTTTCCTTAATTAAGGAATTAAAAATAAATTTTACACAGCGTGATACTTAAATCACGTTTGTGACTCCTATAATAGTAAAAGTTTATTTTAATTTAATTATATAATCAATTATTTATTTTGTTATTAATCAATAATAAACATAAGTCACATTTGTGACTCCCATAATAATAAAATTATATTTTGTTTTAATTAATTAATATATTAATTATTTTGCTATTAATTAACAATATATTATAATTAATAAATTATATATATATATTATTTAATAAAATAAAAAAGCAATAATTCTATTTAATTAATTAAAGATTAAATTAACTATATTTGCATAAATCAAAACTTAATTAATTATTTATTTATATAACAAATGTTATAAAATTATATAGGCATTAATTGCTAATAAAAATGCGAGATAGTAGTCACGCCTATGACTTAATACGCTTGTAAATATTAAGTCACATGCATGACTACTTACATATATACATATATATATACACACACACACATCAATTAATTAATAATATATTCATCATTATTAATTGTAACTGAATAATATTGACAATTAAAGATTAATAATTTATATATAAATAAAGTATAATTTAATAAATCATTTAATTTATTATGTTCTAATTATCAATATTAATCAAGTATCACATTTTCATAAATCAATTAATTAATTATATTTTAGTTAACTGATAATATTTTAATTACATGAAATTATTTTTAATATGCTAAATAGTTATAATTAAATTAAGTTAAAGATATTTTAAGAATATGTAATTAAAAATGGGAAAAATATTTTAGACGCATTGATAATAACATAAGAAATAATTCCATGTTAATAGTCAATAATTAATTTATTAATAAGATGTCAATAAATCAATTATTTAATTATATATTTATTATTATGAATTATATTTTAACTTATTTTATTTAATTAAGAAATTAAAAATATATCGTTTCATAGGCGTGACCCTTAAGTCATGTCAAGAACTCCTACAATAGTAAAAGTTCATTTTATTTTAATTAAATAATCAATTAGTTATTTTGTTATTAATCAATAATATACTTAAGTCACGATTGTGGCTCTATAATAATTAAATTTTGTTTCATTTTAAGTAATTAGTCAATTAATTATTTTGTTATTAATTAATAATATATTATAATTAGAAAATTAAGTTTATATATATTGTATTTGATAAAATGGAAAATATAAGCACTAATTCTATTTAATTGATTAAAAATACATTAATTATATTTTCATAAATAAATTTTAATTAATTATTTATTTATTAAAATGTTTTAAAATTATATAGGTGTTAAATGCCCTTAAAAGAAAATAACATGCATAGCATGGCAAATACACATATGAATATTAAGACACGACGTGACTACTTACCCATATATATAGATCAATTAATTAATAATATGTTAATTATATTTTAACTAACTAATAATATTTTAATTACATAAAATTATATGTTAATTTATTAAATAGTTGTAATTAAATTCATTAAAGATTTTTAAGAATATGTAATTAAAAAGGCGAAAATATTTCAGATGCATTAATAATACCATATGTAATAATTACATGTTAATGATCAATAATTAATTAATTAATAAGGTTTCAATAGAGCAATTATTTGATTATATATTTTCAATTAATTACATATATTATATTTGATAAAATGAAAAATATGGGCACTAATTCTATTTAATTAATTAAATAATTAATTAATCACATTTTCATAAATCAATACTCAATTAATTATTTATTTAATAACAAATGTTAAAAATTACATAGGTGTTAATTGCCAATAAAAGAAAATAGCATGTAGAGCATGGTAGTCACATTTATGAATATTAAGTCACAGAGCATGACTACTTTCCTATATATATATACGCATCAATTAAGTAATAACATATTAATTATTATTAATTAATTATAAATAAAGTATAATTTAACAAATCCTTTAATTTATTATATGCTAATCACCATTATTAATCAATTATCACATTTTCATAAATCAATTAATTAATTATATTTTCACTAACTGATAATATTTTAATTACATTAAATTATATTTTATTTGTTAAATAGTTATAATTAAATTCATTAAAGATATTTTAAGAATATGTAATTAAAAATCAGAAAAAAAGTTATTTCGAAGCATTAATAATAACTTAATTAATAATTATGTGTTAATAGTCAATAATTAATTAATTAATAAGATTTCAATAAATAAATTATTTAATTATATATTGATTATTAAGAATTATATTTTAATTAATTTTACTTAGTTAAGGATTTAAAACAGATATTTTCATAGGCATGACACTTAAGTCACGTCAATGACGCCTATAATAGTAAAAGTTAATTTTATTTTAATTAAATAATCAATTAATTATTTTATTTATCTATAATATACTTAAGTCATGTCTGTGACTTTTAAGATAATTAAATTTCATTTTACTTTAAGGAATTAGTCAATTAATTATTTTATTAATTAATAATATATTATAATTTGACAATTAATTATACATATTACATTTGATGAAAAATGAAAATATGAGCACTAATTCTATTTAATTAATTAAAGAATAAATTAATTATATTTTCATAAAGTAGTACTGAATTAATTATTTATTTAATAAAAATATTATAAAATTATATAGGTGTTAATTGCCGATAAAAGATAATAACATGCATAGCATAGTAGTCACTTTGTGAATATTAAGTCACGGGGGTGACTACTTACCTATATATTTACACATCAATTAATTAATGATATATTAATCATTATTAATTATAAGTAAATAAGATTAAAACTAATGATTAATAATTAATTTATAAATAAAGAATAATTTAACAAATCATTTTATTTATTATATTCTAATCATCATTATTAATTAATTATCACATTTTTATAAATCAATTAATTAATTATATTTAAACTAACTGGTAATATTTTAATTACATGAAATTATTATTTTATTTGCTAAATTGTTATAGTTAAATTCGATATTTTAAGAACATGTAATTAAAAATGGGAAAATTATTTCAGATGCATTCATAATAACGCAATTAACAATTGCGTATTAATAGTCAATAATTAGTTAATTAATAAGATGTCAATAAATCAATTGTTTAATTATATGTTTATTATTATGAATTATATTTTAATTCATTTTATTTAATCAAGGAATTAAAATAGATCTTTTCAGAGGCGTGATCCTTAAGTCACGTCGGTGACTCTTATAACAGTAAAATTTTATTTTATTTTAATTGAATAATCAATTAATTATTTTGTTGTTAATCAATAGTGTACTTAAGTGATGCTTGTGACTCCTATAAAAATAAAATTTTATTTTATTTCAAGTAATTAGTCAATTAATTATTTTGTTATTAATTAATAATATATTATAACTAGACAATTAAGTTTATATATATTATACTGGATAAAATGAAAAATATGTTCACTAATTCTATTTAATTAATTAAAGAATACATTAATTATATTTTAATAGATCTATTCTTAATTAATTATTTACTTAATAAAATATTATAAAATTATATAGATGTTAAATGCCCTTAAAAAGAAAATAACATACACAACATGGTTACGTCATAGACGTGACAAGTTACCTATATATATATATAGATCAATTAATTAATAATATATTAATCGTTATTAGTTATAACTAAATAAGATTAATAGTTAATTATTAATAATTAATTTAAAAATAAAGTATAATTTAATAAATTATTTAATTTTTATATTATAATAACCATTATTAATCAAGTATCACATTTTCATAAATCAATTAATTAATTATATTTTAACTGACTCATAATATTTTAATTACATAAAATTATATTTTAATTTACTAAATAGTTGTAATTAAATTAATTAAATATTTTTAAGAATATGTAATTAAAATGGGAAAAATATTTCAGACACATTAGTAATACCATAAGTAGTAATTACATGTTAATAATCAATAATTAATTAATTAATAAGATTTCAATAAATAAATTATTTAATTATATATTGATTGTTATGAATTATATTTTAATTAATTTTAATTAATTAAGAATTTAAAATAAATCTTTTCACAAGCTTGACAATCAAGTCACGTTAGTGACTCCTATAATAGTAAAAGTTAATTTTTAATTAAATAATCAATTAATTATTTTTATTAATCAATAATATACTTAAGTCATGTCTGTGACTTTTATAATAATTAAATTTCATTTTATTTTAAGTCATTAGTCAATTAATTATTTTAATTAATTAATAATATATTGTAATTTGTTAATTAATTATATATATTATATTTGATAAAATGAAAATATGAGCACTAATTCTATTTAATTAATTAAGAATAAATTTATTATGTTTTCATAAATCAATACGTAATTAGTTCTTTATTTAATAACAAAAGTTATAAAATTATAAAGGCGTTAATTGCCAATAAAAGAAAAAAAATATGCACGACATGGTAGTCACACTGTGAATATTAAGTCACAGTATCACGCTACCTATATCGTATATACTTATATTAATTAATTAAATATATATTAATCATTGTTAATCATAACTGAATAAGATTAGCAGTTAATGATTAATAACTAATTTGTAAATAAAGTATAATTTAATAAATCATTTAATTTATTATGTTCTAATTACCATTATTAATCAAGTATCACATTTTCATAAATGAATTAATTAATTTAACAAACTCATAATATTTTAATTACATATATTTTATTTACTAAATTAATTTTATATATTTTATATTTAATAAAATTGAAAATATAAGCAGTAATTCAATTCAATTAATTAAATAATAAATTAATTATATTTTAGTAGATCAAAACTTAATTAATTAGTGACTTAATAACAATTGTTATAAAATTATATATATATTAAGTCACAAGCGTGGCTACTTATATATATATATATATATGTTAATTAATTAATAATATATTAATCATTATAAATTATAATTGAAGAAGATTAACAACTATTGATTATACCATTATTAATCAAGTATCACATTTTCATAAATCAATTAAGTAATTATATTTAAACTAAAGGGTAATATTTTAATTACATGAAATTATATTTTAATTTATTAACTAGTTATAAATAAATTAATTAAAAATATTTGAAGAATATGTAATTAAAAATGAGAAAATATTTCAGACGTATTAATAATAACATCAGTAATAATTACGTGTTAATAATCAATAATTAATTGATTATTAAGATTTAAATAAATCAATTATTTAATTATTGATTGATAATTATGAATTGTGTTTTAATTAATTTTTAATTAAATAATTAAAATATATCTTTTCACAAGCGGGACACTTACCTATATATATACATCAATTAATTAATAATATATTAATTATTATTAATTATAGTTGAATAAGATTAACAGTTAATGATTAATAACTAATTTATAAATAAAGTATAACTTAATAAATCATTTAATTTAAAGTTTTGCTTTTGTAAGGTCAAGCGAAGCAATAATGGGGAAGGATACAAAGACTGCCACCCCGGATCTGAAGATTGATCTGTTTGAGGACGACGATGAGTTCGAAGAATTTGAAGTCAATGATGATTGGGATGATAAAGAAGAAAGAAAAGAAAGGATCCAACAATGGGATGATGATGATGTGAACGATGACTTTTCCTTGCAGCTGAAGAGAGAACTTGAAAACAACTCTCAGAAGAGTTAAAGCTGCCAAACCATCATAATTTAGAAAGAAATGGTGACTACTGAACTTTGGTTTGGTGATCCTTCATCATGCAAGTCAAGTATATTACTTCTGCTTGTTTGTTGGGGGTGTGCAGTATGTAAATTAGACGGTAACAGTGTCACTGAACGAGAGCTTTTCATACGAACATTAGAGGAATTGAGGTAACAAAAAGCTGCCACCTTAAATCTACACTTATGTCTTGTAAATGAGCTGATCTTTAGATCCAGTTACTATTTATCTATGTTGTTGATTACAAAGATGTTGTAAGCATTTATGTGCAAGAAAAAGCAGTTTCATCCTCAAGAACAGCAGCATATTAGCTGTATGTTAGTTTTGTGATATGAAACTAGTCTTGAAAAAAAAAAAATAATAATAATTTATCATATTCTAATTACCATTATTAATCAAGTATCACATTTTGATAAATCAAATAATTAATTATAATTTAAATTATTGATATTATTTTAATTATTTAAAATTATATTTTAGTTTACTAAGTAGTTGTAATTAAATTCATTAAAGATATTTTAAGAATAAGTAATTAAAAGGGAATATATTTCAAGCATATTAATAATAACATAAGTAATAACCATGTGTTAATAATCAACAATTAATCAATTAATAAGATTTCAACAAATCAATTATTTAATTATATATTGATTATTATGAATTATATTTTAATTAATTTTATTTAATTAAAGATTTAAAAATAAATATTTTCACAAGTGTGACACTTACACTTAAGTCACGCCAAGAACTCCTACAATAGTAAAAGTTTATTTTATTTTAATTAAATAATCAATTAATTATTTTGTTATTAATCAATAATATACTTAAGTCGCACTTGTGACTTCTATAATAATTAAATTTCATTTTATTTTAAGTAGTTAGTTAATTATTTATTTTTATTAATTAATAATATATTACAATTAGTCAATTAATTATAGATATATTATATTTGATAAAAATGATAAATGAGCACTAATTCTATTTATTAATTAAATAATATATTAATTATATTTTCATAAATCAATATATATATATATAACCATTATTAATCAAGTATCACATTTTCATAAATTAATTAATTTTTAAGTAATAATTACATGTTAATAATCAATAATTAATTAATTAGTTATTAAGATTTCAATAAGTCAAATATTTAATTGTATATTGATTATTATGAATTTTATTTAAATTAATTTTATTTAATTAAGAAATTAAAAATAGAACTTTTCACAATCGTGACACTTAAATTGCCCCTAAAAAAAATAACATGCACGCATGGTAGTCACGCCTGTGAATGGCGTGACTACTAACCTATATGTATATATATCAATTAATTAATAGTATATTAACAATTAATAATTATAACTGAATAAGAATAATAGTTAATGGTTAATGATTAATTTATCAATAAAGTATACTTTAATAAATCATTTAATTTATTATATTCTAATTACCATTATTAATCAAGTATCACATTTTCATAAATCAATGAATTAATCATATTTTGACTAACTCATAATATTTTAGTTACATGAAATTATAATTTGATTTACTAAATTGTTATAATTAAATTAATTAAGATATTTTAAGAATATGTAATTAAAAAGGGCAAAATATTTTAGACGCATTAATAATAACATAAGTAATAATTTCGTGTTAATCATCAATAACTAATTAATTCATTGATTTTAATAAATCAATTATTTAATTATATATTAATTATTATGAATTATATTTTAATTTATTTTATTTAATTGAGGAATTAAAAATATATCTTTTCACAAAAGTAACACTTAAGTCACGATTGTGACTCAATAATAATAAAATTTTATTTTATTTTAAGTATCTAACTTATTAATTAATAATATATTATAATTAGTTGATTAATTTTATATATTTTATATTTATTAAAAAAGAAAATATAATCACTAATGCTATTTAATTAATTAAATAATAAATTAATTATATTTTAATAAATCAATACTTAATTATTTATTTATTTAATAAAATGTTATAAAATTATACAGGTGCTAATTGCCTATAAAAGGAAAATAACTTGCACAACGTGGTAATCACGCTTGTGAATATTAGGTCACAAGCGTGACCACTTACCTATATACATACATTAATTAATTTATAATATATTAATCATTATTAATTATAACTGAATAAGATTAACAATTAATGATTAATAATTAATTTATAAATAAAGTATAATTCAATAAACCATTTAAGTTATTGTATTCTAATTACATTATTAATCAAGTATCACATTTTCATAAATCAATCAATTAATTATATTTTAAATAACTCATAATATTTTAATTGCATGAAATTATATTTTAACTTGCTAAATAGTTATAATTAAATTAATGAAAGATATTTTTAGAATATGTAATTAAAAAGGAAATTTTTAGACACATTAATAATAATATAAGTAATAATTATGTGTTAATAATCAATAATTAATTAATTAATTATTAAAATTTAATAAATCATATTTAATTAAGAAATTAAAAATAAAATTTTTCATAGGCGTGACATATGCCACGTTTGTGACGCCTATAATAGTAAAAGTTTATTTTATTTTAATTAACTAATCAATTAATTATTTTGTTACTAATCAATAATATACTTAAGTCACTTTGTGACCCTATAATAATGTAATTATATTTTATTTTGAGTAATTAATCAATTAATTATATTGCTATTAATTAATAATGTATTTTTAAAAAGAAAAGTAAATTTATTAATACAAGGTTTTACAAGAGTAGAGAGAGTGCAGTACAAAAAGCATGTAAATAAGAGATGTAAGACTCATGGTTTATATCGGATGTAAGGAACAAAATTCTGTTCCATTCGCAAAGTTGCCCGTAAAAAAAAAACATGCACGATATGGTAGTCACGCTTGTGACTATTAAGTCACAGTGTATTGCTACCTATATATATACATCAATTAATTAATAATATATATAAATCGTTATTAATCATAACTGAATAACATTAACAGTTAACAATTAACAATTAATTTGTCAATATGGTATAATTTAATAAATCATTTAATTTATTATATTCTAATAACCATTATTAATCAAGTAACACATTTTCATAAATCAATGAATTAATTATATTTTAACTGATTTATAATATTTTTGTTACATGAAATTATATTTTAATATACTAAATTGTTTTAGTTAAATTCATTAATGATATTTTAAGAATACGTAATTAAAAATGGGAAAATTTTTTCATATGCATTAATAATAACATAAGTAATATTTACGTGTTAATAATCAATAGTATACTTAAGTCAAGCATGTGATTCCTATAATAACAAATTTTATTTTATTTTAAGTGATTAGTCAATTAATTATTTTATTATTAATTAATAATATATTATAATTAACCAATTAATTTTATATATCATATTTAATAAAATGAAAATATAAGTACTAATTCTATTTAATTAATTAAAGAATAAATTAATTATATTTAATAAATCAATAGTTAATTAAATATTAAATTAATAAAATGTTATAAAATTATACAAGTGTTAATTGCTGTAAAAGAAAATAACTTATGCGACATGGTAGTGACGCTTGTGAATATTGTGACAGGCATGACTACATACCTATATATATATATACATTAATTAATTAATACTATATTAATCATTATTAATTATAACTGAATAAGATTAAGAGTTAATGATGAATAATTAAATTATAAATAAAGTATAATTTAATAAATTATTTAATTTATGATATCCTAATTACCATCATTAATCAAGTATCGCATTTTCATAAATCAATTAATTAATTATATTTTAACTAACTCATAATATTTTAATTACAAGAAATTATATTTTGATTTACTAAATAGTTATAATTGAATTAATTAAAGATATTTTGTAACATATAATTAAAATGGGGAAAAATATTTCAGATGCATTAATAATAACATAAGTAATAATTATGTGTTAATAATTAATAATTATTTAATTCATAAGATTTTAATAAATCAATTATTTAATTATACATTGATTATAATGAATTACATTTTAATTTATTTTATTTAATAAAGGAGTTAAAATGTATCTTTTCACTTGAAGTGACACTTAAGTCACACTGTGATTCCTATTATAATAAAATTATATTTTATTTTAAGTAATTAATCAATTAATTATTTTTATATTAATTAATAGTATATTATAATTAGTCAATTAATTATATATATTATATTTAATAAAAATAAGAAATAAGCATCGACTCTGTTTAATTAATTGAAGAATAAATTAATTATATTTTAAGAAATCAATACTTATATAATTAGTTATTTAATAAAAACATTATAAAATTATGTAGGGTTAATGGACGACATGCTAGTTAATGATGAATAATTAATTTATAAATAAAGTATTATTTAATAATCATTTAATTTATTATATTCTAATTATCATCATTAATCAATTATCACATTTTCATAAATCAATTAGTTAATTATATTTTAATTAATTGATAAATTTTAATTACAAGAAATTATATTTTAATTTGCTAAATAGTTATAATAAAATTAATTAAATATATTTTAAGAATATGTAATTAAAATAGGAAAAATATTTCAGATGCATTAATAATAACATAAGTAATATTTACATGTTAATAAACAATAATTAATTAATTGGTAAGATTTCCAAAATCAATTATTTAATTATATATTGATTATTATGAATTATATGTTATATTTTTATTTAATTAAGGAATTAAAAATAGATCTTTCCACAGTGTGACACTTAAGTCACGTCATTGACTCTATAATAGTAAAAGTTTATTTTATTTTAATTAAATAATCAATTAATTATTTTGTTATTAGCGAATAATATACTTAAGTCACACCTATGACTCCTATAGGAATAGATTTCTATTTTATTTTAAGTAATTAATCAATTAATTATTTTGCTATTAATTAATAATATATTATAATTAGTCAATTAATTATATATATTATACTTAATAAAATGAAAATTATATTTAATTAATTGAAGAATAAATAAGTAAATCTATTTACTTATTTAATTAATTATTTAATAAATATGTTATAAAATTATAAAGGGTTAATTGCCCATAAAAAAATAACATGCATAACTCGATGCACGACATGGTAGTCATGTTCATGAATATTAAGTCACAGTGTGACTACTTACCTATATTTACATCAATTAATTAATAATATATTAATCATTATTAATTATAACTGAATAAGATTAACGATTAACGATTAACGTTAATTTGTAAATGAAGTATAATTTAATAAATCATTTAATTTATTATATTCTAATAACCATTATTAATTAAGTATCATATTTTCATAAATCAATTAATTATTTATTTTTAACTAAGCGATAATATTTTAATTACCTTAAGCTATATTTTAATAAAATAAACAGTTGTAATTATGAATTATATTTTAATTATTTTTATTTAATTAACAAATTAAAAATTGATCTTTTCATAGGCATGACACTTAAGTCGTGTTTGTGACTCCTATAATAGTAAAAGTTTATCTTAGTTTAGCTAAATAATCAATTAATTATTATGTTATTAATAAATAATATACTTAAGTCACGCCTGGTGACTCTTATAATAATAAAATTCTATTTTATTTTAAACAATTAATCATTTAATTATTTTGTTATTAATTAATAATATATTATAGTTAGTCAATTAATTTCATATATATTATATATAATAAAAAGTAAAATAATCACTAACTCTACTTAATTAATTGAAGAACAAATTAATTTTATTTTAAGAAATCAATACTTATTTAATTAATTATTTAATAAAAATATTATAAAATTATATAGGGTTATTTGCCCATAAAAAAAGAAAATAATATGCACGACATGATAGTCACTTTGTGAATAATAAGCCACAGGTGTGACTACTTACCTATATATATACATCAATTAATTAATAATATATTAATCATTATTAATTATAACTAGATAAGATTAACGATTAATGATTAAGAATTAATTTGTAAATAAAGTATCATTTAATTTATTATATTTTAATAACCATTATTAATCAAGTATCACATTTCCATAAATCAATTAATTAATTATATTTTAATTAACTTATAATATTTAATTACATGAAACTATATTTTAATATACTAAATAGTTGTTATTGAATTCATTAAAGATATTTTGAGAACATGAAATTAAAAATGGGAAATATATTTCAAACACATTAATAATAACATAAGGAATAATTACGTGTTAATAATCAATAATTAATTAATTAATAGGATTTTAATAAATTAATTATTTAATTATATATTAATTATTATGAATTATATTTTATATAATTTAATTTAATTAATGAATTAAAAATAGTTCTTATCATAGGCGTGATACTTAAATCATGTATGTAACTCTGTAATAGAAAAAGTTTATTTTATTTTAAATAATCAATTAATAATTTTTTATTAATCAATAATATACTTAAGTCATGCCTGTGACTCCTATATTAATAAAATTCTATTTTATTTTAAGTAATTAATCAATTAATTATTTTTGTTGGACCCCGAACTTTGATTGGACGTCAAAATCGTTAAACAAGGAAATTAGTGTGGTATTTGGGTAATATTGCTAATGATGTTGGGGGTTAATGTATGAAATGAGCGTTCTCAGTGTACATGCATTATGGGTAACGTCTTTATAATTGAAAAAAAAAAGTGAATTTGTATAGTTACTATTTATGTAACTTCTTTGAAATTTCAATAAATGAGACTTCGATTTATTGGGGCTAGAAATGCCCGCAAAAGCTTGTAAAGAACCTTTTATTGTGTTCTGCCAATGCTTGTTCAAGTATGACCATGCATTGATTTGAAAATGTGCCATAAGTTGTGTATATGAACTTTGTGAATGAACTTTGTGTGATATGTGGTTGCTTTCAAAATTTATTCTAAAAGTATGTATTTTGTGGCTTATGGATGATTTGAGAAATGGCTTAATGTTTGTCATAAGAATGTGTTGAATGAATTGTATATGGAGGATTTAAGTATGGAAAGAATGAGTATTTTGTATATGTATTATGTTATAGATTAAGTTGTGAAGATTGAATCGTGCTTGAAGTAGATTGGACGAAGAGTATTGTGGTAGTGAGGAAAATGTGAAATCAAGATGGAAAGAATGGATTGGTCTTGATGACTTTGAGGCTTTAAAGAGATATGTATATGTTATGAAATGTCGAGTGAATATTATGAGTTAATGAAAGTTAAAATGAATGAGTTGATTAAGATGATTGAAATGGAAGTTGAAAGGTAGGAAATAAAGATTGAAAGAGTGAGAATTGGAAGAATTAGTGAAGATGTGAAAATATGAAGAATTATGAAAGTTTGACTTTTGGGGATGAATAGTTGACTTTTGATTTAAGTGAAATTTGATAAAATGATATTCATGAACATGTAGTGCTTGTTGAGGGCTTTCGGTAGCCATAAAGTTTGCAATTTTCGATATCGGGATAGAAGTTATGATAGATTGAAGTTTTGATGTTGTTTAGGTGATTGAAAACCAGACGATGCACTGTAGCAAAAACCAGACGATGCACTGTAGCAAAAACCAGACGATGCACTGTAGCAAAAACCAGACGATGTACTGTAGCAAAAACCAGCTGATAGGAAAAGTGGACGCTACAGAATGTAGGAGATAGAATCAGCCTTTGTAGTCTTCATGAGAGTTATAGATCTAGATGTCTACTTTCTAACCGTCCAAGAATGAAGTCATTTCGACACCTATAGAGAAAGTTATGGCATTTGCGCCAAAACATGTCTGATAGAAATCAGATGATGGAAAAACCAGCTGATAGAAAAACCAGCTGAAGCAAAAGCAGACGATATGGACTTGATATCGATAGATTTAGACAAAATTTCCTTCTTGAAAGTTGTAGATCTCTCTTTTCTCTATGAGATAGATACCAAGTTTGCCCAATTTGGATATCGGAGTCAAAAGATATGATCTATATAAGTGGACATGTGCTGGATAGAAAAACCAGCTGATAGGAAAACCAGAAGATGCAAAAATCAGACGAAAGATTAATTGAGACATTTGACCCTTTTAGAGACTGAATTTGGATTTAAGTTCTTCATGAACATTGTAGATCAGTCTTTTCTCTATGAAATAGACATCAATTTTGTCCAATTTGGAGTTCGGAGTTAAAAGTTATAAGCGTTTGAAGTTTGGAGGAAAAATCAGCTGATGAAAATCAGCTGATGCAAAATCAGTGATGGAAATCGGTGATGCAAAATCAGTGATGGAAAAGTCGACGAAGAAAATCGAGGCGATGAACGATAAATCGGGCGATAGAAAATCAGGCGATGAACAGATAAATCAGGCGATAGAAAATCAGGCGATGAACGATAAATCAGATGGAAGGAAAAGCAAATGGAAGGAAAGCGGATGGAAGGAAAATCGATGGAAGGAAAAGCAGATGGAAGGAAAATCAGATGGAAGGAAAAGCGGATGGAAGGTAAACAGTCTGCACACGGATCAGTATTTTGAGGATATATGGAGCTACAGAGCTTGGATTGAGGTGATTCAAATTGGAGATTAAACTAGAGTTATAAGGCTACAACTTTGATGAAGAACCCCGATCAAGATGGAGCCTCTAAGACTGTCGGATTTTGGAATGAAACTCGGTGTAGTGTGCGGTCTCAGATTTTATGCAGATGTTCGATAGTATTTTGGCCATAACTTCTTCGTTTTAGATCCGAATTGAGCGTGGTTTGTTGCGTTGGATTCGTATGATCGAGGAGAACATTGTGAAGAAGAAATTATTGTAAAATTCCTTTATTTACCTGATCGGAATTTGGAGCCAAGATATCAACTTTTAAGGGCAATTTTGGAAGAACACTTAAAGAGTTAAGTTAGTAGGCTTATAAGGAGGGGCATGAGAGTCTTTCCTCATTCATTAAATGACATGGCATGTGGATGTAGTATAAATAGAGGAGAAGCAGGCTGTGGTCGTGAGAGTTAGAGAAAGCAGAATAAAGAGAAACAAAAGAAAGAAAGAAAGAAGAGAGAAAAGAGAAGAGTGGGTTTGGTGGAAGGAGAAAAGAAAGGACAGCTAGGGTTCGATTTTGTGAGCTTTCAGGAGGATTTCGAACATGCTCCAAGAGGGAAAAAGATGAAGGATGAAGAGAGCTCTAGGATGAGCTAAGAAAATCCGAAAATGGTGAAGAGTGAGGTAAAGCCGATTTTCAAGCTTCAAGCTTTTCTTAAAATTTTTGGTGTAGAATCATGGAAAATATTATGGTTTTGTGGATTATGAAATTAGTTGTGATGTCTATGCTAAGATGGTGGTTTAATTTTGGATTAATGTGAGTTAGGGTTTATGCCCAATTTTAGAAATTGGGGCTTTTGTAAATTGATGCATTAGATAGCTTGGAAATATGTTGGAATTGGGTTTCCTATAGTAAATTTTGAGGGTTATGGTATTTATGATGATGAATTTGGATGATTTCGGTCTAGGAAATTTCAAAGTGGAAAGAAAGAAGCTTGGAGAAATTAGAGCTTTGGACAAGTTCCTAGCATGGATTCGAGGTGGGTATCCGTTTATAATAGAATTTATAAGCCATTACCGCTTTCTTTAAACAAAGAGATTTTCTGACTTAAATTGCATCATAATTGTTGCATCATTGCATAAATGATTTGAAAAATCATTTTGATTCGATACATAAAATTTTGATGAATTGCAAAATACATTGTGTTATGCCTTGAAAGACTTCATGGCTGTGTATATTCGGAAAAGAGCATTTGATAAATTGATTTGAGCATTATATGTGCTTTTGTGTGGGCGAGAGAGTAACGTTGTGATAGTCTCGTGCACGTAGACAAAAATAATGTGATAGCCTTCTCGGCTGCCGCTGTGGGCCTCTGAGATCCAAAATGGACTCGTTGTGTTTCCAATAAACTTGGTTTATTTGGCGTGTTTACTGAACTCTCTAGCCATTTGTGTGTGCCTTTGCTTACGTGAATTGCCAAGTTGATGCATTCATGTCTTGTGACCTATGGATTTGTGGCTGAAAGCCTAAGGCGATATCGATTTGTAAAATGTGATTTTGATGACAAAGAAAAGAACTTCTTCAAAATGTGCTTTACGGATTTCAAAGAAATATTTTCTAAGACCGAAAAGAAAAAGATTTCAAGAGTTTTGCTTATTGTTTTGTTATAAACTGTTACCCATTGAGCGTAAGCTCACCCCCTCATTACCATCCATGTAATGAGAAGAAGATCTGTGAGCGAAAAGAGGGATTTTGTATCTTTGTATTTGCATTGGATTTTTATATATTGTGATTGTATTGTGGCTTGTAAGGCCATTAAAATTTGTATATGATTATGGGATGGGATTATGTAAGTGAAATATGGTTAGTATTTATGAATGTGAATTATGATCATGACTTGAGATATAACCGAGAATTATGGAAGTGTTTAGATATAGGATTGTAAATGTGTATGATGGGATTTGGACGGGAGGTCAGAAGATTTTGTGATGGGTTGGAAATATTGAAGTGCTTTCATGTATGGATTGTGTATGGACATGATATGGAAATTATGTATGAATGGCATAAGATGGATTGTGAAATTCAAATATTTGTTAATAAGCGAAATTGGGATAAAGAGAGATGATTGTAGCGAATGATAAAATATTTTTCGAATCTGACGATATGATCGAATATGAAGGATTAAAAGGATTGAGGAATTGATGAAATACAAATTGAAATTGAAACTACTTTGAACAATGTGTAAATGAAAAAAAATGAAGCGATATTAGTTAAGCTGCGATTCGTTCGTTATGAGTTGGGTTCCGGAAACGGGTCCCAACAATTTTGCTATTAATTAATAATATATTATAATTAGTCGATTAATTATATATATTATACTTAATAAAATGAAAATCAATTTAGTTAAATAAATTAATTATATTTAAAGAAATATACACTTTTTTAATTAATTATTTAACAAAAATATTATAAAATTATATAGAGGTTAATTGCTCGAAAAAAATAACCATGTCCCAGTGAATATTAAGTAACTGTGTGACTTGTTACCTATATATATTCATCAATTAATTAATAATATATTAATCATTATTAATTATAACTGAATAAGATTAACAGTTAAAGATTATCAATTAATTTGTAAATAAAGTATAATTTAATAAGTCATTAAATTTATTATATTATAATAACCATTATTAATCATGTATCACATGTTCATAAATCAATTAATTAATTATATTTTAACTAACTGAAAATATTTTTGTTATTTATCCGGGAGTGGTCCATTCTTGGACGGGGGGACACTGCTAGGAAAGTGATCATTTCGGTCATACCTTATTTCATCCTTTGGGAAATCTGGAAAATGCGCAGCCTGTTTGTGTATGAGAATAAATCCACCACGGTCTCCTCTTTGTTTCTTTCGATTACACAACATGTTTCCTCCATGGTGAGAGTTCATAATTTATTTCCAAAGACTCGACAGGAAATGGTTGATCTATCCAGATCCTTTAACTGTAACTTTCAATTGCCTCGTAAACCGGTGATTGTGACGTTGTGTTGGAGACCCCCGGATGATTGTGACTTTGTTCTTAACACAGATGGCTCCTCGCTCGGATGCCCCGGACCTTCAGGTTTAGGATTTATGGTACGCAATGCCACTGGTGCTTTCTTGTTTGCTGAGTGTCGATACTATAACTTGAATGTTAGCTTTGCCATGGAAATAGAGGCCATAGTTCGTGGCCTTAGGTATTGTATTGCCAGTGGCTTCCAGAAAATACAGGTTCAAACAGACAATCTGAGCATTGTGCAGCTATTGAAACATAATTCAGACTCTTGGCCATGGAGATATGAAACAGAACTTGCAGATATTCGTCGTTTACTTTCGGTTTCGACGTCGTCCATTATTTATGTTTATCGGGAGGTTAATAGCTTTGCAGATTATTTAGCAAAGTTAGCATCGGGTGGTACTTCCACACAATTCGCGATGGACACAATTTTACCTATTCCACTACGGAAAATCTTGCGTATGGAACAACTCTTTGTCCCATACATCCGGTATAAACCATGAGCCTCACATCTTATCTTTACATGGCTTTTGTATTGCATTTTACATACTTTTGTAAGCCATCTTATTAATAAAATCCCTCCCTTTTATTAAAAAAAATCAGTAGCATACTTAATTCAAGCCTGTGACTCCTATAATGAAAATTGTTCATTTTAGTTTAAGTAATTAGTCAATTAATTATTTTGTTATTAATTAATAATATATTATAATTAGCCAATTAATTTGTATATGTTATATTTAATAAAATGAAAATATAAGCCCTAATTCTATTAAATTAATTAAAGAGTAAATTAATTATATTTAATAAATCAATACTTAATTAATTATTAAAGCAATAAAATGTTATAAAATTATACAGTGTTAATTGCTTGTAAAAAGATAATAACTTGCATGACATGGTAGTGACACCTATGAATATTATCACAAGCATGACCACATACCTATATATATAAATAAATTAATTAATAATATAATAATCATTATTAATTATAACTGAATAAAATTATATAGGCGTTAATTGCCCATAAAAAGAAAATTACATGCCCAACATGGTAGTCACGCCTATGAATACACGTCAGTTAATTAATAATATATTAATCATAATTAATTATAAGTGAATAAGATTAACAACTAATGATTAACAATTACTTTATATAAATAAAGTATAATTTAACAAATCTTTTAATTTATTATATTCTAATCACCATTATTAATCAATTATAACATTTTCATAAATCAATTAATTATCTATATTTTAATTAACTGATAATATTTTGATGACCTGAAATTATAATTTAATTTACTAAATAGTTATAATTAAATTAATTAAAGATATTTTTAAAATACGTAATTAAAATGGGAAAAATATTTCAGATGTATTAATAATAAGATAAGAAATATTTACGTGTTAATAATCAATAATTGATTAGTTAATTAACAAGATTTCATCAAATCAATCATTTAATTATATATTTATTATTATGAATTACATTTTAATTAATTTTATTTAATTAACGAATTAAAAATAGATCTTTTCACAGTGTGATACTTAAGTCATGTCGTTGACTCTTATAATAGCAAAAGTTTATTTTATTTTAATTAAATAACCAATTAATTATTTTGTTATTAATCAGTAATGTACTTAACTCATACCGTGATTTTTATAATAATTAAATTTCATTTATTTTAAGTATTGTTTAATTATTTATTTTATTAATTAATAATATATTATAATTGGTCAATTATATATATATATATATATATTATTTGATAACAAATGAAAATATGAGGACTAATTTTAATTAATTATAATTTTATAAATCAAATATAATATATATATACACATCAATTAATTAATAATATATTAATCATTGTTTATTATAACTGAATAATATTAATAGTTAACGATTAATAATTAATTTATAAATAAAGTATAATTTAATAAATCATTTAATTTATTATATTCAAATAACCATTATTAATCAAGTATCACATTTTATAAATCAATTAATGAATTATTTTTAACTAACTGATAATATTTTAATTACATGGAATTATATTTCAATATACTAAATAGTTATAATTAAATTCATTAATTATATTTTAAGAATATGTAATTAAAATGGAGAAAACATTTTAGACGCATTAATAATAACATAAGTGATATTTATGTATTAATAATCAATAACTAATTAATTAATTAATAAGATTTAAATAAATCAATTATTTAATTATATATTAATTATTTTGAATTATAGTTTAATTAATTTTATTTGCTTCAAGAATTAAAAATAGATATATTTGTATGCATAACACTTAAATCACATAAGTGACTCCTATAATAATAAAAATTCATTTTATTTTAATTAAATCAATAATTATTTATTTTTATTAATAAATAATATGCTTAAGTCATGCTTGTGGCTCCTATAATAATAAATTTTAATTTTATTTTAAGTAACTAATCAATTAAATATTTTGTTATTAACTAAAAACTTATTTTAATTAGTCAATTAATTATATATATATTATATTTAATAACAATTAAAAATAAGCACTAATTCTATTTAAATAATTAAAAATAAATTAATTATATTTTAATAAATCAATACTTAATTATTTATTTATTTAATAAAATTTTATAAAATTATACAAGTGCTAATTGCTGTAAAAAGAAAATAACATGCAGTACTTGGTAGTCATACTTGTGAATATTAAGTCACAGTGTGACTACTTACCTATATATACACATCAATTCATTAATAATATATTAATCATTTTAATTATAATTGAATAAGATGGCGTTAAAGATTAATAATTAATTTATAAATAAAGCATAATTTAATAAATCATTTAATTTATTATATTATATTTATCATTATTAATCTAGTATCACATTTTTTAATGAATTAATTAATTACATTTTAACTAACTGATAATATTTTAATTAAATGAAATTATATTTTAATTTACTAAATAGTCATAATTAAATTCATTAAAGAAATTTTAAAATATGTAATTAAAAATAGGAAAAAATATTTCTACGCATTAATAATCCCATAAGTAATAATTACATGTTAATAATCAATAATTAATTAATTAATTGATTAATATGATCTTAATAAATCAATTATTTAATTATATATTGATTATCATGAATTATATTTTAAATAATGTTATTTAATTAAATAATTAAAAATAAATCTTTACAGGCATGACAATTAAGTCAAGCTAGTGACTATTGTAATAGTAAAAGTTTATTTTATTTTAATTAAATAATTAATAAGTTATTTTGTTATTAATCAATAATATACTTAAGTCACGTCTGTGACTTTTATAATAATTAAAATTCATTTCATTTTAAGTAGTTATTCAATTAATGATTATTTATATATTAATAATATATTATAAGTAGGCAATTAAATTTATATAAATTAATTTGATAAAAAGAAAAATATAATCACTAATTCTATTTAATTAATTAAAGAAACATTAATTATATTCTAACAAATCAATAGTTAATTAATTATTTATTTAATTAAAATGTTATAAAATTATATAGGTGTTGAATGCCCTAAAAGAAAATAACATGCACAACATGTGAATATAAGTCACAAAGCGACTATTTACCTATATATATAGATCGATTAATTAATAATACATTAATCATTATTAATTATAACTGAACAAGATTAATAGTTAATGATTAATAGTGAATTTATAAATAAAGTATAATTTAATAAATTATTTAATTTGTTGTATTCCAATAACCATTATTAATCGGTATCACACTTTTATAAGTCAATTAATTAATTTTATTTTAATGAACTGACAATATTTTAGTTACATGAAATTATATTTTAATTAACTAAATAGTTGTAAATAAAATCATTAAAGATATGTAATGAAAATGGAAAAATATTTTAGATGCATTAATAATAACATTAAGTAATAATTACATCGTAATAATGAATAATAAATTAATTAATAAGATTTCAATAAATAAATTATTTAATTATATGTTGATTATTATGAATTATATTTTAATTAATTTTATTTAATTAAGGATTTAAAAATAAACCTTTTCATAGGCGTGACACTTCAATCACGTCAATGACTCCCATAATAGTAAAAGTTTATTTTATTTTAATTAAATAATCAATTAATTATTTTGTCATTAATCAATAATATACTTAAGTCATGCTTGTGACTCCTATAATAACAAAACTCTATTTTATTTTAAGTAATTCATCAATTAATTATTTTGCTATTAATTAATAATATATTACAATTAGTAAATAAATTTTATATATGTTATATTTAATAAAAATGAAAAATAATCACTAACTCTATTTAAGTAATTGAAGAATAAATTAATTATATTTTAAGAAATTAACACTTTTTAATTAATTATATAATAAAATGTTATAAAATTATATAAGGATTAATTGTCCGTAAAAGAAAATAACATGCATGACATGGTAGTCACGCCTATGACTTCGCTTATGAATATTAAGTCACAGGCATGACTACTTTCTTATATATATACATCAATTAATTAATAATATATTAATGATTATTATTTATAATAGAATAAGATAACGATTAACGATTAATAATTAATTTAAAAGAAATTTTAATTTAATAAATCATTTATATTTTATATTCTAACAACCATTATTAATCAACCATCACATTTTCATAAATCAATTAATTAATTATATTTTAAGAAAATCATAATATTTTAATTACATGAAATTATAATTTAATTTTCTAAATATTTGTAATTAAATTCATTAAAGATTTTTGTAGAATATGTTATAAAAATGGGGAAAAATATTTAGACGCATTAATAATAACATAAGCCACGTTTGTGACTTCTATAATAATAAATTTTTATTTTATTTTAAGTTATTAAATAATTAATGATTTTATTAACTAATAAAATATTATAATTAGACAATTAATTATATCTATTATATTTAATAAAAATAAGCACTAATTCTATTTCATTAATTAAAAATAAATTAATTATATTTTAGTAAATCAATACTTAATTAATTAGTTATTTTATAAAATGTTATAAAATTATACTTAATTAATTAGTTATTTTATAAAATGTTATACAATTATACAGTGTTAATTACTGTAAAAGGAAATAACATGCAAGACATAGTAGTCACACCTTTGAACACTAAGTCACAGGCTTGACAACTTACCTATATATATACATCAATTAATTAATAATTGAATAAGATTAACAGTTAATGATTAACAATTAATTTATAAATAAAGTATAATTTTATAAATTATTTTATTTATTATATTCTAATTGCCATTATTAATCAAGTATGACATTTTCATAAATCAATTACTTAATTATATTTTAACTAAGCGATAATATTTTAATTACATGAAATTATATTTCAATTTGTTAAATAGTTATAATTAAATTCATTAAAGATATTTTAAGAATATGTAATTAAAAAGGAAAATATTTGGATACATTAATAACATAAGTAATAATTACGTGTTAATAATCAATAATTAATTAATTAATACGATGTCCATAAATTAATTATTTAATTATATATTAATTATTATGAATTACATTTTAATTAATTTATTTTGTTAAGGAATTAAAAAATAGATATTTGCACAGGTGTGACACTTAAGTTAAGTTTGAGACTCCTATAATAGTAAAAGTGATACGAAAACCTCAAGAAAACAAGGTTCTTGAAACCCCCTAATTCTATTGAATTAAAACCTCAATCTTTCTATTCTAAGAACATGCTAGTTCAAACCCCAATTATACGAAATTGAGACCCAAACCTAAAGAAAACAGAAGAATTGAACACGTCACAAGTGATTACCTTAATAAATGATGCAATCCTTGAAGCAACAATAAGAAGAACACACCTTTCTTGAAGAGAATTTCTCTTAATTTCGTTAATTAACCAAATTTGATGTTTACAAGGATAAAATAAGGTATTTATACCTTTGCTCATGTCCTTAACCTAAAAGGAATAGGTTACAAGACCCTTTAATGCTAAAACAAGCCTAATCCTAACTAGTTTAGGAGTTTATAGCCCAATAATGCAATCTGATCCTAATCCACTTGGGATTGGGCTAAACTAACTTAAATAAGACCAAAATAACTTAAATAAACCTAAGGGGGTGGATGGGCAAATATCATCTCTACTTTCCTTTCCCACTCCCAGTAGGCATCAGCACCATTCCTTCCTTGAAATGGTGGCATCTTCATTTTGATGCTGCCAATGTTTCTATCTACCCTTTCAATCTCTTCCTCCTCTCTGCCTTTTTCAGCTCTTCCTCTATAACCACCTCTATTTTGGCCTCTATCTCCTCTACCACCTCTTGCATTGTCTCAGCCTCCATACCACTCTTCCTCATCAAATCCATCTTCATCTTGTTCCTCCTCATAGTGATAATGATTATGAACTGAAGAACTCTTCTTCTTGCTCCATTACTCCTTGAAGATTCGGCTTGGATAGTTCTAAGAAGTTTATCTTGTCTTTCAAAATTTCTATCTTGTTGCTCAAACTTATCTTTGACTTTAAGGAACATAGTCTCTATTCTCTTGAACTGATTTTGCATTCCTTCAAGAGTAAAGATTGTATTTCGTTGTTCCTCTTCGCTCTCATCACTGTTTCCATCTTTATTGCTATTATGAGACATGATTAATTCCTGCAAGAAAACGTTAGAAACCTCACAACACTCTCTTACGTGTTTCTCTCTATAACAGAATTTCCCACTCGTGGTTCACACAATAAAGTGGCTTTTCACTATATAACCTCACACTCTTGCCTTTTTCCACTCAAGTGCCTTCTTTATTGTTACTTTTCAGGATCACTTCAACAAGATCAAGAAAATCAATAAGCAATAAGTTCAAGTAGAAAGCACAAAGATAATAAGCCTAACAAAGAAAAACAAATAGATGAAACAAATCTAAAAGCAAAATATTGTACGGACAGAAAATAGATCAAAGTGTCAATACACGGATGAAGAGTAGTGTAGGCAATGATTCTTGTGTCAACTGAACAATTATGAGTGCAACAATAGTTCAAATCAATGTAGAAAAGCAATGATAGGTACCAAAACAAGAAATAAACTAGGAAACAAAGAAAGACACACAAAAATACGACAAAACTCACCGAACTCGAGACCAAATTTTTTATTTTATTTTATTTTAATATCCCAATCTACCCAAAATTCCAAGAATAGAACAAAAGATTAAAAGAAAACGTTTCTTGATAGGTTCTTGAATGAAAGAAGGACAATCTTAATGAATCTTGAATGATAAGAACAAATCTTGAATGAAAGCTCAAACAAAGATCCAAAGAATCACAATCTTGGATGTTTCTTGATAGGTTCTTGAATCAAAGAAAGACAATCTAGATGAATCTTGAATGATAAGAACAAATCTTGAATGAAAGATCAAACAAAGATTCAAAGAATCACAATCTTGGATGTTTCTTGATCAATCTTGAAATTTCTTTTCTTTTCTTTATACTGTTCACGTTTTTTTTTCTACTGTTCATTTTTTTCTTTTCTTTCTATTGTTCACTTTTTTTCCTTTTGTTTTTTTTTTATTTTTATGTTTTTTTAATTGTTGATCAAGAAAACAAAGAATCAATTAAGGAAATAAGAACATAAAGAACCAATAATGGTAGATTCGTTTCAAGCAATTAAACCTTTTTTTTAACTTTTCTAAGGAATCAACAAAGAAAATAATGAAAGATATGTATGAGTTCAATAGAATTAAGACAAAGCTCTGATACTAATTGATACGGAAACCCCAAGAAAACAAGGTTCTTGAAACCCCCTAATCCTATTGAATCAAAACCCCAATCTTTCTATCCTAAGAACATAGAAGTTCAAACCCCAATTATACAAAATTGAGACCTAAACCTAAAGAAAACAGAAGAATTGAACACGTCACAAGTGATTACCTTGATAAGTGATGCAATCCTTGAAGTAACAATAAGAAGAACACGCCTTTCTTGAAAAGAATATATCTCAATTTCGTTAATTAACCAAATCTGATGTTTACAAGGATAAAATAAGGTATTTATACCCTTGCCCATGTCCTAAACCTAAAATAAATAGGTTACAAGACCCTTTAATGATAAAACAAGTCTAATCCTAACTAGTTTAGGGTTTATAGCCCAATAATGCAATCTGATCTCAATCCACTTAGGATTGGGCTAAACTAACTTAAATAAGACCAAAATAACTTAAATAAACTTAAGGGGGCAGATGGGCCTAGTGAATCACTCTACTTAGGCCCCATGCTTGGTTGTTCAAAACTAGCTTTAAATAAACTAAGGCAAGTACTAATAAATAGCCAGCCCATAACAAGTCTCTTTGGGCCTAATAAATAATTGATAAATAACAAGCCCAATGTATTAAAATAAGTCCATAAGAATAATTGAACTTGTCTTGAAATTTGGCTAAGTATTAGCCCCTCCACATGCCTTCTCTAGAAGAATCACAAGCTTAACTACTCCACTTGAATTCTCCATGGATGGTTCGGTCTTGTCATCAAGGTGAGATATAATGTGACTTTGAACAAACCCTTGAAGTGCTTGTTTAAGCCTTGCTGCATGTTGCTTGTAATAGGTCCACTTTGCAAAGTAGGCTTGTCTTGGTGTATTGCACCTTGATCTCCATTGCCATGGCTTCTTGTATCAAAAAGTTCAATTTATTTTAATAAATAATTAATTAATTAATTTGTTATTAATCAATAATATACTTAAGTTATGCTTGTGACTTCTATGATAATAATATTTTATTTTATTTTAAGTAATTAATAAATTAATTATTTTGTTATTAATTAATAATAAATTATAATTAGCTAATTAATTTTATATATAATATATTTAATAAAAATAAAAATAAGAATAATTCTATTTAATTGATTAAAGAATAAATTAATTATATTAATAAATCTATACTTAATTAATTATTTATTTAATTAAAATGTTATAAAATTATATAAGTGTTAAATGACCATAAAGAAGATAACATGCATAGCATGGTAGTCACGCTAGTGAATATTAAGTCACAGGTGTGACTACTTACCTATATATGTACATAAATTAATTAATAATATATAAATCATTATTAATTATAATTAAAAAGATTAACTGTTAATGATTAAGAATTAATTTACAAATAAAGTATAATTTAATAAATCTTTAGTTTATTATTTTCAAATAACAATTATTAATCAAGTATCACATTTTCATAAATCAATTCATTAATTATATTTTAACTAACGATAATATTTTAATTATATGAAATTATGTTTCAATTTGATAAATAGTTATAATTATATTAATTAAAGATATTTTAAGAATATGCAATTAGAAAATGGGGAAAAACATTTCAAACGCATGAATAATAACATAAGTAATATTTACATGTTAATAATTGATAATTAATTAAATAGTTAATAAGATTTCAATAAATAAATTATTTAATTATATATTAATTATTTTGATTTATATTTTAATTAATTTTATTTAATTAAGGAATTATAAAATAGATCTTTTCATAGGCGTAATAATTAAGTCGTGTATGTGACTCCTATAATAGTAAAAGTTCATTTATTTTAAATAAATAAATAATTAACTTTTGTTATTAATTAATAATATAAATAAGTCACTTTGTGACTCCTATAATAATAAAACTTCATTTTATTTTAAGTAAGTAATTAATTAATTATTTTGTTATTAATTAATAATATATTATAATTAGTCAATTAATTATATATATAATATATTTAATAAAATGAAAATTAAGCTCTAATTCTATATAATTAGTTAAAGAATAAATTAATTATATTTTAATAAATTAATACTGAATTAATTAATTATTTAATAAAATGTTATAAAATTATACATGCTTTAATTGTTAGTAAAAGAAAATAATATACACGACATAATAGTCACTTTGTGAATATTAAGTCACACATATGACTACTTACCTATATATCTACTTCAATTAATTAATAATATATTAATCATTATTAATTATAACTAAATAAGATTAATAGTTAATGATTAATAATTAATTTATAAATAAATTATAATTTAACAAATCATTTATTTTACTATATTCTAATTACCATCATTAATCAAGCATCACATTTTCATAAATCAATTAAATAATTATATTTTAACTAACTATTAATATTTTAATAACATGAAACTATAATTTAATTTACTAAATAGTTATAATCAAATTAATTAAAGATATTTTAAGAATATGTAATTAAAAATGGGGAAAATATTTCAAACGCATTAATAATAACATAAGTAATATTTACATGTTAATTAATAAGATTTCAATAAATCGGTTATTTAATTATATATTGATTATTATGAATTATATTTTTATTAATTTTATTTAATTAAGCATTAAAATAGATCTTTTCATAGGCGTGACACTTAAGTTACGTCTGTGACTCCTATATTAGTAAAAGTTTATTTTATTTTAATTAAATAATTAATTAATTATTTTGTTATTAGTAAATAATATACTTAAGTCACTTTGTGACTCTATAATAATAATATTTTATTTTATTTTATGTAATTAATCAATTATATATTTTGTTATTAATTAATAATATATTATATTTAGTCAATTAATTATATATATTATATTTAATAAAAATGAAAATATAAGCACTAATTCTATTTAATTAAATAAAGAATAAATTAATTATATTTTAATAAATCAATACTTATTGAATTGATTATTTAACAAAAATGTTATAAAATTATATAATTGTTAATTGCCCATAAAAAGAAAATAGCATGTATGACATAGCAGTCACTCCTGCGAATATTAAGTCACAGGTGTGACTACTTACCTATATATATGACACGACCCGCCTTTTTGGACCGTGTTGGCACTAGAGAATGGGTAGGCTTAAAGCCCCCAAAGCCCGTAGTAACCTTAACTTTTCTATATTTTACTAAAAATTCGGCATGACCCATTCATTTATCTGATAAATCCTTGTACTTGTTAATGGGTGCAATTCTCACATACAACATCTACTTATCATCAACTAACATCGTTCTCAATAACATAACATATCCATACATGTTTTATATACATATGATTATGACAATCCATGGAGCAACTAGAAGTAACAAAAATTTACATCATGCCAAAAACATTACTTGTCTGCTTATCCAAGCGAGTCTCAAAAGGCTTGGATTTTCTCTCTTGTCCGATCTGCTAATCTCCTGAAATGATGATAGTGAGGTGTGAGTCTACAACACGACTCAGTGAGATATAAACATACTACCATGCTTGTGAGGCTAGGTAACACAAGGTTAGCTTCACAAGAATGGTCTGAGAAATTCTGAGCATCAATACATGATCAATATAATGAACAGGTAGTAATATCAAATGTGGCAATCACATGAGTATCAATGATAAAGCTCAATATGAATTGTTCAAATAAAACATGAATCTGGGTTCTGAGTTCTTTTCTTTTCTGGGTTCTTTCTAAATTCCGGTTTCTCTAGGATTCCTAATTCTGAGCTTTTTCATTTCTGAGTTCTGATTCTTTCTAAATTTTGAATTTCTTAGGAAGAGACAGAGGCATGCTAGTATGACATATCTCCCATTTTCTGATTCTAGACAAGGTTGGCCTAACCTTGCCCCTAGAGGTCTGCCCTCTCCAGATAGGACCCGGATCTAACCCATCACCGGCGGGTTATCTATGTGCACATAGTCTGATCATTTACCCTATCAGCCGGGTATTCTATGAACTCATCAATAATGGCTAACAAGAAAATGTGATTCATTAAAGAATTGCAATCAATAGGCTCAACACAATTAATGAATTGCAATCAATAGGTTCAACACAATAAGGAAACCAGAAGATGCAAAGAATCTGAAATCATCTGGTCAATCTGGTATACAACATGCTAGACTCAACTACATGGAGTCATATGTCAAACAATTATATAGGTTCGAGAACAATTCAACAAGCCGCAAGATAAAAGAAAATGATTACTACACAAGTATAGTAGTATGATTATACTCACCTCAACTATCGCAATGGTTCTGATCTCTTTTCTAAGTTTCTTGAACTTGAGAAGTACCGGGTACAACTTCTAAATCTATTCCTTGTCCGCTTTCACAAGATATTGGGTAACATACATGAAAATACATATACCCTTATTAGTCATTCTCACATAAGCTTCATTTCTTAACAAATATCATTACAATTCTATTTTGTTCTTAATCCATCAACATAGGTCTCATTCATGATGGCATAACTCTTTATACATAGGTCCAATGTTTTTCAAACTTTCCAGACCTCTATTTAACACATAAATTCACATTTCTTCTTTTATGACCATGCTCTAATTCGGTCATTAAGGAATCCAAATCTCCCATTTACAATCAGCTTTAACATGCGGTCATGAATTTGGACCCTTCCGACTCAAAATCTTATAACTTATTCATTTCTCAACCAATTAAGGCAATTCAAAGCTTCATTTTCAATAGACTCATATGGATATCACATATCCAAAGACGGTTCAAAAATGAATGTAAATTGGATGTATTGTGATTTTTACAAGCCTGTTCTGTTTCTGTTCTTTTCTGTGTCACTAACATTAGCAACACCCTTCCATTTTTCAGCCATATCTAACATAATACTTATCAAATTAACATTTAATTTATACAGAACTTATATGACACATTTTTGAACATTTCGTAAGAAGAACTCATCATCCAATTCTAACTATATGGTCTTCAAACAATTAATTTTCAGTTCTCATTTCAATCCCGCTGGTATTCTGAACCAGTGTCAATTTGGGGCCTCTTACATTTGTTAGGCTCACCCTAAAATCGTGAAAAAAATCAGGGAGATAGTAGACATCTGGATCTACAACTTCTGTGTTTTAAGTTTCGCAAGATTCACACTGTAAACAGCTCAAAAAAAAATGAACAAAGAGAGATACGAATCTGTCTCCATGAACCTTCAAAACCCTAGGTTTTGGTTTAACCCCCCAAATCACCATAAAAACGAAATTCCTTCAAGAATAAGTGTCATTAGACATCAAGGAACAATAATCCATCATCCAAATCATCAAACTCATACATTCCCTCAAATGAGTTTCACAAAAGAAGAGAGAAACCAAGATTTAATCCATAGATCTAAGCAAAGGAATGGAGGCTTACCTTTTTATACCACCCAAATTGCTTGAATCTCCTTCCCTTTCATGTTACATAAGTTGAAAAAGCTTGGAGAGGAGCTCCCATGGAGGTTTCGTGAGAGAGGGAGAAGAAGAAGACAATGTTTTGTCTTATTCTCTAACTAGTTCCTTTTATATGCCTCATGTCAATTTATTTACAAAATTACCACTCTTGTACTGGTTTTTAATCATCTGCTCGTATAATTTCATGTGACCACCGAAAAAATATCATACATCATTAATTTGATGTCACTAAAAATTATTATTCACTGTTCTATGATTTTTAAGGACAACAGTCTAAAATACCGATTTATTTTGGTGTACCGGGTAAACTAGATATCGAGTATTACAATATATGCATTAATTAATTAATAATGCATTAATCATTTTAATTATACTGAATAAGATTAACAATTAATGACTAATAATTAATTTATAAATAAAATATAATTTGATAAATGATTTAATTTATTATATTATAATTACCATTATTAATTAAGTATCGTAATTTCATAAATCAATTAATTAATCATATTTTAACTAACTAATAATATTTTAATTATGTGAAATTATATTTCAATTTGCTAAATAGTTATAATTATATTAATTAAAGATATTTTAAGAATATGCAATTAGAAAATGGAGAAAAACATTTTAGATGCATTAATAATAACATAAGTAATATTTACATGTTAATAATTGATAATTAATTAAATAGTTAATAAGATTTCAATAAATCAATTATTTAATTATATATTAATTATTTTGATTTATATTTTAATTAATTTTATTTAATTAAGGAATTATAAAATAGATCTTTTCATAGGCGTGACACTTAAGTCATATAATTGACTCTTATAATAGTAAAAGTTCATTTATTTTAAATAAATAAACAATTAACTTTTGTTATTAATCAAAACTATAAATAAGTCACACTGTGACTTCTATAATAATAAAATTTCTTTTATTTTAAGTAAGTAATTAATTAATTATTTTGTTATTAATTAATAATATATTATAATTAGTCAATTAATTTTATATAAAATATATTTAAAAAATGAAAATTAAGCACTAATTCTATTTAATTAGTTAAAGAATAAAATAATTATATTATCATAAATCGATACTTAATTATTTAATTATTTAATAAACATGCTTTCAAATTATACATGTGTTAATTGCCCATAAAAGAAAATAACATGCAATGTATGATACTTAAGTCACATCTGTGATTCCTATAATAGTAAAAGTTTATTGTATTTTAATTAAATATTTATTTATTTATTTTGATATTAATTAATAATATACTTAAGTCACTGTAACTCCTATAATAACAAAATTTTCATTTAATTTTAAGTAACTAATCTTATTAATTAATAATATATTATAATTACTTAACTAATTATATATATATATTATATTTAATAAAATGAAAATATATGGGCTAATTCTATTTAATTAATTAAAGAATAAATTAAATATATTTTGATAAATCAATACTTAATTAATAGTTATTCAATAAAAATGTTATAAAATTATAGAGGTGTTAATTGCACATAAAAAGAAAATAACATGTATGAAATGGTACTCACACTGTGAATATTTTAATTTATTAAATAGTTATAATTAATTTATTCTTTAATTAATTAAATAGAATTAGTGCTTATTTTTCCATTTTTAATTAGATAATATATATATATAATTAATTAATTGACTAATTATAATATATTATTAATCAATAACAAAATAATTAATCAATTCATGACTTAAAGTAAAATGAAAAGCTATATATCTCCATAAAAAATTTTCCTCCGACCATCTGCGTGACCCTCCGGTCACTTTGCTAGGCGCGTCCGGCTCCTCCGTCCGCCTCTTTCCTTGCCACATGACTGGCACTGTCCCAGCGCCATCGTCATGGGGAGGCACTCGCACTTTTGCTCAAGCGATTTCTGGATCGAAACACGCCCCTCGCTCCATTCTCCGCCCTCTTGCCGATGTGGACATTGTTTCAACCTCGACACTTCTGAAAGGCGAACCTACTTTCTTCCTGACACAAGCGGAGCAAGACCAATTATCGGCCCCTTTCCGTTTTTCTCTCGTGGGCAAATTCACCAAAGGCAACCCTAAACTGGATTTTCTCTGATCTGCTTTCGATCGGATTGGATTTCTCGGTGCTTTTACAATTGGGTTGATTGATTTCCGACATGTTTTAATTAGCTTTGATCTTGAAGAGGACTATCAGCGATGTTGGTTGCGCACGATCTGGACTTTTGATACCCACCTCATGCGTGTGTTCAAATGGTCCCCGGACTTTCACCCAAATCTTGAATCCTCCGTCGTCCCTATCTGAGTCTCTTTCGAAGGCCTCCCTGTTTATGGTTTCCACGAACAGTATCTGAAGCGTATGACCGCTCCGATTGGTACTTTGTTGAAAATAGACACTCCTACTTTGAATCTTTCACGGCCGTCGGTTGCTCGGGTGTGCCTTGAAATTGATCTTTTGAAAGAGTTACCTAAACGTATCCGCTTGGGCACCGATTCCAAACCTTTTTTCCAATCGATTCTTTACAAAGATCTCCCAGCCTTCTGTCGTCACTGCCACAAAGTCGGACATGCCATGGCCCATTGCCGCCAATTGCTCCCGCCCACGTCCGTCGATCCAAAGTCTAAATCGCTGCCTCTCAAACTCGGTGTTCCCCCCGCCCCGCAAATCTGGAAGCCCAAGGACTCTCTACCCAGCTCCTCTGGTTTACCATTCGACGAGAAGACCGCCTCTGTTCCTGATATTCCCTCCTCTGCCCCGATTACTTTACCCCCAGTACAACCGCAGTTGCCGTTCTGGTCGATTCTCCCTTGCTGGCTTCGGCTCCATCACCGACTTTTGGTTTCGTTTCACCCATCTCGAAGGACTCGCCCTCTGCTGCTCTTCAACTGTCATCCCGATTCAAGATTCTCTCCCAATCTCCAGCTGACGGTGGTGACCCTGTCTGCCCAACTTTGCTGCCCGTCACGCACCCCTCGACAGAGTTTCTTGCTCCTACCCCTCAATTCTCCGTTTTGCCCAATGAGCCTACATCGTCTGCTTTCTCTGCCTTGCTTTCTAATAAGGAAATTCTACCCCCCCTTCCGCAAACTACAGAATACCAGGGGGACTTACTCCCTCAAACGTCTATGGCGGATCAAGCGCCCACTGATGAGGAACTAACTTGTGATCCTCCACCAACAGTATTGCATCCGCCTTTACAACATGTTACATTGCCTATTTCACAATCCGATGTCTTTGACAATGTTGTCTTACCTGCCTATCGTGATGACTCAAATCTAGGCATGGTTTCTGATCAAATGTTACTTGTCTTGCCCCCGCATGATGATTTACAGCACTCTCGTCGACGAGGTCGGCCAATGGGTTCCAAAAATAAGATTCCTATTGTGACTAAGGCCTCTCTTCGTCGATCCAGGAGAGCTCCTACTGGTAACGGTTCAACATCTTCTCAATGATTAGTACCCTAACATGGAATATTCGGGGTGTGGCCAACAAGCCCACACGTCGACGTTTGAAAAAATTAGTTTCTTTGCATCACGTGACGGCTGTTTTCTTGCTAGAACCTATGGGCAATTTATCCGTTTTGTCTACAGTATCGAGAGAGCTGCATTTCAACACCACTTTTGTATCACTTACGAATAAAATCTGGGTTTTATTTTCAGCTGACTATCAGGTGGATAGCCTCGGTGGCGATGACCAAGTTCTACATTTACGGGTTACTCCTCTTCCACATCCTGCTCCATTCTTCGTCTCTGTTGTTTATGCTAAATCTACTCGTCACGACCGACAGGCGTTATGGGCCAACCTGCTTGCATTTCAGCATCTGCATTTTGATGCCCCTTGGACAATTACAGGCGATTTTAATGTTATTCGCTCTCTAGAGGAATATCAGGGACAAGCTACTCCAGAATTATCTTCGATTGATGACTTTAATGACTTCATAATTAATTGTGGTTTAGAGGAGCGTCCTACTCAGGGCTGTGCGTTTACCTGGTCTGGCAACCGATCTAACGGCCCTGTCCTAAAGAAATTAGACCGTTGTCTCTTCTCCCCTGCCTGGCTTGATCGGTTTCCGGTGGCAACTGTTCGTAACTTAAGCAGAATTCAATCGGATCATTCTCCTATTTTGCATAAATTTGATATGATTACTGACTCCAAACCTAGACTCTTCCGTTTCCAACGGATGTGGCTTCATCGCTCCAGTTTTTATGATGTGGTTCGCGAAAGTTGGGGGGCTCCAATTGACGGCTTTGGCATGTTGAGATTTTCTTTAAAACTCAGACGATTGAAAGAGGCTTTGAAAATTTGGAATAAATCTCATTTTGGGGATGTTTTTCAGAATTTACAAGACTCAGAAAACCTGGTTTTGCACTATGAGACGACCTATGAACAATTGCCTTCCCCAGCTAATCTAGCTGCGCTAAACAACGCCAAGGCCAACCTGATTATGAGAGAACGTGAACGTGATGATTTTCTGCTTCAAAAGTCACGAATCCGTTGGTGTAAGGAGGGTGATGCAAACAGTGCTTTCTTTCATGCTTCCTTACATGAAAAACGATCTTTTCTGGGCATCCATTCCATAAAAGCAGCTGACGGTCGGTGGCTAGATTCCCCTTCTGACATCTCAGCTGAGGCAATCAATTTCTTCCAACAGTTACTTTGTCAAGACTCGGACATAGATGAAAACTCAATAGCTCGTTTGCTCGACTTCATCCCTCCGCTAGTTGTTGAGGCGGATAATGCATCTTTGCTCTGCGAGCGCTTACTCATGATGAAGTAAAAGATGCGGTAATGGGTCTCTCCTCACATAGTGCACCTGGTATTGATGGGTTTTGCGGTTCTTTCTATCACAACTGTTGGTCTATTATCAAGGATGATCTCTTCAATGCTTGTGTTGAATATATGTCGGGGATTCCGCTTCCGAGAGCCATAGCAAGTGTCCTCATTATTCTCCTTCCAAAACAGCAACATATTACCTCTTTTGCAGACTTCTGGCCCATTAGTTTATGCAATTTTATTGGCAAGATCTTCACCAAACTCATGACGGAACGAGTTAAACCAATTCTGGCCAAGTTAATCTCTCCGGTACAGTCGGGCTTCTTGGCAGGGCGAGACATTGTAGACAATATCTTATTGGCCCAGGACCTAACACGTTTCTTGGATTACCCGGCGAGGGGTGGTAATGTGATCATCAAATTGGATATGATGAAAGCTTTTGATCGAGTGTCTTGGGCTTTTCTGGTCAAAATTCTCCGTAAATTTGGTTTTAGTGCAGCTTTCATTCATCTGATTATGGGCAGTTTGCATGATGTTGGTTTTCGATTCTCAATGAATGGCGACCTGTTGAGTTTTCCAAGCTTCACGGGGTGTGAAGCAGGGAGACCCACTTTCCCCTTACTTATTCATAATTGTATCTGAAGCTTTATCCAGGGGAATGAATGCTTTTGTACAAGCAGGACGAATTCAACCATATGGTCTTCCACGAGGCGCTCTAGCAGTAACTCACTTAGCATATGCTGATGATACGATTTTCTTCCTTCGTGGCGACAAACGCTCCATGGAACAATTTATGCTATTAATAGAGGACTATGAGCTTGCAACTGGTCAGAAAGTAAATAAGTCCAAAAGTTGTTTTCTTCGATCTGAGGGTTTGGCCTCACCAAGAGTGGAACTCTCTCGTACTATTTTACAAATGGTGTCGGGATGTCTGCCCATTTTTTATCTTGGATCTCCTCTTTATCAGGGTCGAAAAACAGAACATATTTTTAGGTTCATGGTAGAGCGGGTAGCAACTAAAGTCGGCAACTGGAAACACAATTTGTTATCGCCTGGAGGCCGTCTTATTTTAATAAAACATGTACTCTCTTCTTTACCGTTGCATATCATATCAACGATGGTTCCTCCTAAATCAGTACTGGGTCAAATGGAGCGGATTTTTCAACGATTTTTTTGGGGCAGCACCACTGACATATCCAAAAGACATTGGCGATCTTGGGCGAGAATAACAATGCCGGTAAATGAAAACGGTTTAGGTCTCCGGAAGTTAGAAGATGTGGTCAAGGCTTACACGCTCAAATTGTGGTGGCAGTTTAAGAATGGAATTGGTAACTGGGTCCGTTTCATCTCCTCTTTGTCTACCTCCTAGAAGCAGAAAACTAGCTGGCGGCGACTTCTTTCTATTGATAGACTTGTCTGTAATCAGGTCCATCTTTACATCCGGAATGGCTCCTCAAAATTTTGGGATGATAACTGGTCTGGTTTGGGCCCATTTCGGCAAATGGATGATACGCAACATTTCCCTCTTCCTCTATTAACGGTTGCAGAATTTATCCGCAATAGAGATTACTGCTTACCTCTCATTATCAATCATCTGACCGCTGCACAATTTCAAGCATTGACTGCTTTACCTTCTGTTTTAACAGAGGTACCGGATCGAATGTTTTGGAAGCTTACATCTACGAGTTTATTCTCATTGGCAACCGCATATGACTTTGTTCGGTTTCGTGCTCCCATCTCTTCTATGGCAAAATTTCTATGGTCTAAGTTGCTGCCTCAGAAGATCTCCATATTTGTTTGGCGATTTTGGAACTCACTCTTGCCTCTTCCTGATTTCTTGGTTGGTATTGGTTTTGTCTTGTATCCTACCATTTGTTGCTTCTGCCGCTCAGGTCCTGAAACTTGTGCCCACTCTTTCTATTATTGTCCCGTAGTGTTGGAAATTTGGGATTATTTTGCTTCCTTGCTGGAAATCATTATCCCACGTTTTCATAGTTTGTGGCCGATGTTTTTGTATTGGTATCGCTTGGGCAGTTCTGCATCTCTTCGTCAAACAATCATCTCCATCATACCTTCACTTATCTTGTGGGAGGTTTGGAAGTCCAGGAATAACTTTGTTTTCGACAACATACAACCAAATAAGCTACTCATCATCAAAGCTATGCATCGGCAACTTACCGGGATTTTGTTGGCTCACCGTCCGATACCAAGGGATTTCCATGATCGTCGTTTTGTTGCACGTAATTTCAACTGTCCGATACAGCAGCCGAGAAAGCAGCTGATTCACACAGTTTGTTGGCGACCCCCTGATCTTGATGTTATGGTTTTGAATACAGACGGTTCATCGCTTGGCAACCCAGGAAAGTCGGGTTGGGGTTTTATTGTACGATTTTCGACAGGTTTGTTCTTCTATGCTGAGGCTTTTTCTGTGGAAACCTCGAACAGCACGAAAATGGAATTGGAGGCTATTATTAACGGTTTGAGATTTTACAATGCTCATGGATTCATTGGAACGCAAATTCAAACAGATAACTCGGCTATTGCGGCTTTATTACAAAAACCTGGAGGCTGGCCATGGCAATTCTACACTGAATTTCAAACTATTCAAGATATGATGGCTGTTTCTTCTTCCGAGATTTTACATGTTTACCGCGAAGTTAATACTATTGCTGATTATATGTCCAGGATTGGCTCATCTGGGATCTCGACTCAATTTCGCCAAGAGGAAGACTTGCCGTTGATTGTTCGTGGAACTCTGCTCTTAGAACAAACTGCTACACCCTACATCCGTATCAGATAATTTTTTTTATCTTCTTTTTGTCAATATTTGTACTTGGCCCGAATCTGTGGAGGTTTTCTTGCCGGATTCTTTCCTTCACAGCGCCATAGTGAACCGTGCACTAGGATACCGATCCCATTACTCGCTATTAATATAATGGTCTTATTTCGGTAAAAAAAAAGTAAAATGAAAATTTTTATTATAAGAGTCATAGGCGTAACTTAAGTATATTATTGATTAATAACAAAATCATTAATTGATTATTTAATTAAAATAAATAAACTTTTACTATTATAGGAGTCATAGGCGTGGCTTAAGTGTCATGCACTGTGAAAAGATATGTTTTTAATTCTTTAATTAAATAAAACTGATTAAAATATAATTCATAATAATCAATAGATAATTAAGTAATTGATTTATTGAAATCTTATTAATTAATTAATTAATGATTATTAACACGTAATTATTACGTATGTTAATATTAATAAATCGAAATATTTTTACCCATTTTTAATTACATATTCTTAAAAATCTATAATAAATTTAATAACAACTATTTATTAAATTAAAATATAATTTTATGGAATTAAAATATTATAAGTTAGTTAAAACATAATTAATTAATTGATTTATGAAAGTGTGATACTTGATTAATAATGGTTATTAGAATATAATAAATTAAATAATTTATTAAATTATAAGTTATTTATAAATTAATTATTAACCGTTAATTGTTAATCTTATTCAGTTATAATTAATGATGATTAATATATTATTAATTAACTGAAGAATATACATTGGTAAGTAGTCACTTTTGTGACTTAATATTCACATGAGTGACTATCATCTTGTACATGTTATTTTCTTTTTAAGGGCATTAAACTCTTATATAGTTTTATAACATTTTATTAAATAAATAATTAATTAAGTATTGATTTATTATAATATAATGAAATTATTCTTTAATTAATTAAATAGAATTAGTGCTTATATTTTCATTTTATCAAATATAATATATAAAATTAATTCACTAATTATAATATATTATTAGTTAATAAAATAATTTAATTGACTAATTAACTAAAATAAAGTGAAAATTTATTATTATAAGAGTCACAGGGGTGACTTAAGTATATAATTGATTAATAACAAAATAATTAATTGATTTCTTAATTAAAATAAAATAAATTTTACTATTATAGGAATCACATCGTGACTTATTAAATTAATAATGGTAATTAGAATATAATAAATTAAAGCGATTTATTAAATTATACTATATTTATAAATGGATTGTTAATTATTAACTGTTAATCTTATTCGTTTATAATTAATAATGATTAATATATTATTAATTAATTGATGTATATATATAGGAAACTAGTCACTTTTGTGACCTAATATTCATAAGCTTGGCTACCATGTCATGTATGTTATTTCCTTTTATGGTTAAGTAATACCTATATAATTTTATAACATTTTGTTAAATAATTAATTAATTAAGTATTGATTTATTGAAATATAATTAATTTATTCTTCAATTAATTAAATAAAATTAGCCCTTTTATTTTCATTAAATATAATATATATAATTAATTGGCTAATTATAATATATTATTAATTAATAAAATAATTAACTAATTAATAACTTAAAACAAAATAAAAATTTGTTATTATCGAGTCACAAAGTGACATAAGTATATTATTGATTAATAACAAAATAATCAATTGGTTATTTAATTAAAATAAAATAAACCTTTACTATTATAGAAGTCGAGACATGAATTAAGTATCACGCTGCGAAAAGATCTATTTTAATTATTTAATTAAATAAAATTAACAAAATATAATTCATAATAATCAATATATAACTAAACAATTGATTTAATGAAATCTTATTAATTAATTAATTATTGATTATTAACACGTGAATATTACTTATGTTGTTATTTACGTATGCGAAATATTTTTCCCTTTTTAATTACATACTCTTAAAATATCTTTAATTAATTTAATTATAACTATTTAGTATATTAAAATATAATTTCATGTAATTAAAATATTATCAATTAGTCAAAATATAATTGATTAATTGATTTATGAAAATGTGATACTTGATTAATAATGGTAATTAGAATATAATAAATTAAATGTTTTATTAAATTATAATTTATTTATAAATTAATTATTAGACATTAACTGTTAATCTTTTTCAGTTATAATTAATAATGATTAATGCATTACTAATTAGTTGATGTATATATATAGGTAAGTAGACACGCCTATGACTTCATATTCACGAACGTGATAGTCATGTTGTGCATGTTATTTTCTTTTAAGGGCAATTAACACCTAGATAATTTTATAAAATTTTATTAAATAATTAAATAATTAAGTATTGATTTATTAAAGTATAATTAATTTATTCTTTAATTAATTAAATATAATTAGTGTTTTTCATTTTATTAAATAATATATATAATTAATTGACTAATTATAATATATTATTAATTAATAACAAAATAAATAATTAATTAATTACTTAGAATAAAATGAAAATTTATTATTATAGGAGTCACAAGAGCGGCTTAAGTATATTATTGATTAATAAAATTATTAATTGATTATTTAATTAAAATAAAATAAAATTTTACTATTATAGAAGTCACAAACATGACTTAGGTGTTATGCTTGCAAAAGATCTATTTTAACTCCTTAATTTAAAACTTTAATTAAAATATAATTCATAATAATCCATATATTAAATAATTGATTTATTAAAATCATATTAATTAATTATTAATTATTAATTATTAATTATTAACACGTAAATATTACTTATGTTATTATTAATGCGTCTGAAATATTTTACCCCATTTTATTTACACATTCTTAAAATATCTTTAATTAATTTAATTATAACAATTTAGTAAATTAAAATATAATTTCATGTAATTAAATTATTATCAGTTAGTTTAAATATAATTAATTAATTGATTTATGAAAATATGATACTTGATTAATAACGGTAATTAGAATATAATAATTTAAATGATTTATTAAATTACCCTTTATTTATAAATTAATTATTAATCATTAACTGTTAATCTTATTCAGTTAAAATTAATAATGATTAATATATTATTAATTAATTGATGTAGATATATAGGTAAGTAGTCACTTTGTTACTTAATATTCACAGTGTAACTACCACGTTGTGCATGTTATTTTTTAGAAGCAATTAACCCTATATAATTTTTAAAAAATTATTGAATTATTAATTAATCAAGTATTGATTTATTAAAATATAATTTATTTATTTTTAATTGATTAGATAGAATAAGTTTTATTTTTCATTTTATTAAACATAATAAATAAAAATTAATTGACTAATTATAATATATTATTAATTAATAACAAAATAATTAATCAATTAATTACTTAAAATAAAATGAAAATTTTATTATAGGAGTCACAAGCGTGACTTAAGTATATTATTGATTAATAACAAAATAATTAAATGATTATTGAATCAAAAAAAGCTTTTACTATTATAAGAGTCACAGGGCGTGACTTAAGTGTCATACTGTGAAAAGATCTATTTTAATTACTTAATTAAATAAAACTAATTAAAATATAATTCATAATAATCAATATATAAGTAAGTAACGATTCATTAAAATCTTTTAATTAATTAATTATTGGTTATTAGACGTAATTATTAGTTATGTTATTATTAATGTGTCGAAATATTTTCCCTTTTGTTAATTAGATACTCTTAAAATTTCTTCAATTAATTTAATTATAACTATTTAGTAAATTAAAATATAATTTTATGTAATTAAAATATTATCGTTAGTTAAAATATAATCAATTAATTGACTTATGAAAATGTGATACTTGATTTTTTTGAAAAGAAAATATTTTATTAAAATATGGGTCTACAAGAGTAGATACGATGCGATTACAAGGTATGTAATTAAGAGTTGTAAGACTCATGGTTTATATCGCATGTAGGGAGCGAAATTACATTCGATCATGAAAGTTTTACGGAGATGAAGAGGTAGAGCAATTTCCGTAGCGAATTTTGTCGAATGACCACCTGAAGCTAACTTTGCTAGGAAATCTGCAAAGCTGTTAACCTCTCGGTAAACATGAATGATGGACGATTTCGAGACTGAGAGCATATATCGAATATCTTCAAGCGCTGCTTCATACCTCCAAGGCCAACAGGCAACACAAAACCGAAGGCCACAAACTATGGCCTCTATTTCTATGGCAAAGCTAACATTGTAGTTACAGTATCGACATTCAGCAAAAAAGAAAGAACCATTGGCAGTACGTACCACGAAACCCCAGCCTGAAGGTCCGGGACATCCAAGTGATGAGCCATCAGTGTTAAGAACAACAGTACAATCATCCGGGGGTCTCCAACATAAAGTCATAATCTTCGACTGGCGAGGTAAGTGAAATGGACAGTTAAAAGACTGGGATAAAGTCTCCAGCTCCCGTCTATCCTTTGGAAGTAATTTATGTACTCGCACCATATAGGAGATATGCTGCATAATTGAAAAAATCAGGGCTGAGACCGTTGTGGACTCACCCTCATATACGCACAGGTTACGCATTTTCCACAGTTCCCAAAGGATGAAATAAGGTATGACCGAAATGATCACAGCTCGTGCAGTTTCTCCCCTTCCAAGCGTAGACCACTTCCGTATAAAAGGCCATAGTGCAGGGGGGAAAGATAAATGAATATCTAACAGGGCTGCAAAATGTCTCCAGACCATTCTGGCCGAGGGACACTCATAAAAAATATGCTGCACACTTTCGGCTGCTAAGGAACAAATACTACATCTCGATGGATTGAGAAAGAAACCCAACTTGTTCAATGTTTCTGGGAAAGGGAGAAGGGAATTATAAAGACGCCACACAAAAATGGAGATTTTTTTTGGCAGAAACTTATTCCAAGCTTGACGAAGAGAGATATTGATAGGGTTGCGGGACCGTACCAATTCATAGGCCGAGGAGAGGTTGAATTTCCCGGTAACAGTTGGTTTCCAAATTCGCCGATCAGGCCCAGAAGAAAACTGCTGTGAATGATTAGTTATAAATGTAGCGTGATTAGGTTGCAATAGAGGTAAAATGCTGCCCAACAGTTCTTCTCGCTGGGAAAAGAATTCCCGTACAGATAGCATTGGGAGAGGAAGTAGTTGTACTTGATCCAACGAGGAAAAAGCTCCAAGACCTGACCAATTATCTGTCCAGAAAGACACCAATCCAGAATGGATAGTAACATGTACATGTTCCTGAACAATCCGATCTACTTTGACAATTCTCCGCCAATGCGTTCTACGTCTTGCAGTCGGGGATAATGTGGTAACAAATTTAGCCCAAAGACCCACTTGGTTTTTTACCTTCCACCATAACTTAATCGAGAAGGCTGCAATAATATCCTCCAATTTCCAGAAACCCAACCCATTCTCATCTATCGGGAAGGAGAGGCGATCCCATGAGCGCCAATGTCGTTTGTTTTCCTCAAAATAACTGCCCCATAAAAACTGTTGGAAAACCTTCTCCATTTTATGGAGGATGGATTTGGGAGGTTCAATAGCAGCGAATACGTGTTGTGGTATGGAGGATAAGACATGTTTGATCAAAATCATCCGAGCTGCAGGGGATAACCACTTATTCTTCCAACTACAAACTTGTTTCTCAATTTTCTCAACTAAATGAGTAAACATACGCTCTGTCTTTCGGCCTCGGAATAGTCTGCAACCTAGATATGGCAGGGGGAAAGAGCCTTGGCCCATTTGCAGGAGTTGCAGAAAATCTTGTCGATGGTTGGGAGAGACACCTTCTGGCAGGAGAAAACAACTTTTTTGCTTGTTAACCCTTTGGCCCGTGGGTGCCTCATAGTCGGCAAGCAAGAGGTTAAATTGAGCTAGTGACCATTTATCACTCCGGATAAAGATAATTAAATCGTCGGCAAAGCAGAGATGAGAGACGACTTCCGAGCTAGTAGGCACACCATAGGGCAATATCCTGCCTTGCATCACAAATGATTGCATGGAGCGGGTCAAAGCTTCCGAAACTAAGATAAACAAGTAAGGGGACAAAGGGTCACCTTGTTTAAGGCCACGGGATGACTGGAAGAAACCCATCGGACTACCATTCACAGATTGAGAACCAATTTGGATTGTAGGGTCCCAACAATCAGCCGAATAATCCCACCATTGAAACCAAATGCCGCCAGTATATGAGAGAGAAATGACCAAGAAACACGATCAAAAGCCTTCATCATATCTAGTTTAAGAAGTATATTACCACCGCGAGCAGGGTGGTTAAGAAATTGACATAAGTCCTGAGCCATCAGTATGTTGTCCATAATGTCCTGCCCAGGTAAAAAGGTCGACTGCTCCGGGGAGATCAACTTGGGTAAAACAGTTTTCAACCGTTCTGTAAGTATCCTCATGAAGACTTTATTCAGGAAGGTGCAGAGACTTATTGGTCGAAAGTCGACAAAAGAATTTACACTTAGCTTTTTCGGCAAAAGAGTGATCAACGTACTACTTACTGCACGAGGAATTGGAATCCCTGACATAAATTCAGTACAGGCATCAAAGAGATCGTGACAGATGATGTCCCAACAATTATGGTAAAAAGATCTACAGTATCCATCAACTCCGGGCGCACTAGTGGACGATAAACTCATAACTGCTTTCTTAACCTCCTCCATTGTTACCGGTTGTGACAATAAAACATTGTCCGCATCCTCAATAAGCCTCGGTACGTTGCTGAGTAGCCTAGAAGTAGCTTCCTCCTCATCCTCAAATGCCTCCTGTGATAAGAGGGATTGAAAATATCTAACTGCTTCAGATTCAATGTGTGTCGGGTCTGTCAACCAAAGCCCATTACCAGCTCGAATCTTGTGTATCCCCAATCGCAGTCGTTTCTCTGCTAAAGAAGCGTGAAAAAAGGCGGTGTTGGCATCACCCTCCTTAAGCCATTTCAATCTCATCTTTTGAAGCATAAAATCCTCATTTTCTTTAAGCCGTAGTAACAGTTCAGCTTTTGATTTGTTCAGCCTCATTAGGACATCATTGGTCCCAGAGTCTTCGAACTCCCGTTCTAGCTGCAGCACAGTGGACTCCGTCGTTTACAGATTAAGGAAGACATCCCCAAACTTTTCTTTGTTCCAGTGCCGCAAACAGGATTTGAGGCGGCGAAGCTTTAGTGAGAACCGTAACATACCATGACATGCTATTGGCAGAGCCCAATTTAGTTTTACCAAATTGAGGAAGTCATCTCGACGTAGCCACATCCGTTGGAAGCGAAAGAGGCGTGGGCGTGAAACTTGCTTCGTGTCAAAATGGCACAACATCGGGCTATGATCAAACCCCATTCGATTTAAGTTTTGAATTGAAGAAATCGGGAACAGATCGGCCCACTTCGTAGATACTAAGGTCCGATCCAACTTCTTCATAACACGACCATTAGATCTAGTGCCTGACCAAGTAAAATCAGCACCCTGTGTGGGGAGTTCTAACAGGCTGCAAGAAGCGATGAAGGAGTTGAAGTCGTCCATTGAGGCAAGCTCAGGAGATCCAAGGCCGCTATGTTCATCAAGATGTCGTATAACATTAAAATCGCCCCCCAATAACCATGGGACATTAGCATGAGCAACTCGGAAAGCACTTAACTCATACCACAATTCAAGACGATCCCGCCTTGTCGATCTCGCGTAGACTACAGAGATATAGAAAACTGTTGGCATATTAGCATGGGTTAATTGGAAGTGCATGACTTGGGCGGTACCATGAAGTAGCGTAGCGGAGTAAATATTGGAAAAAAAGGGCCCAGATTTTGTTAGTGGCTGAAACATATCCAGATGTAAAGTGTAATTTTCGCAGTAGTCCATCCAAAACAGCAGGTTGTACCATTGGCTCAATCACAAAAACCACAGATAATTTGTGCATCTCAGTCAGAGATTTTAGACGACGTTGGGAGGCCGTGTTACCCACCCCACGGATATTCCAAATTAGGCTACTAATCATGAGTGATTAGCAGAAGAAGTAGCCTTAGGAGCTCTCGCCGATCGGCGAAGAGATTCATTATCAAAAGTAATTTTTTATTTTTTGATCCTAAGGGATGACCCCGTTTCGGTATAGTTGTTTCTCCTTCAGATTGTACCAATCTAGAAATCTCCACGTTCTGTTGGCCGGAATTGGTACCAAGCCATAAATCATCCTGAACCTGAGGTGGAACAGGGTGCTCATAAATGGCCTGAGGAATTTCAATTGCAGCAGAAAAGGTTGGGAGTGGCGCAACTAAATATGTATTAGTTGGAGCCACATTGGCAGAGTCCCCATATAAACCCATCGGAATGACTGTTGGATAAGCAGGAGCATTATGCGGAACATTAATGACAGCTGTAGTATTAGAGCAGATTCCCGATAGCACAAAATCAGGGGCAGTGAAAACAGAAGGTTTAGCATATTCAGTAGCTTTAACAACCACAGCAGTGTCTACCATTTCAGTAACGTCATTAGATCGGGGGACAGATGGTGTAGGTGGAACAGTATGGCCAGTGGCCTCATCAAGCGCAGACAATGTCACAAGAGGAGAGGGCAAATGAAAGCAAGATGAATTTGGATCGGGAGCAACGTCAGCGTTCTGCTCTGGAGGTTGCGTATTACTCAAAGGCTCGTCGGACTCAAGAATAGAAGCAGGTGTGGGAGCAGAGGCAGCGGTAGGAGAATGAGCGTCAACTGGCACGGACAGGCTAGAAGCAATTGGCATTTCTTTAACCTTCCAAACCTGAACAAGAGGAGGATTGGAATCCACAGCTACATTAGAGGGAGAAGGCTTGGGCTGCTTATGGCGACAAACATCCACCGTATGACCTACCTTCTGATAGTGGCGACAATACGAAGGTAGGTTCTCATATAACACAGATTGGAAAAAAGAATACTCTTCCGTACCTAGCCTCAAGCGAGTTGGCAGTTCCTTCAACAAATCAACTTCAATACACACTCTAGTAATCGATGGCCGAGAAAGATTTAATGTGGGAACATCAATTTTCAGAGGAATCCCAATCATTGTTGCCATCCAATGAAGGTAGTTTTCATTGAAACAATGAATCGGCAAACCCACAAAGGAAACCCAGATGGGAACAACAGAGGACTCATGATCGGGGTGAAATTTCGGTGACCACTTAAAAACACGCATAAGGTGACTGTCAAACGTCCATAGAGCCCGCAACCAGCAACGTTGGTAATCTTCCTCGAGATCAAAGCAGATGAAAACATGGCGGAAATCAATCATGCCTAGAGTAAAATGACCCTTAAAACCGATTTTGTCGAAAGACGACCTCAGAAAATCCATCTTCGGCCTACCTTTGGTAAATTTCCCTACCAACGTCAATTGGAAAGGGGCAGCAAGCTGAGCTTCTTCCTCCTTGGTAAGGAAGAAAGTTGGTTCCCCCTTGTACATCTTAGGGCGAGACACGATCTGAACCGTTGAGGGCTGCGGCTGCAAGATCGTTTGGGGAGAAGGCTTAGCGCTCGTGAGAGCCTGGGCAAAGGAGCGTACGCCTTCCGGTGGAGACGCCGGCAAGAGGCCGGCCATGGGTCGCCTCGCAATCGCCGCCTGAATCGCGTCGAATCGCCGTCTGAATCGCAATCGCAATCGTCGTTTAAAATTACACTTTATTCATAAATTAATTGTTAATCATCAAATGTTAATCTTATTCAGTTATAATTAATAATGATGAATATATAATTAATTAATTGATGTATATCACAGGCATGACTACCATGTCGTGCATGTTATTTTTCCTTTAGGGGCAACTAACACTTATATAATTTTATAACATTTTCTTAAATAATTAAATAATTAATTATTGATTTATTAAAATATAATTAATTTATTATTCAATAATATATAAAATTAACTGACTAATTATAATATATTATTAATTAATAAAAATAATTAATTGACTAATTACTTAAAATTAAATAAAATTTTATTATTATAGGAGTCAAAGGCGTGACTTAAGTATATTCTTGATTAATAAAAAATTAATTGATTATTTAATTAAAATAAAATAAATTTTTACTATCATAGGAGTCACAATCGTGACTTAAGTGTCATGCATATGAAAATATCTATTTTAATTTCTTAGTTAAATAAAATTAATAAAAAATCATTCATAATAATCATTGCATAATTAAATATTTTATTTAATAAATCTCTTTAATTAATTAATTATTGATTATTAACATGTAAATATTACTTATGTTGTTATTAATGCATATGAAATATTTTCCCATTTTAAATAATTATTCTTAAAATATCTTTAATTAATTTAATTACAACTATTCAGTAAATTAAAATACAATCTCAAGTATTAAAATATCATCGATTAGTTAGAATACAATTAATTTATGTATTTATGAAAATGTGATGCTAAATTAATAATGGTAATTAGAATATAATAAATTAAACAATTTATTAAATTATACTATATTTATAAATTGATTGTTAATTATTAACTGTTAATCTTATTCGTTTATAATTAATAATGATCAATATATTATTAATTAATTGATGTATATATACAGGTAAGTAGCCATCCTGTGACTTAGCATTCACTAGCGTTACTACCATGTTGTGCATGTTATTTTCTTTTTACAGCAATTAACACTGTATAATTTTATAACTTTTATTAAATAAATAATTAATTAAGTATTGATTTATTAAAATATAATCAACTTATTCTTTAATTAATTAAATAGAATTAGTGCTGATTTTCATTTTATTAAATATATTACATATAAAATCAATTGACTAATTATAATATATTTTAATTAATAACAAAATATTTAATTGATAATTACTTAAAATTAAGTAAAATTTTATTATTATAGGAGTCATAGGCGTGGCTTAAGTATATTATTGATTAATAATAAAATAATTAATTAGTATTTAATTAAAATAAAATAAACTTTTAATATTATAGAGTCAAAGACGTGTCTTAAGTGTCACTTTGGTGAAAAGATCAAATTTTATTTCCTTAATTAAATAAAACTAACTAAAATATAATTCATAATAATCAATATGTAATTAAGTAATTTATTTATTGAAACCTTATTAATTAATAATTAATTATTGATTATTAACACATAATTATTAATGAGTTTAAAATATTTTTCCTATTTATAATTACACATTCTTAAAATATCTTTAATTAATTTAATTATAACTATTTAGTTAGTTAAAATGTAATTAATTAATTGATTTATGAAAATGTGATACTTGATTAATAATGGTTATTAAAATATAATAAATTAAATGATATATTAAATTACACTTTATTTATAAATTAATTATTAATCATTAACTGTTAATCTTATTCATTTATAATTTATAATAATTAATATATTATTAAGTAATTGATGTACATATATAGGTGAGTTGCCATGCTTGTGACTTAATATTCACAGGCGTGACTACCATGTTGTGCATGTTATTTTCTTTTTAATGGCAATTAACCCCTATACAGCTAAGTTGCCATGTTTGTGGCTTAATATTCACAGGCGTGACTACCAGGTCGTGCATGTTATTTTCTTTTTATGAGTAATTAACACCTATTTATTTTATAACATTTGTTATTAAGTAATTAATTAATTAAGTATTGATTATCAAAATATAATTAAATTATTATTTAATTAATTAAATAGAATTAGTGCTTATATTTTCATTTTATCAAATATAATATATATTAAATTAATTCACTAATTATAATATTTTATTAATTAAAAGAAAATAATTAATTGACTAATTAATTAAAATTAAAGGAAAATTTATTATTATAAGAGTCACAGACATGACTTAAGTATATTATTAATTAATAACAATTCCTTAGGATAATCCAGTTTGATTTATGAAAATGTGATACTTGATTAATGATGATCCATTTTCGTGTAGTGAAGTGTTACTCCCTATCGGAGGGCATGAATCCTAGATGTTGCATGGTTTGGGTTTCCTTAATGATAAGTCCACTCATTGGTAGCAAATGCGACCTCCCACCAAGGCATGGTTTGCAAGTACCTTTAGTGGATGAATCAAATGGTTACACACTCAACATGTTTTATCAATAACTTGCCCACCGTAGCTCTATGGGTAAAAGTATGGACCAAATTATGACGCTTCTTAAAAAGTTAGACATGAAGATGCATGGTAGCCTTTTGAGTGGGAGGGTCTTAGTTTTTCTATTAATAGATAAGATGATCCACCATCACTTAGTCTATTATAGATAAGAAAATAACCATCTTATAAAGATTTTTTAACAGTTTTGTTAAATCTATCATCATGCATACATGCATCATAATTTTATACAAAGTTCCAATATTGTTAACTCACTTGCTTACTCTTTAATAATTTATATTTTCAGACATAATCACCACAAAATGAATCCACTTACTTTACTCTTGACAATTAAAAACTTGGAAAAGGGAAAATTTTAATGAATGGAGATGTAACCTAGACATTAACCTTCAATATAAATGAATTTTATGGGTATTAATCGAAAGTGAGCCTACACCTATGGGTAGAGATTTAAATCTTGATCTAGTCCAATAACATGAGCAATGGTAGAATGCTGATAAGACTACTGAATTTATATTCTAGCTTTTATTAGCGACATGTTACAAAAGCAAATTGCTTGTGTAAACATTGCTAGTGCAATGGTCCATCACCTACATGAGATGTTTAGTGTGAGGATTAGGTTTGCAAGGGTGAAAGCTGTTCAAACCTTTCACAATCCCAGATAAAAACCTAGTGAACCAGTATGGGATTACATGCTTAAGGTAATCTCTATGATCATTGAGGTTGAGATGCATGGGGCGGATATGGATGCAGACACGTAGATGATTGTGATCATCAATAGCTTAAACTCTTCTTTTTAGTAGTTTAAGTATTGGACTATAAATTCAACAGCAAGTTTGCACCTTGAGTGAGTTAATGAATACCCTTCAGAGTACGGAGGAGATATTAAATATCAAGGCTCATAGGCCAGAAGCTAATGTAGCATCTTCTTCTAAGTCTAAGGGTAAGGGCAAGCAAAAAAAGAAGGGTCTAATGAAAAATAAGGCTTAAACAGGGGTCAAGGCCTAACCCATGAACAAGAAGGCCAAAGAGAACATCAAAGGAAAATGTTTCCATTGTGATGAGATGGACCATTGGAAAATAAATTGTCCAATCTACCTTAAGTCCCTCAAAAGCAAATAAGGTATGGGTTTCCTAAGTTTGTTAGGAACTAGAAATGTAGTAGATTTATCTGATTCTTGGATATTAGATTTATGAGCCACTAACCATATTTGCAATTCTTTATAGGGGTTCCAACAAAAGAAAAGACTACCTAAAGGTTGTTTCAAGTCAAGATAGCATATGGATCCTATGTTTCAGTAGAATCAGTAGGAGTAGTTATCTTGGACTTTCCTAGTGGACACGGGTTAATATAAGAATGTTTATTACATGACAATGATTGTAAGGAACATGATTTTTGTTTTTTGTCTAATAAAATCTAGTTACTCCTTATATTTTGAAAAAGTTGTTTCAATAAATGAGAATAAGGATTTTATTTATAATGCGATAATTAAACAGGGATTATTCTTTATAGTTACTATGACATGCTTACTAAACACCACAGAATTGATAAATCCAAGACAATCCAATGTCTATAGCATTAATTCAAAATATCTGCAGCACTTAAGAATGGATCATATCAATAAGAAAAGATTTGACAGGTTAGTAAAGGATGGGATCCTTACGGGCTTAGATAATGATCTGTTACCTACTTGTGAATCTTGTATTAAAGGAAAAATGACTAAGGCTTCATTTCCTTTCAAAGGAAACATATCTAAATCCACGTTGGACCTGGTACATACTGATATATGTGGGCCCATGAACGTACAAGATAGAGGAGGTTATGAATACTTCATAACCTTTATAGATGATTACTCTAGACATGGCTATTTGTATTTGACACATAAAAAGAGTGAGCCCTTTAAAAAGTTCAAAGAATTCAAAGTTGAAGTTGAGAAGCAGCTAGGCAAGCCATTAAAACAACTTCGATTGAATCGAGGGGGTGAGTACTTATCTGGAGAGTTCCAACACTTTTTAATTGAAAATGGAATTGTTTCCAACTTATCAGCTCCTCAAACACCTCAACATAATGTTGTAGCTGAGAGGAGGAATAAGACTCTTTTGGAAATGGTAAGATCGATGACGTCCTATGCTAGCCTTCCAGAATCGCTTTAGGGATATGCCATATAAACAACAACATATCTTCTCAACTTTTCTCCATACAAATCAGTGCCTAAAACACCTAGGAGTTGTGTCTGAACTGGTCAAGTTCCTTCATTGTGGCACTTGAGGACTTGGGGTTATGCCCATGTTCTAAGGCTTGAATCCACAAAGATAGAACCAAGGTCAAAAGTATATTTGTGTAACATCCCACTCTCGCAAGACCCATACCCGACATCCCGAGTGATGTCCAAGTGCGAATCCCACAAGGGTGGCATGCTAGAATAGTAAATAGTCGAAACTCATTGCAAATTTACTTTCATTTTAAAACAACCAATAAAATGTGAAAAATTGATAATCAAATTCGACCCAATTTTTATTTATAAACATTTTCAGTCATAAGAATTAAAATCATTATTCAACTAATCAGAGTTTCAGTAGAAACTTGGGCCTATTACAAAAACGAAACACTTGTAGTAACAATAACATTACATTTCAAGATCATTATATAGCTGTTAATTGCCAGTAAAAAGAAAATAACATGCAAGACATAATAGTCACGCCTGTGAAGATTAAGTCACAAGCATGACTACTTACATTAATTATCAATCATTATTAATTATAATTGAATAAAATTAACAGTTAATGATTAATCATTAATTTATCAATAAAGTATAATTTAACAAATCATTTAACTTATTATATTATAATAATCATTATTAATCAAATATCACATTTTGTACATCAATTAATTAATTATATTTTAACTAACTTATAATATTTTAGTTACATGAAATTATATTCTAATTTACTAAAATTTTATAATTAAATTAATTAAAGATATTTTAAGAATATGTAATTAGAAATGGGAAAAATATTTGAGACGCATTAATAATAATATAAGTAATATTTACATGTTAATAATCAATAATCAGTTAATCAATTAATAAGATTTCAACAAATCAATTATTTAATTATATATTGATTATTATAAATTATATTTTAATTAATTTTAGTTAACTAAGGAATTAAAATTTGATCTATTCAACGGCATGACACTTAAGTCATATCATACATCACTCCTATAATAGTAAAAGTTCATTTGATTTTACTTAAATAATCAATTAATTATTTTATTATTAATCAATAATATGCTTAAGTCACGCATAATAAAATTTATTTTTCTTTTAAGTAATTAATCAATTAATTTTATTAATTAATAATATATTTAAATTAGTCAATTAATTATATATATATATTTAATAAAAAGAAAAATAAAGCACTAATTCTATTTAATTTATTAAAGAGTAAATTAATTATATTTTAATAAATCAATACTTAATTAATTATTTATTTAATAACAAATGTTACAAAATTATACAGTGTTAATTGCCCAAAAAGAAAATAATATATACAAACATGGCGTTACATATGTGAATATTAAGTCACATGCTTGACTACTTATGTATATATATACATTAATTAATTAGTAATATATTAATCATTATTAATTATAACTGAATAAGATTAGCGTTAATGATTAATAATTAATTTATAAATAATATATAATTTAATAAATCATTTAATTTATTATATTTTAATTACCATTATTAATCAAGTATCACATTTTCATAAACCAATTAATTAATTATATTTTAACTAACTCATAATATTTTAATTACATGAAATTATATTTTGATTTGTTAAAGAGTTATAATTAAATTAATTAACAATATTTTAAGAATATGCAATTAAAAAGGAAAAATATTTCAGATGCATTAATAACAACATAAGTAATAATTACGTGTTAATAATCAATAATTAATTAATTAATAAGATTTTAATAAATCAATTATTTAATTATATATTGATTATTATGAATTACATTTTAATTGATTTTATTTAATTAAAAATAAAAATAAATATTTTCACATGCGTGACACTTAAGTCACGTATGTGACTCCTATAATAATAAACTTTTATCTTATTTTAAGTAATTAATTATTTTACTATTAATTATTAATATATTATAATTAGTCAATAAATTTTAAATATTTTATATTTAATCAAAATGAAAATATAAGCACTAATTCTATTTATTTAATTAAAGAATAAATTAATTAAATTTTAATAAATTGATACCTAATTAATTATTTATTTAATAAAATGTTATAAAAGAAAGTAACTTGCATGACAAGGTAGTCACATTATTAATTTTAAATCATAGGCATAACTACTTACCAATATGTATATATATATATATGTGTGTGTGTGTGTGTGTGTGTATATTGATAATATATTAATCATTATTAATTATAATGGAATAAGATTAATAGTTAATGATTAATAATTAATTTATAAATAAAGTATAATTTAATAAATCATTTAATTTATTATATTCTAATTACCATTATTAATCAAGTATCACAATTTCATAAATCAATTAATTAATTGTATTTTAACTAACTCATAACATTTTAATTACATGAAATTATATTTTGATTTACTAAATAGTTATAATTAAATTAATTAACAATATTTTAAGAATATGTAATTAAAAAGGAAAAATATTTTAGGCGCATTAATAATAACATAAGTAATAATTAAGTGTTAGTAATCAATAATTAATTAGTTAATAAGATTTTAATAAATCAATTATTTAATTATATATTGATTATTATGAATTACATTTTAATTGATTTTATTTAATTGAGGAATTAAAAGTAAATCTTTTCATAGGCATGACACTTAAGTCACTACTGTGACTTCAATAATAATAATATTTTATTTTACTTTAAGCAACTAATTATTTTACTATTAATTAATAAGATATTATAATTAGTCAATTAATTTTATATTTAATAAAATAAAATTATTGGCGCTAATTCTATTTAATTAATTAAAGAATAAATTAATTATATTTTAATATATCAATACATAATTATTTAATTATTTAATAAAAATATTATAAAATTATACAGATCTTAGTTGCTGTTAAAAGAAAGTAACTTGCACGACATGACGATCACGCATATGACTCTTATAATAATAAAATTTTAATTTATTTCAAGTAATTAATCAATGAATTATTTTGTTATTAATTAATAATATATTATCATTGGTCAATTAATTTATATGTATTACATTTAATAAAATAAAAATCAAGAACTTATTCTAGTTAATTAATTAAAGTGAAAATTAATTATATTTTAATAAATCAATACTTAATTAATTAATTACTTAATAACAAATGTTACAAAATTATACAAGTGTTAATTGCCCATAAAAGAAAGTAACATGCAAAGGATGGCGGTCACATATGTGAATATTAAGTCATAGGTGGGACTACTTACTTATATATATACATCAATTAAGTAATAATGTAGTAATCATTATTAACTATAACTGAGATTAACAATTAATGATTATTAATTAATTTATAAATAAAGCATAATTTAATAAATCATTTAATTTGTTTTATTCTAATTACTACTATTAATCAAGTATCACATTTTCATAAACCAATTAATTAATTATATTTTAACCAACTCATAATATTTTAATAAAATGAAATTATATTTTGATTTGATAAAGAGTTATAATTAAATTAATTAAAGATATTTCAAGATTATGTAATTAAAAAGAAAAAATATTTCAGACTCATTAATAATAACATAATTAATAATTACGTGTTAATAATCAATAATTAATTAATTAATAAGATTGTAATAAATCAATTATTTAATTATATTTTGATTATTATGAAATACATTTTAATTCATTTTATTTAATTAAGAAATTAAAAATAAATTTTGTCACAAAGTGACACTTAAGTCACCACTGTGACTCCAATAACAACAATATTTTATTTTATTTTATGTAATTAATTATTTTACTATTAATTAATAATATATTTTAATTATTCAATTAATTTTATATATTTTATATTAATAAAATGAAAATATAAGCACTAATTCTATTTAATAAATTAAAGAATAAGTTAATTATGTTTTAATAAATCAATACTTAGTTAATTAATTATTTATTAAAATATGTTATAAAATTATGTAGTTGTTAATTGCCCATAAAAGAAAATAACATGCAAGACATGGTAGTCATGCTGTGAAGATTAAGTCATAGGCATAACTACTTACCTATATATATATATACATTAATTATTAATCGTTATTAATTATAACTGAATAAGATTAACTGTTAATGATTAATCATTAGTTTATAAATAAAGTTTAATTTAAAAATCATTTAATTTATTATATTATAATTAACATTATTAATCAAGTATCACATTTTCGTACATCAATTAATTAATTATATTTTAACTAACTTATAATATTTTAGTTACATGAAATTATATTCTAATTTACTACATAGTTATAATTAAATTAATTAAAATATTTTAAGAATCTGTAATTAAACGGGAAAAATATTTCAGATACATTAATAATAACATAAGTAATATTTATGTGTTAATAATTATTAATTAATTAATTAATCAATTAATTAATAAGATTTCAATAAATCAATTATTTAATTATATACTGATTATTATGAATTATATTTTAATTAATTTTAATTAAGGAATTAAAAATAGATCTTTTCATAGGCGTGATTGTTAAGTCACGTCTATGACTCCTATAATACTAATAGTTCATTTAATTTTAACTAAATAACCAATTAATTATTTTTATTAATCAATTATATACTTAAGTAACGCCTGTGACTCTTATAATAATAAATTTTATTTTATTTTAAGTAATTAGTCAATTATTTATTTTTATTAATTAATAATATATAATAATTAGTCAAGTAATTTTCATATATTATATTTGAAAAAATGAAAAATAAAGCACTAATTCTATTAATTAAAGAGTAAATTAATTATATTTTAATAAATCAATACTTAATTAATTATTTAACAACAAATGTTATAAAATTATAAAGGAGTTAATTGCTCAAAAAAATAACATGCATAGCATAGCAGTCACGTATGTGAATATTAAGTCTGTAATACTCGATATCTGATTTACCGATACACTGAAAAAAATCAGTATTTGAGACTAATGTCATTAAAACCAGGACAGTGAATTATAATTTTTGGTGACATCAAATTAATGATGTTTGGCACTTTTTTAGTTGTTACAGGAAATTGGACAAGCAAATTTTGAAAGAACCAGTACAAGAGGGGCAATTTTGTAAATAATGAACAAAGTGGCTTATAAAAGAAGCTAACTACAAATAAGAAAAAAATAGCTTTCTCTCAAAATTTTCAAGCTTTGTAACAAGAATGTGAAGGAGAATCAAGCCGATAAGTCAATACAAAACGAAAAGTCTCGATCTTGACACTTGATTCTACCGATTGGAATTTAGTTTCTCACCTTCTTTTGCCATAACTATGAAACCCATTTGATGAAATATATGGGTTTGATGATTTTGATGATGGATTCTTATTCTTTGATGTCTAATGACAAATTAACATGAGGAAATTTTCATTTTTATGGTGATTTGGGGCTAAACCAAAACCTAGGGTTTTGGAGTTCAAACCCGACAATGGAGGCAGATTCGTAGGTCCTTAATATACATTTTTTGAGCTGTTTAATATGTAAATTTGGAGAAACTCAAAACTTGGAAGTTGTAGATACAAGTGTCTACTGTATCCCTGTAGGAAAATCCTGGTGTGAGCATCACATGCCCACGGTGGGGAAAACAATTTTTTTTTGTTCCGGGACCTTCCCGAAAGCCAGGATCCATGTGTCTATACAACAAACTCAAACCATAACGGCCAAAGGAGACCGTCTCCAACGGTATTCACACAGAGATCGGAGAACCTAACCGAGACAAACCCTTTGACCCGGGAATAGCTAGAACAAATTAAAGACTGCTAGATCTTACCTTTGTTCTTGGAGAGCTTGAGAAACGATGGAGAAGATGAAGAAGCTTGGAGACCAAAGTGATGATCGTTGGAGATGAGAGATGAGAGGAAAAACTCTTTCTTCCTTCTCTTTCAAAACCTACGAAGATGATCATTCAACTAAGACCAAAGAAACTCTTTCTTTTCTTGCTTTTTTTATAAGCCACGATCATCATCTCCATTCTACCTTTTTCATTTTGTCTTTTAGTCATTAAATTCCATTTGATGACTAAGCAAATAAAGGAAGCTTCTTCTCCTCTTTCATCCATCCACGTTTACACACACATATATATATGTATATATATATATATATATATATATATAAATTCTTTAATTAATTAATCATATATATATATATATGCATATAACTACTGAAGTGGTCCAGTCACACCGGGGTCGGTCCTACCGGGTCCCGGTATGGAAAAATCACCGGAAACGATTTTCAGCAATATCGATATCGCGATCTCATCGGGACATATCTCGATCTCATCGGGATCTATTTAATCCGATTGCTCTCCATTTATTGGAACTCTGTCCAAAACTATTTTACGAATTCTCCGAGACACTCTTATGCATGTGACCCATTAGGTTCCCGGTTATGTTGGCCACTTAGATTAACACTTAATCTGAGCAAGTCATGAGCGGTATCTAGCAACACATCATGACCTCCAATTGACCGGAAAGTAATTGGTTTGACGAATGAACTTATACTCATCATGAACCATATTACGAACCTTTCCATAGACAATTACCGTGCAATTCATCCTTTCACCATGCTATACCCCACTTGGTTATGAGTATGGGAAAAGTGTCAACTCTTACTAGACTGACTAAGTCAAATCTAGTCCAAGTGATATCAGTTCTTGTCCTGGGACTCATTACTTTATATGTCACTGAAGACACTCTTCATGAAATATATACTCCGGCCAGAGATTTCCAAGTAATGACCCTGACAAGAGGCCATGTGTATCATCTTCTGCTATCACAGAAGTGGTGAATCTTCTATTGGCTACTCAATTACCTTCGAATACCTCAAGCTGTACCCAATCACCACCCTATGAGCGACCTCTGTAAGGCAACAAGGAATGGAGTCAAAGCACAGAATCAGTATCCAAGATATCCTTGAGCACCTCAAGTCTAAGGATACTTGCACCATTGCTATGATGAGATTATCACTGACATTAGAATAGGACATCCATGTGATGATCTCATAGCAGGTCAACCAATGTACTTACTACCTCTAGTAAGCACCCACATCTCAACCCTAAATATCTCATATTTACAGTTTCTGAGATCCACTGCTTGACCAAATCAAGGAGTTTGAGATGTGCTAGTCTTTCCGGATTACCGATGTCCGATCTCGGTAATCCTATGACTAGGGATAATTTAGATCTTGACATAATTGCACATGATAGGAATCTCAGTAGTATGATCACATCACAATTTCCTTCATGCTATGTCATATATCATGGACTTCATTAATTTGCTTATTGATCAATATCAGTTCATAAATAATGAACAGCAACGTAATGAAATATGCCTTTCTTTATTTATTCATAAAGGCTGTACACAAATTTGTACAAAATGTGCTAAAGGCGATTGCCTGCAGGGCACTACTTTAACAATCTCCCACTTGACCTAAAGCCAATCGCCTTGATATCTAATACCATAGGCGAGTACATGAGAATCAAAACTCTTTTGTGATAATGGCTTTGTCAACGGATCAGCAATATTCTGCTCGGTGGGAATTCTCTCTATCTGCACATCACCTCAACCAATGATCTCCCTGATCAGGTGATATCTGCGGAGTACGTGTTTGGATCGTTGATGAGACCTTGGTTCCTTCGCCTGCGCAATAGCCCCATTGTTGTCACAATACAACTGCATGGGCCCATCATCGCTAGGAACCACACCAAGTTCGAGAATGAACTTTCGATCCAAACCGCTTCCTTTCACGCTTCAAGCGGCAATGTACTCGCCTCGGTTGTTGAATCGGCGATCGTCTCTTGTTTGAACTCTTCCAACCGCCTCGCCATTCGATGTGAATCGTAACTGATTGGGATTTGGAATCATCCTTATCGATTGAGGCGGCATCAGATACCCGCTCACTGGAGATCTCCATCCCCATATATCAAGAACACATCCTTAGTCCTTCGCAAGTACTTGAGGATATTCTTAACAGCCACCCAGTGACCCTCACCAGGATCCGATTGGTATCTGCTCGTAACACTTAGAGCATATGATACATCTGGTCTCGTACATAGTACAGCGTACATGATAGATCCTACCGCAGATGCATACGGGATCATATTCATGCGCATCCTCTCATCTTGTGTCTTAGGACACATAGATTTCGAGAGTGTTGTCCCATGAGTCACGGGAAAGTACCCTATCTTGGATTGCTCCATGCTAAACCTCTTTAGCATCTTGTCTATGTACGTTGATTGTGAAAGACCAAGCAACCTTTTAGATCTATCTCTATAGATTCTTATCCCAAGGATATAAGTTGCTTCACCAAGGTCTTTCATGGCAAATTGTTTAGACAACCAAATCTTGACTGATTGTAGCATAGAGACATCGTTTCCTAGCAATAATATGTCATCTACATACAGCACAAGGAATACGATTACAGTCCCACTAACCTTCTTATACACACAGTATTCATCCGGATTTTGTGAGAAACCAAACTCTTTGATTACCTCATCAAAACGGATGTTCCAACTCCTGGATGCTTGTTTCAATCCATAGATGGATTTCTGAAGCTTGCATACCTTTTCGCCATCATAGGAGGTGAAGCCCTCGGTTGTGTCATATACATCCTCGCCTAGATTTCCATTTAGGAAAGCTGTCTTCACATCCATTTGCCATATCTCATAATCATAATGAGTGGCAATGGCTAGGAGTATCCTAATGGATTTAAGCATTGCTACTGGGCTGAAGGTCTCGTCGTAGTCAACTCCTTGTCTTTGACAAAAACCTTTAGCCACAAGCCTTGCTTTATAGGTAATTACATTACCATCCATGTCGGTTTTCTTTTTGAAAACCCATTTGCACCCTATGAGTTTTATTCCTTCGGGTGCCTCAACCAAAGTCCATACTTGGTTTTCATACGTGGAATCCATTTCAGCCTGCATGGCGTGAGACCATTTCTGAGACTTTGAACTCTTCAGAACCTCTTCATAGGTGGTAGGCTCATCATCTTCTATGAGCAATACGTCATTCTGTTCATTCACGAGAAATCCATATCTCTCGGGAACAGAGCGTATCCTACGTAACCTACGAACTTCGTGTGTTGTAAAAGGTTGAACTGTTACTTCATCTGTATGAGTCACAGTTTCAGGTTCAGGCAGTTGATCTGCGTCTGTTCGAGCATCTTGAACTTCTTCAAGTTCAATCTTGCTCCCACTGTCTTCTTGTAAAAGAAACTCTTTCTCTAAAAAGACAGCATGCTTTGAAACAAACACCTTTTGTTCCTCAGCAAGGTAGAATTGATATCCCATTGTTTCTTTAGGATATCCTACGAACAAACACTTGTCAGACTTTGCATCAAGTTTATCTGACTGTGTCCGTTTCACATAAGCAGAACAACCCCAAACTTTCAAATGAGTATGATAGGGTTTTTTTGTTAGTCCACATCTCATATGGAGTAACATCAACTGTCTTTGATGGAACTCTGTTTAACAAGTAAACAGTTGTCTCTATTGCATACCCCCAAAAGGATTTTGGTAACTTTGCAAAGCCCATCATTGATCGTACCATGTCTAACAAGGTTCGATTTCTCCTTCGCCACACCATTATCTTTGTGGTGTGTAAGGAGGAGTCCATTGAGATAAAATCCCATTATCTCTGAGATAATCCAAAAACTCTTGGTCTAAGTATTCCCCACCACGATCAGATCGTAATGTCTTGATACTTTTCCCAAGTTAGTTTTCTACTTCATTTCTGAATTGTTTGAACTTTTCAAATGCTTCAGATTTGTATCTCATCAGATACAGGTACCCATATCGAGAATAATCATCAATAAAGGTAATGAAGTAAAGACAACCACTTCTGGCATGGATGGACATCGGACCACATACATCTGAATGTATTAGGTCTAATACTCCATTCGCTCGTTCACCCTTTCCCTTAAAGGGTAACTTAGTCATCTTGCCTAATAAACAAGATTCACATGTGTCATATGATTCATAATCAAATGACCCTAAACTTCCACTCTTATGGAGCTTAGCTATGCGTCTCTCATTTATATGGCCAAGGCGATAATGCCATAAGTAAGTTGATTTTAAATTATCTCGTTTATGTCTTTTCGTGTCATTGACATTCATAATTGGATGTGACATATCTAATATGTAAATTCCATTGCATAATGTACCAGTACCATAAAGCATTCCATTCAAACTAATAGAACAACCATTGTTTCTAAAAGTCAAATGGAAACCAGCTCTATTTAAACAATAAACAGACAATATGTTCTTTGTTAACACAGGTACAAAATAACAATCATCCAATTTAATTACAAGCCCACTGGGGAGTGACAAAAAGTAGGTGCCTACGGCTAATGCAGCAACTCTTGCTCCATTTCCCACACGCAGATCTAGTTCTCCCTTCATGAGCTGTCTACTGTCCCTGAGGCCCTGCATATCATTGCATATGTGTGAGCCACAACCGGTATCTAATACCCATATGTTATGTTCAGAAACAGTATTAACCTCAATGACAAACATACCTGAAGAAGTCGAGGCATCTGATGCCTTCTTCTGCTTCAATTCTTCCAGATAGACTTTACAGTTTCGCTTCCAGTGGTCAGTCTTGCCACAATGGAAGCAAGTCCCTTTTGGTGCAGTCGCTTTGGTTTTCTTCTTGGCTGCACTTCCTTTTGGTTTCTTAGACCTTTTCTTCTTTAGATTCTTTTTCTTTGAACCAGAAGAAGAAGCCACCATAAGCACTTGCTTACTATCCTTCTTGATAGATTGCTCTGCTGTCTTGAACAGATTGATCAACTCAGGGATTGTCGTGGATATTTGGTTCATCCGATAGTTTAACACAAACTGTGAATAACTATCAGACAATCCAACTAGAATTAAGTCAACACTTAATTCATAATCCATAACAAAACCTAAGACGACCAACCTCTCAATATACCCATTCATCTTCAGTGCATACTGCACTGCAGATGAACCTAGAGTCATCTTAGTAGTGAAGAGTAGCCTCGAGGTCTCGAACCTTTCAGACCGAGCTTGCTCATCAAACAGTTCCTTAAGATGAAACACTATGGTATGAGCATCCATAGACTCATGCTGCTTCTGCAGCTCTGGTGACATCGAGGCAAGCATAATGCAGGTAGCCATGTCACTGTCTTTAAGATGCTTACGATATGCTTTCGATCCTCATCGAAGTATCGCAGCAGTGGATCAGGAAGTGGAACATCTAGGATATATCCCAGTTCTTCAGATCTGAGAACAATTCTCAGATTTCTCAGCCAATCTAGAAAGTTGGGTCCAGTTAATTTGTTCGAATCCATAAGCGAGCGCAAGTTCACACTGGAAGTCATCTTCAATAACCTATACGGAAAGAGAGAAAGAATGTTAGAATAGAATTACATGCATAATCATAAGGACTTGAATGACATGCATATGGCTCTCACTAGTTTCAAAGAATCCATAACCCTCAGTACGAATCCAAGAAACATTATGACAAAACGTCCTAGTGGGTCGATATCCGACATTACTAAAATGACCTTGGGTTTACCCAACAAGCCACCTTAGGTCAATCGGTAGGTATCGGTCATACCAATTGCATCATAGATATCAGACATTTCTAAAAATGACCTTGGATTTACCCAACAAGCCACCTTAGATCAATCGGCAAGTATCGGTCATACCACTTGATTCATAGATGCAACTATCAACTAGTGCTATCAACTCGTGATGTATGCACACACATTGGGTTATCAACTCTTGATGCATGTACATCTGATGTACACTACCCAATTTCGCCTCTGTCCACGTTGACCTTGAGTTTACTCAACAAATCAACGCTTCTAGTGAAAACCGACCTATTAATCCGAAAATCTTATTTTCATGGTTCGAACATATCCAGTATAGAAGCGAGCTTGGGTTTACCCAACAACCCAACTCTATAAGAACTCTGGTTCTCCCATATTAATGGGGCGTTAGTTTTCATATGATGTGTGAGGGTTTTCGGGTCTCATCTTTTCTTCTCCAAGTCTGTAGGATTATAGTCACTATGACTATATGGAATGATTTAGGTATTTCATCAATCACATTGAGTCTATACCTAAAATCATCCATCATTCCACCTCTCGCATGTTGTTGTAGTCGATGGTGCATGTTCTAGTCATTGGAACATGTGCTGGTCGACTACTATGGATTATCGTGTGCGTTCAATGATTGGTACATGTTCCATCATTGATCGATGGATTATTGTGCACTTTCCAATGACTAGTGCATGTTCCAATGATTGGAATGGATGTGCCCGATCATTTGGTACATGTGCTGATCGATGGTTTTGGCCTGCTATCTAATCGGCTAATTTCTCAATCCGTGTAGTTCAAATTTACAATACCAAGTGTAATATCCTTTATTATGATGTACCAATGAAACACTTTCATTGTACCATGCTTACCATATATAGTCAAACTATACATGAAACTTGAAATTGATGAATACACTCTTATTCATTTAGATTTCCAAATAATTTGAGAATATCAAATTATCACCCTAAGTATCTCTAGGTAGTCTACAATTTATCAAGACTACTTCGGCACCTGTCACAAAATTTGTGACGTCCAAAACAATCAAGATAAGGGAATATACTAACGAGACGCTAATGAGACACATTTGACATCCTCAATTGTTTGGAAACTCGATTTCAAGAAAATCATTTAGGCAAGCATACAACATCAATGTAACACATTTTTAATCACATTAAAAATGATCCAAGGCATTGTAATTGAGAAATACACAATTTTTCATTTCAAACAAAACAACTCCAGCAACTTTCTCAAAACTGCCAAGTTCTGTGTTTTGCTTGAAAAACTCATTGAAAAAATTTCAATAAATTCTAAGAAAATTACAGAGGTTACAAAATGTTCCCAAAATTCTTCATGAATTCTTTCAGGATTTATTTCCAACAAAAACTCATCCAACCTCAGCAACAAAGACAATGTAGAATCTGTGTTCCTCAACACAGTTATTCCCAGCAGCACACCATAAATTCTCAAATAAATAGTAAATCACCTTGAAAATATTTTTCCATTCTCATAGACATTCATAAACATCTTAGAGACAAGTTGGTGAAAGAAAATCCAAAAAAAAAAATTTATACAATTTATTCTCGAATTTATAAGCATGCCTGTTCATTGAATGTGCACAAAGACAGCAACCAGAACATTAGGGAATAAATTAGCAAAACCATATCAAATCACATTGATAAATTCCAAGCTTCCACAAACATATGCAACAACATCTTGTGAACATATCTGGGCAAGAAAATTTTGAAAACTATATTTCTATACTGAATTAGAAATTCACACATCAACATGCATCATCGTCACAAGCAATAGGCAACTCTGACCTAGTCATGGTTTCTTCGTTATATACGACACAAGTGGCTCTGATACCACTGTAGGAAAATCCCGGTGTGAGCATCACATGCCCACGGTGCGGAAAACAAAAAATTTTTTTGTTCCGGGACCTTCCCGAAAGCCAGGATCCATGCGTCTATACAACAAACTCAAACCATAACGGCCAAAGGAGACCGTCTCCAACGGTATCCACGCAGAGATCGGAGAACCTAACCGGGACAAACCCTTTGACCCGGGAATAGCTAGAACAAATTAAAGACTGCTAGATCTTACCTTTGTTCTTGGAGAGCTTGAGAAACAATGGAGAAGATGAAGAAGCTTGGAGACCAAAGTGATGATCGTTGGAGATGAGAGATGAGAGGAAAAACTCTTTCTTCCTTTTCTTTCAAAACCCACGAAGATGATCATTCAACTAAGACCAAAGAAACTCTTTCTTTTCTTGCTTTTTCTATAAGCCACGATCATCATCTCCATTCTACCTTTTTCATTTTGTCTTTTAGTCATTAAATTCCATTTGATGACTAAGCAAATAAAGGAAGCTTCTTCTCCTCTTTCATCCATCCACGTTTACACACACACACACACACACACACACACACACACACATATATATATATATATATATATATATATTAATTCTTTAATTAATTAATCATATATATATATATATGCATATAACTGCTGAAGTGGTCCAACACACCAGTCGGTCCCTAAGGTCCCGTATGGAAAATCACCAGAAACGATTTTTAGCAATATCGATGTCGCGATCTCATCGGGATATATCTCGATCTCATCGGGATCTATTTAATCCGATTGCTCTCCATTTATTGGAACTCTGTCCAAAACTATTTTACGAATTCTCTGAGACACTCTTATGCGTGTGACCCATTAGGTTCCCGGTTATGTTGGCCACTTAGATTAACACTTAATCTGAGCAAGTCATGAGCGGTATCTAGCAACACATCATGACCCCCAATTGACCGGAAAGTAATTGGTTTGATGAATGAACTTATACTCATCATGAACCATATTACGAACCTTTCCATAGACAATTACCGTACAATTCATCCTTTCACCATGCTATACCCCACATGGTTATGAGTATGGGAAAAGTGTCAACTCTTACTAGACTGACTAAGTCAAATCTAGTCCAAGTGATATCAGTTCTTGTCCTGGGACTCATTACTTTATATGTCACTGAAGACACTCTTCATGACATATATACTCCGGCCAGAGATTTCCAAGTAATGACCCTGACAGAAGGCCATGGGTATCATCTTCTGCTATCACAGAAGTGGTGAATCCTCTATTGGCTACTCAATTACCTTCGAATACCTCAAGCTGTACCCAATCACCACCCTATGAGCGACCTCTGTAAGGCAACAAGGAATGGAGTCAAAGCACAGAATCAGTATCCAAGATATCCTTGAGCACCTCAAGTCTAAGGATACTTGCACCATTGCTATGATGAGATTATCACTGACATTAGAATAGGACATCCATGTGATGATCTCATAGCAGGTCATCCAATGTACTTACTACCTTTAGTAAGCATCCACATCTCAACCCTAAATATCTCATATTTACAGTTTCTGAGATCCACTGCTTGACCAAATCAAGGAGTTTGAGATGTGCTAGTCTTTCCAGATTACCGATGTCCAGTCTCAGTAATCCTATTACTAGGGATAATTTAGATACTGACATAATTGCACATGATAGGAATCTCAGTAGTATGATCACATCACAATTTCCTTCATGCTATGTCATATATCATGGACTTCATTAATTTGCTTATTGATCAATATCAAATCATAAATAATGAACAGCAACGTAATGAAATATGCCTTTCTTTATTTATTCATAAAGACTGTACACAAAATTGTACAAAATGTGCTAAAGGCGATTGCCTTCAGGGCACTACTATAACAATCCCTGTATTTTTTTACGAATTTAGGGTGATCCAAACAAATGAGATAAGTCCCAAATTGAAACTAGTTTAGAATACCAGCGGGATTGAAACACGAAATGAAAGTTAATTGTTTGAGGACTTTAGAGTCAGAATTATGAAATGCTGAAAATGTGTCATTTAAGTGTTGTACAAAGGGAATTTTAATTGAATGGGTATCCTGTGAAATATGGATAAATAAGTGAAGGGTGTTACTGACCTTAGTGACTCAGAAGAGAACAAAAAAAGGTCAGGTTTATAAAAATCAAAATAAATACAAATTACATCATTTTTTAGCCATCTTTGGATATGTGACATTCATATGAGTCTATTGAAAATGGCAATTTGAATCACCTTAATTGGTTATGAAATGAATAAGTTATAATGATTTTAGTTAGGAAGGGTTCAACTCATGACAGAATATTAAGGTTGATTGTAAATGGGATATTTGGAAACCTTAATGACCGAATTAGAAAATGGTCATAAAAAATGTGAATTTATGTGTTAACTAGAGGTATGGAAAGTTTGAAAAACATTGGATCTATGTATAAAAAGTTAGGCTTTTGCGAATCAAACCTATGCGGATGAATCAATGAAACCAAATAGGTTCAAGTATGATTAAGCTAATCAAGACATAAAGAATCAGATACTTGAAATTTTGAGCTAAGTTTGGACATAATTTCAAGGGAAAATTTTGTTTGAAACCAATTTGACCATTATAGAAGAAAATATAAATTTATAATGATATATGTTAAGAAATGAGGTTTATGTAAGAATGATTAATGCGAATATATATAATTTTTATGCATGTTACCCAATAACTTGTGAAAGCAGAAGAGGAATAGGACTAGAAGTCGTACCTAGTACCTCTCAAGTTCAAGAAAATTAGAAAAGATATCAAAATCCTGAGATAGTCGAGGTGAGTATAATCATGCTACTATACTTGTTTACTAATCCTTTTTTTAGCTTGCGGCTTGTTGAATTGTTCTCGAACCTGTATGACCTATTTGATATATGACTCTATGTGATTGAGTCTAGCATGTTGTATGCCAGATTGATCAGAAGATATTCACATTCTTTGCATCTTCTGGTCACCTTGTTATGTTGAACCTATTAATTGCAATTCTTTGATGAATCATGTTTCTCTTGTTAGTCATGATTGGTGAGTTCACAGGATACCCAACTGATGGAGTATATTATCAGACCATGTGCACATAGGTAACCCGTTGGTTATGGGTTAGATTAGGGTCCCACTAGGAGAGAGCAGGCCTCTAGGAGCAGGGTTAGGCCAACCTTGTCTAGAATAAGAAAAAGGGAGATACCCCGTACTAGCATGCCTCTGTCTCTTCTTAAGAAATTCAGAAAATCAGAACTCAGAAATGAGAAATCTTAGAATTAGAAATCCTGTAGAACTCTACCAAAGAAATAATCCAAAATTCAAAAAGAACCCAAAACTCATAAAAGAATTCATAAACCAAAATCATTTTTTAAAAATAGAACAATTCATAATGAGATTTATTATTGATACTCATGTGATTGCCGCATTTGAAATTACTACCTATTTATTTATTGATACCACGTATTGTTGCTTAGAATGTCACAGACCATTCTTGTGAAGTTACCCTTGTGTTACCTAGCCTCACAAGCATGGTAGCATGTTTATATCTCACTGAATCGTGTTGTAGACTCACCTCTCACTATCATCATTTCAGGGGATTAGTAGATCATACGAGAGAGAAATCTAAGCCTTTTGAGACTCGCTTGGATAAACAGACAAGTAATTTTTTGGGAATGATATTAATTGCATATGCTTATAGTTGCTCCATGTTTTGTCATAATCATATATACATGATACATGTATGGATATACTATGTTATTGAGAATGATTTCAGTTGATGATATCAGATAATCATAGATTGGCAGATTATAAGTAGCTAATGTATGTTAGAATTACAGATTGAGATCCTTACTTCTTTCAAAACTATTAAGTAGGTACAAGGATTAATCAGACAAACGAATGGGTCATGTCAGATTTTTAGTAGAATATAGAAATGTTAGGCTTACTACGGATTTTGGTGGAATTAAGCCTACCTATTCCCTAGTGTCAACACGGTCTAAAAGGCAAGTCATGTCAAAGTCATAGGCACAACTACTTACCTATATATATACATCAACTAATTAATAATGTAGTAATCATTGTTAACTATAATTGAATAAGATTAACAGTTAATGATTAATAATTAATTTACAAATAAACTATAATTTAATAAATCATTGAATTTACTATATTCTAATTACCATTATTAATCAAGTATCACAATTTCATAAATCAATTAATTAATTATATTTTAACTAACTCATACTTACATGAAATTATATTTTGATTTACTAAATATTTATAATTGAATTAATTAAAGATATTTTAAAAATATGTAATTAAAAAGGATAAAATATTTTAGATGCATTAATAATAACATAAGTAATAATTACATGTTAATAATTAATAATAAATTAATTAATAAGATTTCAATAAATCAATTATTTAATTATATATTGATTATTATGAATTACATTTTAAATTATTTTATATAATTAAGAAATTAACAAAAGATCTTTTCACGAATGTATGACATTTAAGTCATGACTATGACTCCAATAATGGTAAAAGTTTATTTTATTTTAATTATATAACAAATTAATTATTTTATTACTCAATAATATACTTAAGTCATGCCTGTGATCCCTATAATAATAAATTTTATTTTATTTTAGTAATTAGTCAATTAATTATTTTGTTATTCATTAATAATATATTATAATTAGACACTTAATTATATATATATTATATTTACTAAAATGAAAATATAAGCACACATTTATTTAATTAATTAAGAAATAAATTAATTATATTTTAATAAACCAATACTTAAAAATGTTATAAAATAATATAGGTGTTAATTACCCACAAAAGAAAATAACATGCACAAAGATGACGGTCATGTCTGTAAATATTAAGTCACAAGTGTAGCTATTTACCTATATGTATACATCAACTAATTAATAATGCATTAATCATTATTAATTATAACTGAATAAGATTAACAGTTAATGACTAATAATTAATTTATAAAATGTATAATTTAAAAATCTATTAATCTATTATATTCTAATTACCATTATTAATCAAGTATCACATTGTCATAAATCAATTAATTAATTATATTTTAACTAACGGATAATATTTTAATTATATGAAATTATATTTTAATATACTAAATAGTTATAATTAAATTAATTTAAGATATTTTAAGAATATGTTATGAAAATGGGAAAATATTTTAGACTAGTTAATAATAACATAAGTAATAATTATGTGTTAATAATCAATAATTATTTAAATAATAAAATTTCAATAAATCAATTATTTAATTATATATTAATTATCATGAATTATATTTTAATTAATTTTATTTAATTAAGGAATTAAAAATAGATCTTTTCATAAGTGTGACAATTAAGTAACGTCTGTGACTCTTATAATAGTAAAGTTCATTTTATTTATTTTAATTAATTAATTAATTAATTTGTTATTAATCAATAATATACTTAAGCCACTCATGTGACTCCTATTATAATAATATTTTATTTTATTTTAAGTAATTAATCAATTAATTTTTGTTATTAATTAATAATATATTATAATTAGTCAATTAATTATATATATTATATTTAACAAAATGAAAAATAAAGAGCTAATTTTGTTTAGTTAATTAAAGAATAAATTAATTATATTTTAATAAATCAATACTTAATTAATTAATTATTTAATAACAAATGTTATAAAATTGTATAGGTGTTAATTGCTCATAAAAAGAAAAGAACATGCACAACATGGTAGTCACGTTTGTGAATATTAAGTCACAGTGTGACTAATTCCCTATACATATATACATCAACTAATTAATAATTCATTAATCATTATTAATTAGAATAAGATTAATAGTTAATGACAAATAATTAATTTATAAACAAAACTATAATTTAAAAATCAATTAATATATTGTATTCTAATTACCATTATTAATCAAGTATCCCATTGTCATAAATCAATCAATTAATTATATTTTAACTAAATGATAATATTTTAATTATATAAAATTATATTTTAATTTACTAAATAGTTATAATAAAATTGAGTGAAGATATTTGAAGAATATGTAATTAAATTGAGAAAAATAGTTAGATACGCATTAACAATGACATGAGTAATAATTACGTGTTAATAATCAATAATTAATTAATTAATAAGATTTCAATAAATCATTTATTTAATTATATATTGATTATTATGAATTACATTTAATTATTTTATTTAATTAAATAATTAAAATAGATCTTTCCACAAGCTGACGCTTAAGTCACGTTTGTGACTCTTATAATAATAAAGTTTATTTTATATTAATTAATTAATCAATTAATTATTTTTATTATTCAATAATGTACTTAAGTCACACCTTTGACTCTTATTATAAAAAATTCATTTTATTTTAAGTAATTAGTCAATTAATTATTTTGTTATTAATTAATAATATATTATATTTAACAAAAATGATAAAAGCACTAATTCTATTTAATTAATTAAAGAATAAATTAATTATATTTTAATAAACCAATAATTAAATATTTAATAACAAATATTATAAAATTATATAGGTGTTAATTGCCGTAAAAGAAAATAACATATACGACATGGTAGTAATGCTTGTGAATATTAAGTTACAGGCATGACTACTTACATACATATATACATCAATTAATTAATAATATATTAATCAAAACTAAATAAGATTAACAATTAATTTATAAATAAAGTACAATTTAATAAATCATTTAATTTATTATATTCTAATTACCATTATTAATCAAGTATCACATTTTCATAAATCAATTAATTAATTATATTTTAAGTAACTAATTATATTTTAATTTACTAAATAATTATAATTAAATTAATTAAATATATTTTAAAAATATGAAATTAAAAATATGCAAAAATATTTCAAACGCATTAATCATAACATAAGTAATATTTACATGTTAATAATAATTAAATAAATAAATAAATAAATAGATAAATAAATAAGATTTAAATAAATCAACTAGTTAATTATATATTGATTATTATAAATTTTATTTTAATTAATTGTATTTAATAAAGGAATAAAAATAGATCTTTTCATAGGCGTGACATTTAAGTCACAGACATGACTCCTATAATAGTAAAAGTTCATTTCATTTTAATTGAATAATCAATTAATTATTTTGTCATTAAACAATAATATACTTAAGTCACGCCTATAACTCCTATAATAATAAAATTTTATTTTATTTTAGGTCATTAATCAATTAATTATTTTATGATTAATTAATTCAATTATTTATTTTTATTAATTAATAACATATTATAATTAGTCAGTTAATTTTATATATACTATATTTAATAAAAATGAAAAAGGCACCAATTCCATTTAATTAATTATTTAATAACAAATGTTATAAAGTTATATAGGTGTTAATTGCCCATAAAAAGAAAATAACATGCACAAGTGAGACAAGTAACATCAGTAAATGTTAAGTCACAAGCGTAACTACTTACCTATATATATACATCAACTAATTAATAATGCATTAATCATTACTAATTATAACTAAATAAGATTAATAATTAATGACTGATAATTAATTTATAAATAAAGTATAATTTAAAAATCAATTAATTTATTATATTCCTATTACCATTATTAATCAAGTATCATATTACCTTTAACGCGGACTTTACGAGCTCTTTAATGATTGTTTTGTATTTGGAGATACTACTATATTAATATATACATGGTTGTATATGAGTTCAAAGATGAATTTGAATGATTAATGATTGTTAATAATAATTGAATAAGATTAGCGACTAATGATTAATAACAAATTTGTAAATAAAGTATAATTTAATAAATTATTTAATTTATAATATTCGATTACCATTATTAATCAAATATCACATTTTCATAAATCAATTAATTAATTATATTTTAACTAACTCATAATATTTTAATTACAAGAAATTATACTTTATTTACTAAATAGTTATAATTAAATTAATTAAAGAATTTTAGGAATATGTAATTAGAAAAGGAAAAATATTTTAGACGCATCGGTAATAACATAAGTAATAATTACGTGTTAATAATCAATAATTAATTTATTAATTACTAAGATTTCAACAAATAAATTATTTAATTATATATTGATTTTATGAAATATATTTTAATTTATTTTATTTAACTAAGGAATTAAAATAAGTATTTTCACGGACGTGACACTTAAGTCGAGTGTGACTACAATAATAATAATTTTATTTTATTTTAAGTAATTAATTATTTTCTTATTAATTAATAATATATATTATAAAATTATACAAGTGTTCATTGCAATTAAAAGAAAATAACTTGCGACATGGTAGCAACGCTTGTGAATATTAAGTCACAAAGCGGCTACTTACTTATACATATATGCATTAATTAATTAATAATATATTAATCGTTGTCAATTATAATTGAATAAGATTAACAATTAATTATTATAAATTAATTTATAAATAAAGTATAATTTAATAAATCATTTAGTTTATTATATTATAACTATCATTATTAATCAAGTATCACATTTTCATAAATCAATTAATTAATTATATTTTAACTAACGATAATATTTTAATTGCATGAAATTATATTTTAATTTGCTAAATAATAAGGATTAATAAGACAAACGAATGGGTCACGCCAGATTTTCAATAGAATATAGGAAAAAATTAGGCTTACTACGAGTTTTGGTGACATTAAGCCTACCCATTCCTAGTGCCAACACGGTCCAAAAAGTGAGTCGTGTCATATATTAATCATTGTTAATCATAATTGAATAAGATTAGAAGTTAATGATTAATAACTAATTTGTAAATAAAGTATAATTTAATAAATCATTTAATTTATTATATTCTAATTACCATTATTAATCAAGTATCACATTTTCATAAATCAATTAATTAATTATATTTTAACTAACTCATAATATTTTATATACTAAATTAATTTTATATATTTTATATTTAATAAAATTGAAAATATAATTAATAATTAATAGATTAATTATATTTTAGTAAATCAATAATTAATTAATTAGTGATTTAATAACAAATGTTATAAAATTATATAGGCGTTAATTGCCCATGAAAATAAAATAACATGCACAACATAGTCATCACACTGTGAATATTAAGTCACAGGCTTGAGTACTTACTTATATATATATACATTAATTAATTAATAATATATTAATCATTATCAATTATAATTGAATAAGATTAACAGTTAATTTAACAAATTATTTAATTTATTTTATTATAACTACTATTATTAATCACGTATCACATTTTCACAAATCAATTAATTAATTATATTTTAACTAACTCATAATATTTTAATTACATAAAATTATATTTTAATTTACTAGATAGTTGTAATTAAATTTAATAAGATTTTAAGGAATATGTAATTAAAAGGAAAATATTTTAGATGCATCAATAATAACATAAGTAATAATTACGTGTTAATAATCAATAATTAATTAATTAATTATTAAGATTTCAATAAATAACTTATTTAATTATGTATTGATTATTTTGAAATACTTTTAATTGATTTTATTTAATTAAGGAATTAAAATAGATCTTTTCACAAGCGTGACACTTAGGTCACGTCTGTGACTCAATAATATTAAATTTTTATTTTATTTTTAGTAATTAATTATTTTGTAATTAATTAATAATATATTATATTTAGTGAATTAATTTTATATATTTTATATTTTATAAAAATGAAAAATATAAGCATTGATTCAATTAATTAATTAACTAATTATATTTTAGTAAATGAATACTTAATTAATTAGTGATTTAATAACAAATGTTATAAAATTATATAGGCATTAATTGCCAATAAAAAGAAAATACACCTATGAATATTAAGTCACAGGCATGACTACTTACCTATATATATATATATATATAATTAATGATTGTTAATAATAACTGAATAAGATTAGCGACTAATGATTAATAACAAATTTGTAAATAAAGTATAATTTAATAAATTATTTAATTTATAATATTCTGATTACCATTATTAATCAAGTATCACATTTTCATAAATCAATTAATTAATTATATTTTAACTAACTCATAATATTTTATAGTTATAATTAAATTAATTAAAGAATTTTAGGAATATGAAATTAGAAAAGGAAAAATATTTTAGACGCATCAGTAATAACATAAGTAATAATTACGTGTTAATAATCAATAATTAATTAATTAATTACTAAGATTTCAACAAATAAATTATTTAATTATATATTGATTTTATGAAATATATTTTAATTTATTTTATTTAATTAAGGAATTAAAATAAGTATTTTCACTAGGCGTGACACTTAAGTCGAATGTGACTACAATAATAATAATTTTATTTTATTTTAAGTAATTAATTATTTTCTTATTAATTAATAATATATATTATAAAATTATGCAGCGTTCATTGCAATTAAAAAGAAAATAACTTGCGACATGGTAGCAACGCTTGTGAATATTAAGTCACAAAAGCGGCTACTTACTTATACATATATCGTTAATTAATTAATAATATATTAATCGTTATCAATTATAATTGAATAAGATTAACAGTTAATTATTATAAATAAATTTATAAATAAATTATAATTTAATAAATCATTTAATTTATTATATTATAACTATCATTATTAATCAAGTATCACATTTTCATAAATCAATTAATTAATTATATTTTAACTAATTGATAATATTTTAATTGCATGAAATTATATTTTAATTTGCTAAATAGTTATAATTAAATTCATTAAAGATATTTTAAGAATATGTAATAAAATGGGAAAATTATTTCAGATGCATTATTAATAACATAAGTAATAATTACGTGTTAATAGTCAATAATTAATTAATTAATAAGATGTCAATAAATCAATTATTTAAATATATATATTGATTATTATGAATTATATTTTAATTAATTTTATTTAATTAAGGATTAAAATAAATCTTTTTATAGGCGTGACTCTTAAGTCACGTCGGTGACTCTATAATAGTAAAACTCAATTTGTTTTAATTAAATAATTAAATAATTAATTTGTTATTGATCAATAATATACTTATGCAATGCCTGTGACTCCTATAATAATAAAATTTCATTTTATTTGAAGTAATTAATGAATTAATTATTTTGTTATTAATTAATAATATAATACAATTAGAAAATTAAGTTTATTTATATTATATTTGATAAAAATTAAAAATATAGGCTCTAATTCTATTTAATTAATTAAAGAATGCATTAATTATATTTTAATAAATCAATACTTAATTAATTATTTAATTAATAAAAATTTTATAAAATTATATAGGTGTTAAATGCCCTTAAAAGAAAATAACATGGACAACATGGTAGTCATGCATGTGAATATTAAGTCACAGGCTTGATTATTTTCCTATATATAGAGCAACTAATTAACAATAAATTAATCATTATTAATTATAACTGAATAAGATTAATATTTAATGATTAATAATTAATTTATAAATGAAGTATAATTTAATAAATCATTTAATTAATTATATTCTAATAACCATTACTAATCAAGGGTGACATTTTCATAAATCAATTAATTAATTATATTTTAACCAACTAATAATATTTTAATTACATGAAATTATATTTTAATTTACTAAATATTTGTAATTAAATTCATTAAAGATATTTTAAAATTTGTAATTAAAATTGGGAAAATATTTCAGACATATTAATACGTGGTCATAATCAATAATTAATTAATTAATAAGATTTAAATAAATCAATTATTTAATTATTGATTTATAATTATGAATTATGTTTTAATTAATTTTATTTAATTAAAGAATTAAAATGGATCTTTTAATAGGCAGGACACTTACCTATATATATATACATCAATTAATTAACAATATATTAATTATTATTTATTATAATGAATAAGATTAACGAGTTAATGATTAATAAATAATTTATAATTAAAGTATAACTTAATAAATCATTTAATTTATTATATTCTAATTACCATTATTAATCAAGTATCGCATTTTGATAAATCAATTAACTAATTATAATTTAATTTACTAATATTATTTTAATTACTTAAAATTAAATTTTAATTTACTAAATAGTTGTAATTAAATTCATCAAAGAAATTTTAAGAATAAGTTATTAATTATATTTTAAAAATCAATACTTACTTAATTATTTATTTAATAAAAATGTTATAAAATTATATAGGGGTTAGTTGCCCGTAAAAAGGAAATAACATGTACGACATGGTAGTCATGCTTGTGAATATTAAGTCACAAGTGCGACTACTTACCTATTTATATACTTCAATTAATTAATAATATATTAATCATTATTAATTATAATTGAATAAGATTAACAATTAACGATTAATAATTAATTTGTAAATAAAGTATAATTTAATAAGTCATTTAATTTATTATATTCTAATAACCATTATTAATCGAGTATCACATTTTCATAAATCAATTAATTAATTATATTTTAACTAACTGATAAAATTTTAATTTCATGAAATTATATTTCAATATACTAAATTGTTTGGCAAATCACATAAAAGAGCCCCTGTGATATACTTTATTATTCATCTTAGCCTCTGTGTTTTTGATTCGTTAACTTTAGCCCCTGTGTTTTGTATTCTCATTCAAAACACCCAATTGGATGTTTTCGGACAAATTTGACCTTGAAATACCTGAATTTTTTTGCAAATACATAACGAAATCGCAAATACATAATGAAAATACATAATACAACTTCCTTTATAATTTATAAATCGCTACTAAACATGGTCCTACGATTCCCAAATTTAAAATTACACATTTCAAGTCTTGCAAAATTATTACCCCTAAATGTTTAACATTGAAGAAGCTTCAAACTTATATCAGCTATTCTTCCATCTCAAAAACCTAGCTTGGTACGGCGTCAGTGCCTGCGCTTTGCATTATACCTGATGGTGTTATCCGTTCGCATGCAAATCCAGTGAGGAATGGGCGTGTTCTGTCTCATCTTCTTCGCCAACTTCTTCTTGATACGGAAGGATTTGTGTGATGGCATTTTCGAGTCTCTTGAAGTTGATTCACACGAAAAAGCCTACTTTAACATCTGATGAAATAGAGAGAAAGTAAATAAAATATCCAGATTCACTTTTTTTTAGGGCCAAAAACCCTAAACTCACGTTGAACTTACAAGATTTACCTTTTCGAGTGGGGGAAATAAACATTGGAGTGGGGACAATGATTTTGAACTTTGAACTTTCAATCTCGTCAGCGCTATTGGATTAAAAAAGGTAAGCTTCACTCATCTTCAACATTTACCTTTTCGAAATGGAACAAACATTGGAGTCCGACTCATTCTCTATGGGTATTCCACATCTTGGTTGCTTTCTTTATAGATTTTCGAAATCATTGTCTAACAATGCATTTTTTACGTAATGATTCGAAATCATGTCTAGTTTTTGCCAACATGTGGACCCAAAGTCTTGAAATAGCTTCGTGTAAGTAGGATATATGCCTTTGTTTATGTAGTTTAATTGGCATGTGGTCCCAAAAACAATGCATTCTGAGTTAAATATTAATGTGTTCCCACATCATGTCTAGTTTTTGCCAATATGTGGACCCAAAGCAAGAAAATGCTTCCTGTAAGTAGGAGAGATGCCTTTGTTTATGTAGTTTAATTGGCATGTGGTCCCAAAAATAATGCATTGTTTACGTAAATATTAATGTGTATTTGTAGGATGAATCAAAAGGCACAATATATACTGGAGATACATTATGGTGGTACGTATGAGATCAAAGGCAGATGCAAGAAGTATATCGGTGGTGACACATGTTACATGGAGCTAAACAATCTAGACATGTTGGGTTACTACTGGTTCATGAGGGAAGCAAAGAAGTTTGGCTTTACAAATGTTGCAGGAATGCATTATCTGCATCCTGAAAAAAGCCTTGCTGATGGTCAAAGATTGTTATGGAACAATGACAGTTTCCTGGACATGTGTAGGCTATTAAGGAAGTACAAGCTTGTGTCTGTTTATGTGGAGCACATGGTGCATTCCCATGAAGTTATTGAACAGTTGGATGGACCTGAGACTAATGAGGCAGAAGACATTGATACTAGAGGTAGTGTTGGGCAAGCTGCGACTTCCATTACTAATGCTAAAGCAATGGATGCATGTTTAGGAAATAGAAATGTGGAAAGTGGTGGTGTGGAAGGTGGTGGTCATGGAGTTGGTGAAGAAAGCGATGGTGATATAGATGAACATGCTTGGTATGATGATGAAGAGGATTTGGTGGATGTGACAGTGCAATGTGAAGAAGAAGATGATGATGAATCCCAAGTAGCTAGGAGTAATGTAAGGGAGTATGTTAGAATAAGAGATGAGGATGGGAGTGATGCTGATGAGGAAATACCTGTTAAAGTTGTTGGTGAAGTTGAGAATATGGATCATCAAGGCCAGGATGAAGCTCAAACAGATGGTGCTATTGAAGGTATTGGTGGTGATCATGATGATGAAATAGATTCAGAGGAAGATTGTGATGGCAACGTACCAGGATATGAGAGTGATTATCCTAACTCAGAGGATCCAGGCAGTTATAGTTCAAGTGATGAGGATGGTGAAACGGCTTTGAGGAGAGAGGGGAGGACAATATTTTATGATCCAAAAGCTCCAATTCCAATTTTTTCTGTGGGTATGGTTTTTGAATGCCAAGAACAATTCAAAGATGCTGTTAAGAAATGGGCCTTGATCAAAAGATACGCATTAGGATATGTTAGGAATGAACCAAGGAGAGTGAGGTACAAATGCAAGTCAAAAAGTATTGGTATGGGTGGCCAGAGTAGATGTCCATTTGTTCTTCATGCTAGTTTCAACCAAGAAGAACAATTCCAAATTAAAACTTTTAAGAACAAGCACAGATGTTTTGGCACAAATCACATAGAGCTGATGAAAAGAAAAGATATAAAGAAATTGGTGAGGGAGAGAATCTTAGAAGAGCCAAGGATAACTCATAAGAGATTGAGAGGTTATGTCAGAAGCCATTTTCTTTTGAATGTATCTGAAGTCACGATGGGGAGGATAAAAAGAGAAGTAATGGAGGAGGTCAATGGTGGATTTGTGGCTGAGTATGGAAAATTGCATGATTATGCAATTGAATTAGAACGGAGCAATGAAGGAACAAGTACAGAAGTGGTGGTAGATGATAATAATGCTGATAAGATACCATATTTTAAAGCATTCTATGTATGCTTCCAAGCTTGTAAAGAGGGATGGAAAGATGGATGTCGGCCAATAATTGGCATTGATGGATGCTTTCTGAAGCATAGGTGTAGGGGACAGTTATTAACTGCCGTTAGTAGAGATGTTAACAATCAAATGTTTCCGATTGCATGGGCTATAGTTGACTTGGAGACTAAGAAGACATGGAAATGGTTCCTTGAGCACTTGGTATTAGACTTGGAGATTGCTGACGAAGGGCAAGGATTGGCTATCACATCTGATATGCAAAAGGTATGTGTGATATTAACCTTTTTTTGTCTTTGGTTTCTTGTAACTTAATGAATGTTGATTAGAAATGATATAATGTATGTAGGGAATTATTGCAGCAATCGATGTTGTTTTGCCAAATGCTGAGCATAGGCAATGTGCAAGGCACATATATGCTGCTTGGCAAAAAAAGTGGAAAGGTGAGGAAAGGAAAATTCAGTTCTGGAATTGTGCAAGGGCCACTTTTGTTCAACAATTTAAAAAGGAGTTAGAGGAGCTTGATAAGATGGGTAAGGGGAGTGTTGAAGATGCTTTGAGTTATGGTGAAAGATCATGGTGCAAGGCCTTTTTTAGCTTTGAGCTTAAGTGTGACATTGTCGACAACAACCTTACCGAGACTTTTAATGGGTGGATTTTGCCTACAAGGACCAAGCCTATTATTTCAATGCTTGAAGAAATTAGAATAATGGTGATGAGTCGTATTCATGTTAAGAGAGAATTTGCCGCTAGGTGGAGAACTTTCATTGCTCCAAGGATAGTTAAGGTGCTAGAAAAGAATAAGAAAGAATCATTTAATTGGCAATTTCATTTTAATGGAGATGATGGATATGAAGTTTTTCAAGGAGAGACAAAACACATTGTCCTTACCACAACTGACACTTGCTCATGCAGATCATGGGAGTTGATTGGGATCCCTTGTATTCATTGCATTCCAGCACTATATAGAGAGGGGGTAGATCCTGTGAACAAAGTGAATGCTTACTACCACAAGGATACTTATATGAAGGTGTACAGTCATATTATTTGCCCAGTGAGAGGACAGATTTTTTGGGAGACAAGTGGTAAGCCAGCACCTCTACCACCTGTTATTGAGAAGAAGCCTGGAAGACAAAAGCAAAATAGAAGGATAAAGATGAAACAAAGAAGAGTGGTAGGATATCTAGAAAAGGTGGGATGGAGAGTTGCAAGAATTGTGGTGAAATTGGTCATAACTCAAGGACTTGCAAAAAACCAAAGAAGGTTGGTTTTGAACGGGTTGAGTGTTTACACATATTGTGTGTTTTTTTTTTGAACTAAAGTTTGCTTAACTCCATTGAACTTGATAATATTTTGTTTGTTTGTTTTGCATAATCTTAGCAGTGACACCGTAGCTGGTGAAACAAGTACTCAGACCAAAGACAAAGGAAAACAGATTGTTGAGGAAACATCAAAGCTTAAAAAACCATCCATGAAAGGTATTCCAGCTATAGTAAAAGACATTCATGGAGAAAGACCTAAAAGAAAGGTATTCAATTATATGTTTTGGCATGGAAATGGTTAGTTGCTGGACAGTCTCATATTTTTTATTGTTACTATTGCAGAGTGGCCTTCAGGAGACATTGGTACCTGCAGCAAAGAAGAGTAAACCATCTGCAACAAACTATGATCCTGGTTTCGGTACTCATCTGGCACTAAATAAATGGGGTTTAAAGTGGCAAGACAACCCAGCTATCACATTAGCATATCTTCAACAGAAAAAGGTTGTTAGGCTTCATCAAAGGAAAATGTCTTCAAACCAAGCAAGTGAAACCCCTTCAACACAAGCTAGTGCCACAAATGGATCCAAATCGACTTCACATTTTACTGGAGGTCTACTTATGTAATATCAAGTAGTTATGGAATTCTGCTTATACAAATATGTAAATAATATATGGACTACTATCGTTTACCTTTTCCTTGTCTGATAAATTACGTTCCTTCCATATAGAGTAAATGGTAGTTGTGAGGCTATTTTGTAAATGGTAGTTGTGAAGTCTTGCAACTTCTGATTTGCTGTACATATGATCAGATTTATAGTTGATGCCCAATCATAACTGATGTAGGAATCCGATGGCAGATGTAAAATTTTGCTCCAAACCACTTTGGAATATGTGTATTGAAAGAATAAGTGATCTCTAGAAGTGAAGTGTAGGAAAAGTGTTATTTGTTCAATTGAATGTAAACACAAGTAGAAACTGCTTCTCTTTTGCATCCGAACAGTTGTAGGAACAGGAATGTTTTTCCATATCTCTAAAGTTACCTTTTTGTTGTGAACAATCAGTGGTAGTTATTCAACAAATCCAAGCTGTTAAACAATTATGGGGGTGTTTGGAATGTAGGGAATTGAATTCAATCTTGTAATTGAATTCAATTCCCTTGTTTGGAAACAATTATGGGGGTGTTTCATTTTATTTAATTAATAATTTAATTAATAATTAATAATAATAAGTTAATTTTTAAAATATTTCATTTTATTTAATTAATAATTTATTTATATATATTATACAATGATCAGTTACAATGAAAATGGTAATGCAGTTACAACACAATTTGATCAGTTACAATGAAAATGGTAATAAATCTAATAAATCAATAGCGCAGTGAACTCAATAATGTAGGATAGATTGAGGCGAACAATCAAAGAATTCATCACACGGATTTCTTGCAATCATCATATTACAGTGATTATGCAACAACCAAAACATGTTCTTTGATAGTTGTGCCTTCAGCAACAGTCTACATACATTAAGGCCTTAGAATTTATTCAAAAAGTTCATAATAACCATCCCTAGAATGACTCCAATGGCAAAGCCTAAAAATGTGCGGCTCCATGCCATGTGTGTATGCAAAGTGTGAATAGCATTGACTGCTTCATTTGGTGGAAGTGTGAATGGAGTCGGCATGGCGGATGGTGCATTGCTGGTAGTAGCAATGTCTTCAATGCGACGAGTTGGCATCAATGGATCCAGGACATAAGCACTTTGTGCTTCATCCATTGTCCGATACCCCTTGAATCGAGCATTCGGAAACCCCTCAGTAGCCAATTTGACATCATCCCAATTGGTAAAAATACCAACTTGGCGTCCAACAAAGACCACATAGTAGTTGTATCTGCCCATCGGTAGTTACCTGAAAATGATTCATATATAAGGTGAACTTGAAGCAATAATAATTAAGGGCAGTAAGAACATTAACAAAGATGATCACTACAAGAGTTTAATATATTTACAAGATTTGAGAAAATGACCAATTGAATACTTGAATCTATTTACAAGAGTTGGAGACTTTACATGATTTTATTCACTTAAAGAGTGGTCTAAGGTTGTTTAGAAGTTAGTTAACAGATTCTAAAAGCTCAAACTCAAGAACAACTTGTACCCATCTTATTTACCACAGATGGACCCCTGAAAAGCATAAAACAATGATCATATAACCCCTGCAAATTCGGTATGGAATATGCACAATTGAAACAACATGTGTGTAAGTCACTAGATTCATCTCATTAAAACTTAAAACATTGTATTCTACTTAAATCTCTGTAATATCCCAACAAATCTGTTGTCATTTATCTATCATCTCTTTGCCACTTAACACAAGCTACAATCATTTGGAATGTCAGAATATCAAAACTGATTGCACAACAACAAAATAGGATGTTAATAATGTCAATTCAGATGCTTTGCACATTCATGACTGTTCCTAACGAACTAGGTGAAGGGATGACAAGAACTGAATGAATGGGCTATTAATATGAGCTTCTTGAAGGGGTAAAGACTCCATTTCTAGAAGTATGAAGGGAATTTAGGAAGATCTAGACAATGTAGAGCAGAAAGAGATGGTTAAGCAATGATGAAGCATCATTCTCCCCTGTAGTAAATATGTGATGAATCTACATTTTCATTAACAATCATATATAACTTGAGTTTGTTACAAGTGATCTAATACTAGTGATCTAATAGCAAGTATCAAGTCATAGCAAGTATCAAGTCACCTAATAGCTATTTTAAGATATGTAGAATTTTACATACATAAGAATAATTGAAGAAACAACTTACATAGATTTTGGTCATCAAAGCATGATATATTACCATAGTTCCACTACTATTTCATTAGTGTGGAGGAGTTACTCTACAAGATCTTTCTGTTATTAGGAGCAAATTCTTAGGAATAATTTTTTGTTCTGTTTAAACCTCCTTTGTTTAAGGCAGGTTGTTGTAATTCAATTCAGGAAAATCTCCTTGTAATCAAAGAGATAATCTTGACTAATTTAAGCGTATCTTTTATGAACCTTGAGGCATTTAAATACCCAACTACATTGCCTTATTCTCAACACCAACCCACTAACTACATTGCTAATTGCTAGAGCTTTTTCTATGAAGATGTGAAATTTCTGTCCAATATATAGATCACATAACACAAGGCATCATCCAAAGTACCCACAACAAATCAGAAACATGGTAGAAAAATGCAGGTTCAATTCAAAAAATAAACACAAGAAATAGAACAAGAAATTTGGAGAGGTAATGAGGCTCTCGGACACAATGCAAGCTATAAGAATCAACTGTGGTGAAATTGCAAAGGAAATGAGAGAATGATCCAAAACACTGCAAAGTTGACAATAACAAATATGCCCAAAAATAATATACCCATTCTGTTATAAGAAACAAAAAAACCGAAGACCGACAAAATGAAGACTGACAACCCAGAATCCACATGATCCCATTCAAGATCTGACAACAACCCATGCCTCCGACGGTCTCCAAATAACAGATATGTCCTCCATTTCTGACTCCAGAATAGCGCAACCAGAGAAATGGAGTCCGTCGGAGGGAGCGACATTTTTTCCGGAAATAAACAAAAGCTTACCAGTGGAAGAAGAATCCCAGTGGAAGATGCCCAGCGTGCGAGAGATGAGTGACTGTGGGAAGATGCCAACGACGCGTGAATCTGGAAGATGCGACGGAGAGAAGGCAGAGGAGAAAATGTGACAGACCGTGAACTGCTGGAAGAAAAGCGTGAATCTGGAAGAAATAATGTGGAAGAAAAGCTTAAGATCATAGGAGAAAAGCTGGACGATGGCAACAGCGTGAATCTGGAACAAAATATGTGTTTGCTTCGCTCTCTCTAAGTTCAACAAGATTTTAGGGTTTTATTATTTTTTAAACACCTGAGTGGGCCCACATGCGGGGATCTAAGTTGTATTATGTATTTTCGTTACCAGTTTACGGTTTTGCAAAAAAATTCAGGTATTTCAAGGTCAAATTTGTCCGAAAACATCCAATTGGGTGTTTTGAATGAGAATACAAAACACAGGGGCAAAAGTTAACGAATCAAAAACATAGGGGCTAAGATGAATAATAAAGTATATCACAGGGGCTCTTTTATGTGATTTGCCAAATTGTTTTCATGAAATTATATTTTAACTAACTGATAAAATCTTTTCACAGGCGTGACATATGTCACGTCTATGACGCCTATAATATTAAATGTTCATTTTATTTTAATTAAAAAATGAATTAATTATTTTGTTACTAATAAATAATATACTTAAGTCACGCTTATGACTTCTATAATAATAAAATTGTATTTTATTTTAAGTAATTAATCAATTAATTATATTGTTATTAATTAATAATATATTGCAACTAGTCAATTAATTATATATATTATACTTAATAAAAATGAAAATATATTTAATTAATTTAAAATAAATTAATTATATTTTAAGAAATATATACTTATTTAATTAGTTATTTAATAAAATGGCATAAAATTATAAAGGGTAATTGCCCTAAAAAATAACATGCACGCGACATGGTAGTCACGCTGTGAATATTAAGTCACAAGTGTGATTACCACATATATATACACATCAATTAATTAATAATATATAAAAGTTATTAATTATAATGGAATAAGATTAACAGTTAATGGTTAAAATTAATTTGCCAATATAGTATAATTTAATAAATCATTTAATTAATTTTTCCTAATAACCATTATTAATCAAGTATCACATTTTCATAAATCAATTAATTAATTATATTTTAACTAACTCGATAATATTTTTGTTACAAGAAATTATATTTTAATATACTAAATAGTTGTAATTAAATTCATTAACGATATTTTAAGAATACGTAATTAAAATGGGGAAAAAATATTTCATATACATTAATAATAACATAAGTAATATTTATGTGTTAATAATCAATGGTATACTTAAGTCAAGCTCTGTGACTCCTATAAAAACAATTTTTATTTTATTTTAGGTAATTAGTCAATTAATTATTTTATTATTAATTAATAATATATTATAATTAGCCAATTAACTTTATATATTATATTTAATAAAATGAAAAATATAAGAACTAATTCTATTTAATTAATTAAAGAATAAATTAATTATATTTAATAAATCAATACTTAATTAATTATACGGTGTTAGTTGCTCGTAAAAAGAAAATAACTTGTACGACATGTTAGTGATGCTTGTGAATATTGTCACAAGCATGACTACATTCCTATGTATATACTTTAATTAATTAATAATATATTAATCATTACTAATTATAATTGAATAAGATTAACAGTCAATAATGAATAATTAATTTATAAATAAAGTATAATTTAATAAATCATTTAATTGATTATATTCTAATTACCATCATTAATCAAGTATCGCATTTTCATAAACCAAATAATTAATTATATTTTAACTAACTCATAATATTTTAATTACATGAAATTATATTTTGATTTACTAAATAGCTATAACCGAATTAATTAAAGATATTTTAAGAATATATAATTAAAAGGGGAAAAATATTTGAGATGCATTAATAATAACAATAGTAATAATTATGTGTTAATAATCAATAATTAATTAATTAATAAGATTACAATGAATCAATTATTTAATTATATATTGATTATTATGAATTACATTTTAATTGATTTTATTTAATTAAGGAGTTAAAAATATATCTTTTCACGAAGTGACACTTAAGTGACGCTCTGTAATTCCTATTATAATATAATTCTGTTTTATTTTCAGTAATTAATCAATTAATTATTTTGTTCTTAATTAATAATATATTATAATTAATAAATTAATTATATATATTATATTTAATAAAAATGAAAATAAGCACTAACTCTATTTAATTAATTGAAGATTAAATTAATTATATTTTAAGAAATCAATACTTATGTAATTAGTTATTTAATAAAAGCGTTATAAGATTATATAGGGTTAATGGATGACATGGTAGTGACGCTGTGAATATTATCACAGCATGACTACATACCTATGTATATACGCTAATTAATTAATAATATATTAATCATTACTAATTATAACTTAATAAGATTAACATTAGTTATGAATAATTAATTTATAAATAAAGTATAATTTAACAAATCGTTTAATTTATTATATTCTAATTACCATCCTTAATGAATTACCACATTTTCATAAATCAATTAATTAATTATATTTTAATTATAGTAAATTATATTTTAATTTGCTAAATAGTTATAATTAAATTAATTAAAGATATTTTAAGAATATGTAATTAAAATGGGGAAAAATATTTCAAACGCTTTAATAATAACAAAAGTAATATTTACGTGTTAATAATCAATAATTAATTAGTTCGTAAGATTTCCATAAATCAACCATTAACGATTAACAATTAATTTTAAATAAAATATAATTTAATAAATCATTAAATTTATTATATTATAATAAGCATTATTAATCATGTATCAAATTTTCATAAATCAATTAATTAATTATATTTTAACTAACTAATAGTATTTTTGTTACATGAAATTATATTTTAATATAGTAAATAATTGTAATTAAAGTCATTAAACATATTTTAAGAATACGTAATGAAAAATGGGGAAAAATATTTCAGGCGCATTAATAATAACATAAGTAATATTTACGTGTTAATAATTAGTAGTATACTTAAGTCAAGCTGTGACACCTATAATAAAAAATTTCATTTTATTTTAAGTAATTAGTCAATTAATGATTTTGTTATTAATTAATAATATATTATAATTAGCCAATTAATTTTTGTATATTATATTTCATAAAAATGAAAATATGAGCCCTAATTGTATTTAATTAATTAAAGAATAAATTAATTATATTTAATAAATCCATACTTAATTAATTATTAAAGTAATTAAATTGTTATAAAAGTATACAGTGTTAATCGCCTCTAAAAAAGAAAATAACTTGCATGACATGGTAGTGACGCTTGTGAATATTGTCACAGGCATGACCACATACCTATATATATACATTAATTAATTAATAATATATTAATCATTATTAATTATAACTAAATAAGATTAACAATTAATGATTAATAATAAATTTAATGATAAAGTATAATTTAATAAATCATTTAATTTATTTTATTCTAATTACCATTATTGATCAATAATGGTAATTATTAAGATTTAAATAATGATTAATATATTATTAATTAATATATATATATATATAGGTTTAAATAAACCAATTAATTAATTAATGTATATATATATATATATATAGGTTTTCATAAATCAACTAATTAATTATTAAGATTTAAATAAACCAATTATTTAATTATAGATTTATTATAATGAATTATATTTTAATTAATTAAGGAATTAAAATTGGATCTTTTCATAAAAGTGACACTTTCCTATATATATACATCAGTTAATTATTATTAATTATAGCTTAATAAGACTAACAGTTAATGATTAATAACTAATTTATAAATAAAGTATAATTTAATAAATCATTTAATTTATTATATTCTAATTACCATTATTAATCAAGTATCAATTTGATAAATCAATTAGTCAATTATATTTTAAATAAATAGTATTATTTTAATTACATGAAATTATATTTTAATTTACTAAATAGTTGTAATTAAATTCATTTAAGATTTTATAAGAATGTGTAATTAAAATGGGAAAAATATTTCAGACGCATTAATAATACCATAAGTAATAATTACGTGTTAATAATCAATAATTAATTAATAAGATTTTGATAAATCAATTATTTAATTATATATTCATTATTATGAATTATATTTTAATTAATTTTATTTAATTAAGGATTTAAAATAAATCTTTTCAAGCGTGATATTTAAGTGATGTCATATTGCTATAATAGTAAAAGCCAATTTATTTTAATTAAATAATCAATTTATTTATTTTATTAATTAATAATATACTTAAGTCATACTATGATTTTTATAATAATTAAATTCCATCTCATTTTAAGTAATGAGTCAATTAATTTATTTTCTTAATTAATAATATATTATAATTAGTCATTTAATTATATATATATATATATATCATCTTTGATAACAATGAAAATATGTGCACTACTTCTATTTAATTAAGTAAAGAATAAATTAATTATATTTCCATAAATCAATACTTAATTAATTATTTATTTAATAAAAATGTTATAAAATTTTATAGGCATTAATTGCCCATAAAAGAAAAAAACATGCAAAACATGGTAGTCACGCATTTGAATATTAAATCACAAAGTGACTAGTTACCTATATATATACACATCAATTAATTAATATATATATTAATCATTATTAATTATAAGTGAATAAGATTAACAACTAATGATTAATAATTAATTTATAAATAAAGTATAATTTAACAAATCATTTAATTTATTATATTCTAATCACCATTATTAATCAATTATCACATTTTCATAAATCAATTAATTATATTTTAACTAATTAATAAAATTTTAATTACATTAAATTATATTTTATTTGACAAACAGTTATAATCAAATTCATTAAAGATATTTTAAGAATATGTAATTAAAAATTGGGAAAAATTATTTCAGATGCATTAATAATAACATAAGTAATAATTACAAGTTAATAATCAATAATTAATTAGATAATTAACAAGATTTCAATCAATCAATTATTTAATTATATATTGATTATTATGAATTATATTTTAACAAATTTTACTTAATTAAGGAATAAAAATAAATTTTACACAAAGTGATACTTAAATCACGTTTGTGACTCCTATAATAGTAAAAGTTTATTTTAATTTAATTATATAATCAATTATTTATTTTGTTATTAATCAATAATAAACATAAGCCACATTTTGACTCCTATAATAATAAAATTATATTTTGTTTTAAGTAATTAATATATTAATTATTTTGCTATTAATTAACAATATATTATAATTAATCAATCAGTTATTTTGTTATTAATCAACAATATACTTAAGTCACGATTGTGACTCCTATAATAATTAAATTTCGTTTCATTTTAAGTAATCAGTCAATTAATTATTTTGTTATTAATTAATAATATATTATAATTAGACAATTAAGTTTATATATATTGTATTTGATAAAATGGAAAATATAAGCACTAATTCTATTTAATTGATTAAAAATACATTAATTATATTTTCATAAATCAATTTTAATTATTTATTTATTTAATAAAATGTTTTAAAATTATATAGGTGTTAAATGCCCTTAAAAGAAAATAACATGCATAGCTTGACGGTCACACTTATGAATATTAAGACACAAAGTGACTACTTACCCATATATATAGATCAATTAATTAATAATATATTAATTATATTTTAACGAACTAATAATATTTTAATTACATAAAATTATATGTTAATTTATTAAATAGTTGTAATTAAATTCATTAAAGATTTTTAAGAATATGTAATTAAAAAGGCTTAAAATATTTAGACGCATTAATAATACCATATGTAATAATTACATGTTAATGATCAATAATTAATTAATTAATAAGGTTTCAATAGATCAATTATTTGATTATTTATTTGTCAATTAATTACATATATTATATTTGATAAAAATGAAAATATGGGCACTAAATCTATTTAATTAATTAAAGAATGAATCAATCACATTTTCATAAATCAATTCTCAATTAATTATTTATTTAATAACAAATGTTAAAAATTACATAGGTGTTAATTGCCAATAAAAGAAAATAGCATGCGAGCATGGTATTCACACTTATGAATATTAAGTCACAGGAATGATTACTTTCCTATATATATATACGCATCAATTAAGTAATAACATATTAATTATTATTAATTAATTTATAAATAAAGTATAATTTAACAAATCCTTTAATTTATCATATGCTAATCACCATTATTAATCAATTATCACATTTTCATAAATCAATTAATTAATTATATTTTCACTAACTGATAGTATTTTAATTACATTAAATTATATTTTTATTTGTTAAATAGTTATAATTAAATTGATTAAAGATATTTTAAGAATATGTAATTAAAAATCAGAAAAAAGTTATTTCGAAGCATTAATAATAACATAATTAATAATTATGTGTTAATAGTCAATAATTAATTAATTAATAAGATTTCAATAAATCAATTATTTAATTATATATTGATTATTAAGAATTATATTTTAATTAATTTTACTTAGTTAAGGATTTAAAACAGATATTTTCACAAACGTGACACTTAAGTCACGTCAATGACGCCTATAATAGTAAAAGTTAATTTTATTTTAATTAAATAATCAATTAATTATTTTATTTATCAATAATATACTTAAGTCATGTCTGTGATTTTATAATAATTAAATTTCATTTTATTTTAAGTAATTATTCAATTAATTATTTTATTAATTAATAATATATTATAATTTGACAATTAATTATACATATTACATTTGATGAAAATGAAAATATGAGCACTAATTCTATTTAATTAATTAAGGAATAAATTAATTATATTTTCATAAAGCAGTACTGAATTAATTATTTATTTAATAAAATATTATAAAATTATATAGGTGTTAATTGCCGATAAAAGATAATAACATGCATAGCATAGTAGTCATGCTGTGAATATTAAGTCACAGGGGTGACTACTTACCTATATATATACACATCAATTAATTAATAATATATTAATCATTATTAATTATAAGTAAATAAGATTAAAACTAACGACTAATAATTAATTTATAAATAAAGAATAATTTAACAAATCATTTTATTTATTATATTCTAATAATCGTTATTAATTAATTATCACATTTTATAAATCAATTAATTAATTATATTTAAACTAACTGATAATATTTAATTACATGAAATTATTATTTTATTTGCTAAATTGTTATAGTTAAATTCGATATTTTAAGAACATGTAATTAAAAATGGGAAAAATTATTTGGATGCATTCATAATAACGCAATTAACAATTGCGTATTAATAGTCAATAATTAGTTAATTAATAAGATGTCAATAAATCAAATTTTTAATTATATGTTGATTATTATGAATTATATTTTAATTCATTTTATTTAATCAAGGAATTAAAATAGATCTTTTAGTAGGCGTGACCCTTAAGTCACGCCAAGAACTCCTACAATAGTAAAAGTTTATTTTATTTTAATTAAATAATCAATTAATTATTTTGTTATTAATCAATAATATACTTAAGTCGCACTTGTGACTTCTATAATAATTAAATTTCATTTTATTTTAAGTAGTTAGTTAATTATTTATTTTTATTAATTAATAATATATTACAATTAGTCAATTAATTATAGATATATTATATTTGATAAAAATGATAAATGAGCACTAATTCTATTTATTAATTAAATAATATATTAATTATATTTTCATAAATCAATATATATATATATATATATATATAACCATTATTAATCAAGTATCACATTTTCATAAATCAATTAATTTTTAAGTAATAATTACATGTTAATAATCAATAATTAATTAATTAGTTATTAAGATTTCAATAAGTCAAATATTTAATTGTATATTGATTATTATGAATTTTATTTAAATTAATTTTATTTAATTAAGAAATTAAAAATAGAACTTTTCACAATCGCGACACTTAAATTGCCCCTAAAAAGAAAATAAATAATACAAGATGGCGATCACGCTTTGTGAATGGCGTGACTACCAACCTATATGTATATATATCAATTAATTAATAGTATATTAGCAATTAATAATTATAACTGAATAAGAATAATAGTTAATGGTTAATGATTAATTTATCAGTAAAGTATACTTTAATAAATCATTTAATTTATTATATTCTAAATACCATTATTAATCAAGTATCACATTTTCATAAATCAATTAATTAATCATATTTTGACTAACTCATAATATTTTAGTTACATGAAATTATAATTTGATTTACTAAATTGTTATAATTAAATTAATTAAGATATTTTAAGAATATGTAATTAAAAAGGGCAAAATATTTTAGACGCATTAATAATAACATAAGTAATAATTTCGTGTTAATCATCAATAACTAATTAATTCATTGATTTTAATAAATCAATTATTTAATTATATATTAATTATTATGAATTACATTTTAATTTATTTTATTTAATTGAGGAATTAAAAATATATCTTTTCACAAAGTGACACTTAAGTCACGATTGTGACTCCAATAATAATAAAATTTTATTTTATTTTAAGTATCTAACTTATTAATTAATAATATATTATAATTAGTTGATTAATTTTATATATTTTATATTTATTAAAAAGAAAATATAATCACTAATGCTATTTAATTAATTAAATAATAAATTAATTATATTTTAATAAATCAATACTTAATTAATTATTTATTTAATAAAATGTTATAAAATTATACAAAAGTGCTAATTGCCTATAAATAGAAAATAACTTACACAACGTGGTAATCACGCTTTGTGAATATTAGGTCACAAAGTGACCACTTACCTATATATATACATTAATTAATTTATAATATATTAATCATTATTAATTATAACTGAATAAGATTAACAATTAATTATTAATAATTAATTTATAAATAAAGTATAATTTAATAAACCGTTTAAGTTATTGTATTCTAATTACATTATTAATCAAGTATCACATTTTCATAAATCAATCAATTAATTATATTTTAAATAACTCATAATATTTTAATTGCATGAAATTATATTTTAACTTGCTAAATAGTTATAATTAAATTAATGAAAGATATTTTTAGAATATGTAATTAAAAGGGAAATTTTTAGACGCATTAATAACAACATAAATAATAATTATGTGTTAATAATCAATAATTAATTAATTAATTAATTAAATTTAATAAATCATATTTAATTAAGGAATTAAAATAAAATTTTTCATAGGCGTGACATATGCCACATCTGTGACGCCTATAATAGTAAAATTTTATTTTATTTTAATTAACTAATCAATTAATTATTTTGTTACTAATCAATAATATACTTAAGTTATGCTTGTGACCCTATAAATAATGTAATTCTATTTTATTTTGAGTAATTAATCAATTAATTATATTGCTATTAATTAATAATGTAATATAATTAGTCAATTAATTATATATATTATACTTAATAAAAATGAAAATCTATTTAATTAATTGAAGAATAAATTAATTATATTTTAAGAAATATTTACTTATTTAATTAATTATTTAATAAAATTTTATAAAATTATAAAGGATTAATTGCCCGTAAAAAAATAACATGCGCGATATGATAGTCACGCTTGTGACTATTAAGTCACAGTGTGATTGCTTACCTATATATATACATCAATTAATTAATAATATATAAATCGTTTTAATCATAACTGAATAACATTAACAGTTAACAATTAACAATTAATTTGTCAATATGGTATAATTTAATAAATCGTTTAATTTATTATATTCTAATAACCATTATTAATCAAGTATCACATTTTCATAAATCAATAAATTAATTATATTTTAACTGATTGATAATATTTTGTTAGATGAAATTATATTTTAATATACTAAATTGTTTTAGTTAAATTCATTAATGATATTTTAAGAATATGTAATTAAAAATGGGAAAAAATTTCATACGCATTAATAATAACATAAGTAATATTTACGTGTTAATAATCAATAGTATACTTAAGTTAAGCATGTGATTCCTTTAATAACAAAATTTCATTTTATTTTAATTGATTAGTCAATTAATTATTTTATTATTAATTAATAATATATTATAATTAACCAATTAATTTTATATATTATATTTAATAAAATGAAAATATAAGTATTAATTCTATTTAATTAATTAAAGAATAAATTAATTATATTTAATAAATCAATAATTAATTAATTATTAAATTAATAAAATATTATAAAATTATACAGTGTTAATTGCTCGCATAAAGAAAATAACTTGTACGACATGGTAGTGACGCTTGTGAATATTGTGACAGCATGACTACATACCTATATATATATACATTAATTAATTAATACTATATTAATCATTATTAATTATAACTGAATAAGATTAAGAGTTAATGATTAATAATTAAATTATAATTAAAGTATAATTTAATAAATTATTTAATTTATCATATCCTAATTACCATCATTAATCAAGTATCGCATTTTCATAAATCAATTAATTAATTATATTTTAACTAACTCATAATATTTTAATTACATGAAATTATATTTTGATTTACTAAATAGTTATAATTGAATTAATTAAAGATATTTTTGTAACATATAATTAAAAATGGGAAAAATATTCCAGATGCATTAATAATAACATAAGTAATAATTGTGTGTTAATAATCAATAATTAATTAATGTTACAATGAATCAATTATTTAATTATACATTGATTATTATGAATTACATTTTAATTGATTTTATTTAATAAAGGAGTTAAAAATATATCTTTTCACGTAAGTGACACTTAAGTGACGTCTTTGTAATTCCTATTATAATATAATTCTATTTTATTTTCAGTAATTAATCAATTAATTATTTTCTATTAATTACTAGTATATTATAATTAATAAATTAATTATATATATATATTATATTTAATAAAATGAAAAATAAGCACTAACTATATTTAATTAATTGAAGATTAAATTAATTATATTTTAAGAAATCAATACTTATTTAATTAGTTATTTAATAAAAACGTTATAAGATTATATAGGGTTAATGGATGACATGGTAGTGACGCTGTGAATATTATCACAGTGCATGACTACATACCTATATATATACGCTAATTAATTAATAATATATTAATCATTACTAATTATAACTTAATAAGATTAACGATTAGTTATGAATAATTAATTTATAAATAAAATATAATTTAACAAATCGTTTAATTTATTATATTCTAATTACCATTCTTAATGAATTACCACATTTTCATAAATCAATTAATTAATTATATTTTAATTATAGTAAATTATATTTTAATTTACTAAATAGTTATAATTAAATTAATTAAAGATATTTTAAGAATATGTAATTAAAAATGGGAAAAATATTTCAGACGCTTTAATAATAACAAAAGTAATATTTACGTGTTAATAATCAATAATTAATTAGTTCGTAAGATTTCCATAAATCAACCATTAACGATTAACAATTAATTTTAAATAAAATATAATTTAATAAATCATTAAATTTATTATATTATAATAAGCATTATTAATCATGTATCAAATTTTCATAAATCAATTAATTAATTATATTTTAACTAACTAATAGTATTTTTGTTACATGAAATTATATTTTAATATAGTAAATAATTGTAATTAAAGTCATTAAACATATTTTAAGAATACGTAATGAAAATGGGAAAAATATTTCAGACGCATTAATAATAACATAAGTAATATTTACGTGTTAATAATTAGTAGTATACTTAAGTCAAGCTCTGTGACACCTATAATAAAAAAAATTTCATTTTATTTTAAGTAATTAGTCAATTAATGATTTTGTTATTAATTAATAATATATTATAATTAGCCAATTAATTTTTTGTATATTATATTTCATAAAAATGAAAATATGAGCCCTAATTGTATTTAATTAATTAAAGAATAAATTAATTATATTTAATAAATCCATACTTAATTAATTATTAAAGTAATTAAATTGTTATAAAAGTATACAGTGTTAATCGCCTCTAAAAAGAAAATAACTTGCATGACATGGTAGTGACGCTTGTGAATATTGTCACAGGCATGACCACATACCTATATATATACATTAATTAATTAATAATATATTAATCATTATTAAATGACTAAATAAGATTAACAATTAATGATTAATAATAAATTTAATGATAAAGTATAATTTAATAAATCATTTAATTTATTTTATTCTAATTACCATTATTGATCAATAATGGTAATTATTAAGATTTAAATAATGATTAATATATTATTAATTAATTAATGTATATATATAGGTTTAAATAAACCAATTAATTAATTAATGTATATATATATATATATATAGGTTTTCATAAATCAACTAATTAATTATTAAGATTTAAATAAACCAATTATTTAATTATAGATTTATTATAATGAATTATATTTTAATTAATTAAGGAATTAAAATTGGATCTTTTCATAGGTGACACTTTCCTATATATATACATCAGTTAATTATTATTAATTATAGCTTAATAAGACTAACAGATTAATGATTAATAACTAATCTATAAATAAAGTATAATTTAATAAATCATTTAATTTATTATATTCTAATTACCATTATTAATCAAGTATCAATTTGATAAATCAATTAGTTAATTATATTTTAAATAAATAGTATTATTTTAATTACATGAAATTATATTTTAATTTACTAAATAGTTGTAATTAAATTCATTTAAGATTTTATAAGAATGTGTAATTAAAAATGGGGAAAAATATTTCAGACGCATTAATAATACCATAAGTAATAATTACGTGTTAATAATCAATAATTAATTAATAAGATTTTGATAAATCAATTATTTAATTATATATTCATTATTATGAATTATATTTTAATTAATTTTATTTAATTAAGGATTTAAAATAAATCTTTTCACAATCGTGATATTTAAGTCATGTCGTTGGTCGCTATAATAGTAAAAGCCAATTTATTTTAATTAAATAATCAATTTATTATTTTTATTAATTAATAATATACTTAAGTCATACTATGACTTTTATAATAATTAAATTCCATCTCATTTTAAGTAATGATTCAATTAATTTATTTTCTTAATTAATAATATATTATAATTAGTCATTTAATTATATATATATATATCATCTTTGATAACAATGAAAATATGAGCACTACTTCTATTTAATTAAGTAAAGAATAAATTAATTATATTTCCATAAATCAATACTTAATTAATTATTTATTTAATAAAAATGTTATAAAATTTTATAGGCATTAATTGCCCATAAAAAAAAAAAACATGCAAAACATGGTAGTCACGCATTTGAATATTAAATCACAAAGTGACTAGTTACCTATATATATACACATCAATTAATTAATATATATATTAATCATTATTAATTATAAGTGAATAAGATTAACAACTAATGATTAATAATTAATTTATAAATAAAGTATAATTTAACAAATCATTTAATTTATTATATTCTAATCACCATTATTAATCAATTATCACATTTTCATAAATCAATTAATTATATTTTAACTAATTAATAAAATTTTAATTACATTAAATTATATTTTTATTTGACAAACAGTTATAATCAAATTCATTAAAGATATTTTAAGAATATGTAATTAAAAATTGGGAAAAATTATTTCGATGCATTAATAATAACATAAGTAATAATTACAAGTTAATAATCAATAATTAATTAGCTAATTAACAAGATTTCAATAAATCAATTATTTAATTATATATTGATTATTATGAATTATATTTTAACAAATTTTACTTAATTAAGGAATAAAAATAAATTTTACCTTTGGCGTGATACTTAAATCACGTTTGTGACTCCTATAATAGTAAAAGTTTATTTTAATTTAATTATATAATCAATTATTTATTTTGTTATTAATCAATAATAAACATAAGCCATATTTTTGACTCCTATAATAATAAAATTATATTTTGTTTTAAGTAATTAATATATTAATTATTTTGCTATTAATTAACAATATATTATAATTAATCAATTAATTATATATATTATATTTAATAAAATAAAAATAAGCATTAATTCTATTTAATTAATTAAATATTAAATTAAATATATTTGAATAAATCAAAACTTAATTATTTATTTATTTATATAAAATGTTATAAAATTATATAGGCATTAATTGCTAATAAAAATGCGAGATAGTAGTCACGCTTTATGACTTAATACGCTTGTGAATATTAAGTCATGTGCATGACTACTTACATATATACATACATACATATATATATATACACACGCACATCAATTAATTAATAATATATTCATCATTATTAATTATAACCTGAATAATATTGAGAGTTAAAGATTAATAATTTATATATAAATAAAGTATAATTTAATAAATCATTTAATTTATTATGTTCTAATTATCAATATTAATCAAGTATCACATTTTCATAAATCAATTAATTAATTATATTTTAGTTAATCGATAATATTTTAATTACATGAAATTATTTTTAATATGCTAAATAGTTGTAATTAAATTCGTTAAAGATATTTTAAGAATATGTAATTAAAATGGGAAAAATATTTGAGCGCATTGATAATAACATAAGCAATAATTACATGTTAATAGTCAATAACGATTTATTAATAAGATGTTAATAAATCAATTATTTAATTATATATTTATTATTATGAATTATATTTAACTTATTTTATTTAATTAAGAAATTAAACAAATATATCGTTTCATAGGCGTGACTGATTGAGCCAAATTTATACTATAAATTGGCCCTAATTTCTTAAGTGATTATGCACTTGTTGACTCCTAATTCATGATTTTTGTGCTTAAATTGGTTCCTCATATTGAGCTTTTATAATTTGCACATTGTCAGTATTTTGTTGTCATTTGATATTAATTTCTGTATAACTTTTATTGGGACAATTGATACTGCAAATGTGTTGTATTTTTGTAGGAACAATGGAGTCAACAAGAGAAAGTCAATATGCCGTGAGAAGCCATCCATTCGCTTGAGCGAACTAACGCAGACCATTCGCCGCAACGAATTTATTAGTGTAAATTAATTCGTCATGACGAGTGACCATTCTTCATTCGCCGCAGAACCGCCGCCATTAGTCATGATTTAATGTCGGATACCGAACCCTAAAATAGCAAAATTATCCATCGTTCCACCCTACCGCAGACTTCCTATAAAACCTTCTATTTTAGGTTAAATGAGGGACGGCCGCAATCCCGAGGGAACACTTCTCCTTCTTCGTTTTTTTCTCTGTTTCTCTAATAGGTTTAGTTTTCTTATTTTGCAGGTAGGCGACCACCAATGAAGAACATCCGCGATAGCAACACTTCCATTTCTCATCTTCAAGCACCATTCCTATTCTGTCACTTTCGCCAGTCGTCGTTGGAGCCATAGGTAGCTTTGGAGTTCCAGCAGTGATGGCTTCTTCCACGATTATGCAAGGCTAAGGTTTCCGCCTCCGAAAATGTAGCGAAGGTCGGAGTTCCATGAGCTTCAAGGGTAATCAACCATTGTTTTAGATTTACATCATGTTTTGTAAAACCTCCGAGTTGGAGATTGCGATATATGATGGATTGAATCCGGTTATAGTTTAATCGGATGTTAAACTTTGATTTATGGTGTGGATTAGTTTCATTGGATGTTGTTCGAAATACATAAAGTTCCGTGTATGTTAAATGATTTGCATGGGTTAATTTAATCTACCTAGTTGTGTTTGATTGAATTGATTGTGTTTCATCCGGTTAACTTTGTTGTATAAATTAGTCCATGTCATACACTAAGGGTTTTAACAAGATTTAATTAATCGAGTTGATTAATTAAATTCTTGGACTTAACGAGTTGTTAAGGTTGTGTTTTCGAAACTTAGCGGATTTCAAACCCCGACATTTATTTTGAATGATGATGACCCGAGCCACATTTTTAGGAGAGTTTTAGTTAATTGTTTTCAATCTCGATTATTTTCAATTGTCTGGTTTATTCTAAAATCCCAAAAAAATATTTGATTCAGCTTTGCTTTCTTTAGTTTAAAAGATCATGCCAAAACCCCCTTTAATTGCTTTAATTGCATGCATCATTAGACTAGGCTAGTCTTAAGATCAATTCTACACTGGTTCCTTGAGAGTCGACCCGAGGTTGCATCCTGTGTTGCAATTCTTGGTATAAATTGATTTTGACCGGTTTCCAAGGATCAATCTTAGGATTGAACGATAAGCCGCGATCAAATTGGCGCCGTTCTTGGGAGCCAAATTAATTGGTTTTCTAGGTTAGCCAAGTCATTTTGTTTCGCATCTTATTTGTTTTAGTTTACATGTTAATTTTCATTGTTTGCATCTCTTAAGTGTTGGTTTATTTGCTTGTGTTTTGTGATTTCGATTCTGTTTTGCTTTAAGTGTTTAGTTCAATTGTTTCGGTTTATTGTTCTTAATTTCGAGTGATTGTGCTTTGCTTTGATTCTTGGGCATGACGAGTTCATCATTCGTCATAACGAGTTCATCTTTCGTCATGAACGAGTTCATATATTCGTCATGACGACTTTTCAAATTTTGCTCTATTCGCCATGGCGAGTTCCTACGAGCCATGATTTAACCAAGTGAATTTCAGCCTCATTTTATCCGTTGTCGTTTTAGTGAGCTAATTTAGGAGAACTTCTTTTGTGCATGCCCCGTAGACTTAGGTTAGTTAATTTTCAACCTGAAATCGAGCGATACTTAAGGAAGCGTAGGAAGGACAGAAGAGAGCAAGCAACCCTTAGCATACTAGAACATCAAGTAGGAGAAATGGCTGAGCGTCAAGAATTTCCCGGTCACCAACCTAGGAACGGAGATCATGGATTAAATGGTGATCAGGAAAGAGTCGATGAGAACATAGGGAACAACAGGCGTAGAACGATCAGAGAAGCTACGACCTCGGACCTCAATTATGACCCCTTCATCGCAGCCTGCCCGAACTTCGACGTGAATTTGAAGTTAAGGGCTATTGATCAATTCTCTCCCCAAATTTCACGGTTTGGCGGGAGAAGATCCCTACATGCATTTACAAGCGCTGACAATGATTTGTCAAAGCATGAAACCCGTAAAAGCTCCCCTAGATCATGTGCTGTGGAAGGTGTTTCACTTATCCCTAGAAGGAAAGGCCCGGGAGTGGTACATGAGCCTCCCAAGGCATGTCGCGAATGCCTATCATAGTTGGGCCAACTTGAGAAAAGCTTTCCTGGAAAAGTATTTTCCAGCCTCGAGGACGTCGTCAATGAGGAAAGAAATCTATTCTGCCAAGCAAGACTATGACGAGTCCTTGTATGATTTTTGGAACAGATTTCAGGATCTGTTGTCTCGGTGCCCCCATCATCAAATTCCTGATGAACAACTTGTTCAATATTTCTATGATGGGGTGAAGAATCGAAAAGGAATGTTAGATATCGCCGGAGGATCGTTGATCGACCTCACCGCACTCAAGCGTGGGCCTTGATCAAGAGGATGGCCTCAACCATCGTGAGATAGTGTTCGTGATTCCGTGAATGTTCATGAAGTAGGAGCCATGTCGGCTCGCATAAAAGGATGGAAAGCCCGGAATCAAAGGTGGATTCCTAGAGCATAGGATAACTTCACGCTTGTCCTCGATTACTACGAAAGTGAAGAATTTAAATGTGCATCGCCCTTCATCTTCTACTGAATTGACTGCACCCAGTTGCAAATCTTGTGGATCGGTGATGCACATTTCTAGTGTCTGCCCCGGAAGGTATGAAGAAGTTTCTGTTGTCTACCCGGGAAGACAAAATCCTAAGTGGGACCCGTACTCCAGCACGTACAATGAGGGATGGAGATCCCATCCGAATTTCAGTTGGAGGAATAATAAGGGAAGAGCACCCAACCGCTTTCAACAAGGAGGTGGAGCTGGACCATCCATAGACCAGTTCCCAGATCAGCAAGCATTGACGGTGCAACCACAACCACCGAAGGAGGACACCAACCAGCTTCTGCATGGTATGATGACGTTGATGAAGGAAGAAAGAGCCTCTACACTAATCGGTTCGGTCGGCGCCATCGCAAACTTAATCCAAAGAGACTCCTCGAAGAATCTGCGCGCTTTCTTCGCCTTGAAAAGCGAATGGATCAATGGGAGACCAAGGCGAAAACCGAACTCATACGTCACTCGGTTATCCAACAACTTGAGTGAAAATCAAGCGAGAGTAGCGGATCAATTCCTCCAACACGGTCATAAATCCGAAAAGCCCGAACGCAATTGAATTAAGGAGTGGAAAGAAAGTGCAATTTAGCATCCTCAAGAAGAAGAATGCGCCAAGAAATTGAGGTTGAAGAGACACCTCAAGTAAGAGAAAAGAAGGTCATGCGATCGAGAGTGATCGCGAAGAAGAATTGTCAAGAGAAAGAAGAAATCAACCATTGAGGAAACAGAGCAACCATCAGCGAGTCCAAAGAAAAGTCTTTGCAAAGGAAAAATCTAGTAAGTGAAGTAACCAGAGGGAAGTGAACTTAAAGGATCTCCTTTCCAAATTCTTACTTGATGAGTAAGAAGGTCAACGAGCTCAAACATGAAAAAGAAATTATTGACCTGTTTGGAAAAGTGGAATTGAATGTGCCCCTGCTTGACCTGGTGAAGAGGATTCCGGCCTACGCTAAATATTTGAAGGACTTGTGCACAAACAAGCGTAAGTTTAGGCCGAATGAGAGAGTCCAGGTGAGCTCAAACGTGTCAGCTTTGTTTAAGCCCCAAATTCTGGTAAAGTGTCAAGACCCAGGATCGTTCACCATACCATGTGTCATAGGAAAGGTGACAATTGGAAGAGCGTTGCTGGATTTGGGAGCGGCAATCAATGTGATGCCAAAATCTGTTTATGAAGCCCTGGGAGTTAAGAGCGTAAAACCTACTTCAGTAGTGTTATAATTGGTTGACAGATCCTTTCGACATCCTGTGGGCATCATCGAGGACATTCTAGTCCAAGTGAAAGGATTAGTGTTCCCTGCCGATTTTTACGTGCTGGATATGTCTACTGAAGTGGTGCAGGACACTTCTCTAATCCTTGGACGACCCTTCCTTCGGACGGCAAGTACAATGATCAGTATGAAGGAAGGGAAGATCACCATGGAGGTTGGTGATCAACACGTTAGCTTCAACATGTATGAAGCTATGAAGCACCCTAACGAGGATTACTCCTTGCTTGGGGTGAATATGCTTGATGTTGTGATTGATGATGCTTGTTCTGAATTTGCAGAAACTCTAACCCCGACCACTAATGATCTCTTTGGAGGCAGTTTCTATTTTGATGATAGTGCAGGTGCTTATTCGGATATGGGAATGGACATGGAGCTGCCCAGGACCCAAGCTGTTGACATGGAGCTTGGATATCAACCGCACGTCCATCCCGAGCTACAAGATCCACCGTGAGCACCAGGTGTTTCTTTTCCTGCATTTTCAATATATTTGTGCACATTATTTGATTTGACTTGAAATGTTGTGTTGCATGAATGTGTTGATTAAGTGTGGGGGGAGCAACCCATCCAGTAGAAATAGTTGTAGTTAAGTAGGATTTTCATTTCTGTTTCAATAAATTGATTCCCTCTTGTTAGCTCCGCATGTTCCTTGTTCGATGAAGCATGAAATAGATTAATGAGATTGAGTGATATGTGGATTGATAAATTGAATGTTTGTGCAATTTGTGTAGGATCCTTAGAAATTTTGTTCTGTTTTGGGTGGTTCGCCGCAACGAACATCGCTGTTCGTCGTGACGTATCTAGGGTTTTTCTGTTTTGTTCGCTGCGGCTAACGATTGCCTCGTCGCGACGAATAAGCCCAGTTTTGCCCCTCTTGACCATTGAACTTCTCTGTTGTCCGGAGCCCTTTTCAGTCTTTTCTCCTTCGCGTCTTTTCGTCTGCCTCCCGCCTTATTTCTTCTTCTCCTTCTCTTTTCTCTCCTTCTTCCTCGCTTCTTCCTTCGCCGTAGCCTTCGCCGTCGCTCCCAGCTGTGCCCCCTTGCGTTTGAAGCTCCCAACTTTCTCAAATCTTCTCCCATCTTCGTTTTCGACCTTAGTTAAGTGTTCTTATTCTTTCATTTTGTCCATTCTCATTGTTATTTGTTAGATTTAGGACGAATAGCGAGCGCTGTTCGCCGCGTCTGTTCGCAGAATCGCCGTTCGTCGCGACGAGTTCATACCTCGTCGCGGCGAACGTGTGTGCCCAGTTCGCTGCAGCAAACATCTTGTAGGTCGCAGCGAATGGAAGAGGACTTCCCTCGTCGCAGCGAACTCTCATGTTCGTCACGACGAATGGGAAGGACCTCGACTCTTCGCGACGAATGAACATTAGCCGCGACGAGGAGGCTGATTCTGTGTAGATTTCTCAGTAAATTACTTGTTTCTAATGTTGTGTGTGCAGGATCATGCCTCGAATGAAGCAGGCCTCTAGACCCGAGCAGCAGCTTTCCTCTTCATCTTCCGATTCTACCGATTGCACCCCTTCCCCTTCTTCGCATCCTCCCCCTTCTTCCTCTCATCCGGTGGATCCTGAGTATGATCAGCTGGCAACTCGAGTTGCCAGCCAAGAAATACTCAAGGAGAAACCATTTCCTATCCCAAAGAACCAACCCTTTGTGGGTCACTCTTTCAACTCGAGTTGACCGGCCTCGCTCAACCAAGAACCGTTGGAAACCTCTCCTTCGTCCGCCAATACTATTCCCATGCCCGCTACTCCCACACCTACGGAATTAATTTCCGGGGTGTCTCTATTCCCGATGCTTTCACTTCTACCATAATCCGGGAGCATTATCACCTTCCTGTTGTCTCCCACTGTACCTACTCTGATCTCATCCGTGACTACCCATGGGATGATGTCATTGGTACTCTCTGCCCCGCAGGGACTCAGTGGTATCAACCCCGGGGTTCTCAACGGTATATTCGTCGTACTACCCTCCTTCCTCAAGCTCGTACCTGGTTACATTTCATATGTCACAATATCCTGCCTACCCTCCACCTCACCAACATTCCCAAGGAGCAAGCCCTTTATATCTACCTGCTAATGACTGACCGCCCTGTTGATCTAGCCTCCGCCATATCCACCGCCCTCCGCTAGTGCATCATAGCCACCAACATTAAACACAAACTTCTTTTTCCCCACCTCATTTTCGACCTGTTCTGGGCCTATCGAGTCCCGGAGCATCCTGCCGATCTCCCTTTTTCGCCTGCCCCTCCTTTTGTTTACGTCCGTCTCGGTCGCCCTCGCGACCTTCCACCCTCTCCTCCTCCTAGCCCTCCAGTCCTTCCACCCTCTCCGTCTCGTATCCCTACTCCAGTTACCCCTGCCCCCTCTGAGATTGCTCTACTGCGCGAGGACGTCCACCGGCTTGAAGCTCAACTCACCGCTACTCAGGCTCAGACCGCCGCCACTCATTCGCTGCTCACTTTGATTGCGGCACACCTCGGCTTGCCTCTCCCGCCACCGGCCCCGGCTGTGTCTCCTGCTCCTAGCTTTTCTGCCGCTGCCCCTCCGGATCCGCCATTCGACGACCCTCCTGCTTAGTCGGCTGTCCCTGCTTTCGTTTGTATTTTGTGTTTGCTGAATTTCTCTTTTCTTTTCCTTGCTGTAATTTTTAGCTAGTTCTTCGGATCCTTCCTTTTGTCCACTTACGTTTTGAGCTTACTGATATATCCTCATTTCTCTTTTGTCAATTCTTGTTTCATGCTTTTTTGTGTGCCTTGCTACTTCTGCCATTGTGGACAATGCCATGTTTAAGTGTGGGGGAGCTAGTTCCCTTCTTATATTTTGCATTGCATGCCTATTAGAATTTGTGCATAATTTTGTGGGCCCGCTGCTTTTATCGATAAATTTGGAACTCAACCAAACATTTTCTGCACTTATTCCTTTGTGCCTTTTTTTTCAAAGCATTTATGAGTTTCAAAACTGATACTTGAGTTTTTTTTTTAGAAAATACTTTCCATTCTTTGAATGATAATTGGTTTTGGCAAAAATTTTACTTTTGAAGTTTTCAAAACAAAGTGAGTGGGAACATGTTAACAAGGTAGCATTTTTAGTTTTTAAGACTTGAGATTGATCATTGGGACAAAACCCTTGTTGGAAAGATATTCGAGCCAAAATTTTTCTTCTATATCTTTGTGTGTGCATCTGCTTAGTTCATACTTCTCTAGAACTTGTGTCAATTTTTACTCAAAGCTTGATGGACTAGAATTTTGTTGATATGATAGAGGCGTTCCTTTTTTCAGCCCTTTTCCCAAACACCAACCCTTAAATACTTTTCCCTTTGCTAGCCCCTTGAGCCTTTATTCTATGAGCATTTGCATACATATTAAGATGATGTCGGTAGTCTGTGTTTTGTTATTAAAAAAAAAAGTTGGAAAATGGAAAAGTGTTAGTCTTGTGTATCCCAAAAAGGGATAATAATGTGTTGTATCCCAAAAAGGGATTAGCATCTCAAAATGAGATAGCCAAAATGTGAAAAAAAAGTGTGTATTCAATTTATTTCAGTGTTTAGTTTTAGTTTGGCTGTTGACATCAATTCCTCATTTAGTGCGCATGCTCATATTTTTCTTCTTTCACTTCATCCATTCATCTAGCCCTCCGCTCATTACAACCCTGAAAGACCTCTTGATCTTCAAAATGATAGTCCTTGTAGTGGAGAAATAGAATTGATACAAGCCTATGGTAGGAGATGCATTAAGCAGATTGAGAGCAAATATCCTTAAACACAAGTGAGTTGAGCGTAAACACCATATCCCGAGTGATTCTCTGTTGTTCAATCTCATGTGCTTAAATTCTTTCAGTGTTTGTTTTATTAGCACTCTTTCAATTTGCTGCGTTTAAATTCTGATGAAGTGGATTGCGCCAATTTCATTATTATTTGAGCATGGGCAGAATTTTCTTTTATTCTTGTACCTTTTGACTCTTGTAAGCTTTGTCCAGAGTACAAAGGTTTAAGTGTGGGGAATTTGATTGAGCCAAATTTATACTATAAATTGGCCCTAATTTCTTAAGTGATTATGCACTTGTTGACTCTAATTCATGATTTTGTGCTTAAATTGGTTCCTCATATCGAGCTTTTATAATTTGCACATTGTCAGTATTTTGTTGTCATTTGATATTAATTTTTGCATAACTTTTATTGGGACAATTGATACTGCAAATGTGTTGTATTTTTGTAGGAACAATGGAGTCAACAAGAGAAAGTCAATATGCCGTGAGAAGCCATCCATTCGTCGGAGCGAACCAACGCAGCCATTCGCCGCGATTTAATTTATTAGTGTAAATTAATTAAATCATGACAGTGACCATTCTTCATTCGCCGCAGCGAACTGCCGCCATTAGTCGCGACGAATGTCGGATACCCGACCCTAAAATAACAAAATTATCCACTGTTCCGACCCGGCCCGCTCAGACTTCCTATAAAACCTTCTATTTTAGGTTAAATGAGGGACGGCCGCAATCCCGAGGGAACACTTCTCCTTCTTCGTTTTTTTCCCTGTTTCTCTAATAGGTTTAGTTTTCTTATTTTGCAGGTAGGCGACCACCAACGAAAAACATCCGCGATAGCAACACTTCCATTTCTCATCTTCAAGCACCATTCCTACTCTGTCACTTTCGCCAGTCGTCGTTGGAGCCATAGGTAGCTTTGGAGTTCCAAAGATGATGGCTTCTTCCATGATTATGCAAGGCTAAGGTTTCCGTCTCCCGAAAATGTAGCGAAGGTCGGAGTTCCATGAGCTTCAAGGGGTAATCAACCATTGTTTTAGATTTCTGTCATGTTTTGTAAAACCTTCGAGTTGGAGATTGCGATATATGATGGATTGAATCCGGTTATAGTTTAATCGGATGTTAAACTTTGATTTATGGTGTGGATTAGTTTCTGTTGGATGTTGTTCTGAAATACATGAAGTTCCGTGTATGTTAAACAGATTTGCATGGGTTAATTTAATCTACCTAGTTGTGTTTGATTGAATTGATTGTGTTTCATCTGGTTAACCTGTTGCATAAATTAGTCCATGTCATACACTAAGGGTTTTAACAAGATTTAATTAATCGAGTTGATTAATTAAATTCTTGGACTTAACGAGTTATTAAGGTTGTGTTTTGAAACTTAGCGGATTTCAAACCCGACATTTATTTTGAACGATGATGACCCGAGCCACATTTTTAGGAGAGTTTTAGTTAATTGTTTTCAATCTCGATTATTTTCAATTGTCGGTTTATTCTAAAATCCCAAAAAAATATTTGATTCAGCTTTGCTTTCTTTAGTTTAAAAGATCAAGCCAAAACCCCTTTAATTGCTTTAATTGCATGCATCATTAGACTAGGCTAGTCTTAAGATCAATTCTACACTGGTTCCTCGAGAGTCGGCAGAGGTTGCACCCTGTGTTGCAATTCTTGGTATAAATTGATTTTGACCGGTTTCCAAGGATCAATCTTAGGATTGAACGATAAGCCGCGATCAGTGACCCTTAAGTCATGTCAGTAATTCCTACAATAGTAAAAGTTCATTTTATTTTAATTAAATAATCAATCGTTATTTTGTTATTAATCAACAATATACTTAAGTCACGATTGTGACTCTATAATAATTAAATTTCGTTTCATTTTAAGTAATCATCAATTAATTATTTTGTTATTAATTAATAATATATTATAATTAGACAATTAAGTTTATATATATTGTATTTGATAAAATGGAAAATATAAGCACTAATTCTATTTAATTGATTAAAAATACATTAATTATATTTTCATAAATCAATTTTAATTAATTATTTATTTAAAGAAAATGTTTTAAAATTATATAGGTGTTAAATGCCCTTAAAAAGAAAATAACATGCATAGCTTTGACAGTCACACATATGAATATTAAGACACAAAAGTGACTACTTACCCATATATATAGATCAATTAATTAATAATATATTAATTATATTTTAACGAACTAATAATATTTTAATTACATAAAATTATATGTTAATTTATTAAATAGTTGTAATTAAATTCATTAAAGATTTTTAAGAATATGTAATTAAAAAGGCCGAAAATATTTCAGACGCATTAATAATACCATATGTAATAATTACATGTTAATGATCAATAATTAATTAATTAATAAGGTTTCAATAGATCAATTATTTGATTATTTATTTGTCAATTAATTACATATATTATATTTGATAAAATGAAAATATGGGCACTAATTCTATTTAATTAATTAAAGAATGAATTAATCACATTTTCATAAATCAATTCTCAATTAATTATTTATTTAATAACAAATGTTAAAAATTACATAGGTGTTAATTGCCAATAAAAGAAAATAGCATGCAGAGCATGGTATTCACACTTATGAATATTAAGTCACAGGCATGATTACTTTCCTATATATAATATACGCATCAATTAAGTAATAACATATTAATTATTATTAATTAATTTATAAATAAAGTATAATTTAACAAATCCTTTAATTTATTATATGCTAATCACCATTATTAATCAATTATCACATTTTCATAAATCAATTAATTAATTATATTTTCACTAACTGATAGTATTTTAATTACATTAAATTATATTTTTATTTGTTAAATAGTTATAATTAAATTGATTAAAGATATTTTAAGAATATGGAATTAAAAATCAGAAAAAGTTATTTGAAGCATTAATAATAACATAATTAATAATTATGTGTTAATAGTCAATAATTAATTAATTAATAAGATTTCAATAAATCAATTATTTAATTATATATTGATTATTAAGAATTATATTTTAATTAATTTTACTTATTTAAGGATTTAAAACAGATATTTTCACAGACGTGACACTTAAGTCACGTCAATGACGCCTATAATAGTAAAAGTTAATTTTATTTTAATTAAATAATCAATTAATTATTTTTATTTATCAATAATATACTTAAGTCATGTCTGTGACTTTTATAATAATTAAATTTCATTTTATTTTAAGTAATTATTCAATTAATTATTTTATTAATTAATAATATATTATAATTTGACAATTAATTATACATATTACATTTGATGAAAATGAAAATATGAGCACTAATTCTATTTAATTAATTAAGGAATAAATTAATTATATTTTCATAAAGCAGTACTGAATTAATTATTTATTTAATAAAATATTATAAAATTATATAGGTGTTAATTGCCGATAAAAGATAATAACATGCATAGCATAGTAGTCATGCTGTGAATATTAAGTCACAGGGGTGACTACTTACCTATATATATACACATCAATTAATTAATAATATATTAATCATTATTAATTATAAGTAAATAAGATTAAAACTAACGACTAATAATTAATTTATAAATAAAGAATAATTTAACAAATCATTTTATTTATTATATTCTAATAATCGTTATTAATTAATTATCACATTTTATAAATCAATTAATTAATTATATTTAAACTAACTGATAATATTTAATTACATGAAATTATTATTTTATTTGCTAAATTGTTATAGTTAAATTCGATATTTTAAGAACATGTAATTAAAAATGGGAAAAATTATTTCGGATGCATTCATAATAACGCAATTAACAATTGCGTATTAATATTCAATAATTAGTTAATTAATAAGATGTCAATAAATCAAATTTTTAATTATATGTTGATTATTATGAATTATATTTTAATTCATTTTATTTAATCAAGGAATTAAAATAGATCTTTTTCGTAGGCGTGACCCTTAAGTCACGCCAAGAACTCCTACAATAGTAAAAGTTTATTTTATTTTAATTAAATAATCAATTAATTATTTTGTTATTAATCAATAATATACTTAAGTCGCACTTTGTGACTTCTATAATAATTAAATTTCATTTTATTTTAAGTAGTTAGTTAATTATTTATTTTTATTAATTAATAATATATTACAATTAGTCAATTAATTATAGATATATTATATTTGATAAAATGATAAATGAGCACTAATTCTATTTATTAATTAAATAATATATTAATTATATTTTCATAAATCAATATATATATATATATATATATATATATATAACCATTATTAATCAAGTATCACATTTTCATAAATCAATTAATTTTTTAAGTAATAATTAGATGTTAATAATCAATAATTAATTAATTAGTTATTAAGATTTCAACAAGTCAAATATTTAATTGTATATTGATTATTATGAATTTTATTTAAATTAATTTTATTTAATTAAGAAATTAAAAATAGAACTTTTCACAATCGCGACACTTAAATTGCCCCTAAAAAGAAAATAACATGCACGCATGGCAGTCATGCCTGTGAATGGCGTGACTACCAACCTATATGTATATATATCAATTAATTAATAGTATATTAGCAATTAATAATTATAACTGAATAAGAATAATAGTTAATGGTTAATGATTAATTTATCAAGAAAGCATACTTTAATAAATCATTTAATTTATTATATTCTAATTACCATTATTAATCAAGTATCACATTTTCATAAATCAATTAATTAATCATATTTTGACTAACTCATAATATTTTAGTTACATGAAATTATAATTTGATTTACTAAATTGTTATAATTAAATTAATTAAGATATTTTAAGAATATGTAATTAAAAAGGGCAAAATATTTTAGACGCATTAATAATAACATAAGTAATAATTTCGTGTTAATCATCAATAACTAATTAATTCATTGATTTTAATAAATCAATTATTTAATTATATATTAATTATTATGAATTACATTTTAATTTATTTTATTTAATTGAGGAATTAAAATATATCTTTTCACAAAAGTGACACTTAAGTCACGATTGTGACTCCAATAATAATAAAATTTTATTTTATTTTAAGTATCTAACTTATTAATTAATAATATATTATAATTAGTTGATTAATTTTATATATTTTATATTTATTAAAAAGAAAAATATAATCACTAATGCTATTTAATTAATTAAATAATAAATTAATTATATTTTAATAAATCAATACTTAATTATTTATTTATTTAATAAAAATGTTATAAAATTATACAGGTGCTAATTGCCTATAAAAGAAAATAACTTGCATTAACGTGGTAATCACGCTGTGAATATTAGGTCACAGCATGACCACTTATCTATATATATACATTAATTAATTTATAATATATTAATCATTATTAATTATAACTGAATAAGATTAACAATTAATGATTAATAATTAATTTATAAATAAAGTATAATTTAATAAACCGTTTAAGTTATTGTATTCTAATTACATTATTAATCAAGTATCACATTTTCATAAATCAATCAATTAATTATATTTTAAATAACTCATAATATTTTAATTGCATGAAATTATATTTTAACTTGCTAAATAGTTATAATTAAATTAATGAAAGATATTTTTAGAATATGTAATTAAAAGGAAATTTTTAGACGCATTAATAACAACATAAATAATAATTATGTGTTAATAATCAATAATTAATTAATTAATTAATTAAATTTAATAAATCATATTTAATTAAGAATTAAAATAAAATTTTCATAGGCGTGACATATGCCACATCTGTGGCGCCTCTAATAGTAAAATTTTATTTTATTTTAATTAACTAATCATTTAATTATTTTGTTACTAATCAATAATATACTTAAGTCACGCCATGACCCCTATAAATAATGTAATTCTATTTTATTTTGAGTAATTAATCAATTAATTATATTGCTATTAATTAATAATGTAATATAATTAGTCAATTAATTATATATATTATACTTAATAAAAATGAAAATCTATTTAATTAATTGAAGAATAAATTAATTATATTTTAAGAAATATATACTTATTTAATTAATTATTTAATAAAATTTTATAAAATTATAAAGGGATTAATTGCCCGTAAAAAATAACATCCACGATATGATAGTCACGCTTGTGACTATTAAGTCACAGTGTGATTTGCTTACCTATATATATACATCAATTAATTAATAATATATAAATCGTTTTTAATCATAACTGAATAACATTAACGATTAACAATTAACAATTAATTTGTCAATATGGTATAATTTAATAAATCGTTTAATTTATTATATTCTAATAACCATTATTAATCAAGTATCACATTTTCATAAATCAATAAATTAATTATATTTTAACCGATTGATAATATTTTGTTAGATGAAATTATATTTTAATATACTAAATTGTTTTAGTTACATTCATTAATGATATTTTGAGAATATGTAATTAAAATGCGGAAAAAATTTCATACGCATTAATAATAACATAAGTAATATTTACGTGTTAATAATCAATAGTATACTTAAGTTAAGCATGTGATTCCTATAATAACAAAATTTCATTTTATTTTAAGTGATTAGTCAATTAATTATTTTATTATTAATTAATAATATATTATAATTAACCAATTAATTTTATATATTATATTTAATAAAATGAAAATATAAGTATTAATTCTATTTAATTAATTAAAGAATAAATTAATTATATTTAATAAATCAATAATTAATTAATTATTAAATTAATAAAATATTATAAAATTATACAGTGTTAATTGCCTGCATAAAGAAAATAACTTATGCGACATGGTAGTGACGCTTGTGAATATTGTGATAGGCATGACTACATACCTATATATATATACATTAATTAATTAATACTATATTAATCATTATTAATTATAACTGAATAAGATTAAGAGTTAATGATTAATAATTAAATTATAATTAAAGTATAATTTAATAAATTATTTAATTTATCATATCCTAATTACCATCATTAATCAAGTATCGCATTTTCATAAATCAATTAATTAATTATATTTTAACTAACTCATAATATTTTAATTACATGAAATTATATTTTGATTTACTAAATAGTTATAATTGAATTAATTAAAGATATTTTAAGAACATATAATTAAAAATGGGGAAAATATTTCAGATGCATTAATAATAACATAAGTAATAATTGTGTGTTAATAATCAATAATTAATTAATGTTACAATGAATCAATTATTTAATTATACATTGATTATTATGAATTACATTTTAATTGATTTTATTTAATAAAGGAGTTAAAATGTATCTTTTCATTGAAGTGACACTTAAGTCACACTGTGATTCCTATTATAATAAAATTATATTTTATTTTAAGTAATTAATCAATTAATTATTTTTCTATTAATTAATAGTATATTATAATTAATCAATTAATTATATATATTATATTTAATAAAATAAAAATAAGCATTGACTCTGTTTAATTAATTGAAGAATAAATTAATTATATTTTAAGAAATCAATACTTATTTAATTAGTTATTTAATAAAAACATTATAAAATTATGTAGGGTTAATGGACGACATGGTAGTGACCCTGTGAATATTGTCACAGGCATGGCTATATACCTATATATATATATACGTTAATTAATCAATAATATATTAATCATTATTAATTATAAATGAATAAGATTAGCAGTTAATGATGAATAATTAATTTATAAATAACGTATTATTTAATAATCATTTAATTTATTATATTCTAATTAGTATCATTAATCAATTATCACATTTTCATAAATCAATTAGTTAATTATATTTTAATTAATTGATAAATTTTAATTACAAGAAATTATATTTCAATTTTCTAAATAGTTATAATAAAACTAATTAAAGATATTTTAAGAATATGTAATTAAAAATAGGAAAAATATTTCAGACGCATTAATAATAACATAAGTAATATTTACATGTTAATAAACAATAATTAATTAATTGGTAAGATTTCCAAAATCAATTATTTAATTATATATTGATTATTATGAATTATATGTTATATTTTTTTATTTAATTAAGGAATTAAAAATAGATCTTTCCACAAAGTGACACTTAAGTCACGTCGGTGACTCCTATAATAGTAAAAGTTTATTTTATTTTAATTAAATAATCAATTAATTATTTTGTTATTAGCGAATAATATACTTAAGTCACGCTTTATGACTCCTATAGGAATAGATTTCTATTTTATTTTAAGTAATTAATCAATTAATTATTTTGCTATTAATTAACAATATATTATAATTAGTCAATTAATTATATATATTATACTTAATAAAAGAAAATCTATTTAATTAATTAAAGAATAAATAAGTAAATCTATTTAATTATTTAATAAATATGTTATAAAATTATAAAGGGTTAATTGCCCGTAAAAAATAACATGCATGACCGATGCATGACATGGTAGTCATGTATGTGAATATTAAGTCACAGTGTGACTACTTACCTATATTTACATCAATTAATTAATAATATATTAATCATTATTAATTATAACTGAATAAGATTAACGATTAACGATTAACAGTTAATTTGTAAACGAAGTATAATTTAATAAATCATTTAATTTATTATATTCTAATAACCATTATTAATTAAGTATCATATTTTCATAAATCAATTAATTATTTATTTTTAACTAACTGATAATATTTTAATTACCTTAAGCTATATTTTAATAAAATAAACATTTCTAATTAAATTCATTAAAGATATTTTGAGAATACGTAATTAAAAATAAGGAAAAATATTTCAGGAGCATTAATAATATCATTAGTAATAATTAGGTGTTAATTATCAAAAGATATAAATAAATCAATTATTTAATTATATATTTATTATTATGGATTATATTTTAATTAATTTTATTTATTTAATGAATTAAAAGGTATTTTCATAGGCGTGACACTTAAGTCATATCTGTGACTCTATAATAGTAAAAGTTTATCTTATTTTAGATAAATAATCAATTAATTATTTTGTTATTAATCAATAATATACTTAAATCATGCTTGTGATTCCTATAATAATAAAATTCTATTTTATTTTAAGTAATTAATCAATTAATTATTTTGCTATTAATTAATAATATATTATAATTTTAAATTAATTTTATGTATATTATATTTAATAACAAATAAAAATAAGCACTAACTCCACTTAATTAATTGAATAATAAATTAATTATATTTTAAGAAATCAATAATTATTTAATTAATTATTTAATAAAATGTTATAAAATTATATAGGGTTAATTGCCGTAAAAAGAAAATAACATATACGACATGGTAGTCACGCTTGTAAATATTAAGTCACGGTATGACTATTTACCTATATATGTACATCAATTAATTAATAATATATTAATCATTATTATTATTATTTAACTAACTGATAATATTTTAATTACATGAAATTATATTTCAATATACTAAATGGTTATAATTAAATTCATTAATTATATTTTATGAATATGTAATTAAAAATGGAGAAAACATTTTAGACGTTAGATAATAATAACATAAGTGATACTTATGTATTAATAATAATAAATAAATAAATAATTAATAAGATTTAAATAAATCAATTATTTAATTATATATTAATTATTTTGAATTATAGTTTAATTAATTTTATTTGCTTGAGAATTAAAATAGATCTTTTGTAGGCATTACACTTAAATCACGTAAGTGACTCCTAAAATAATAAAATTCATTTTATTTTAATTAAATCAATAATTATTTATTTTGTTATTAATAAATAATATGCTTAAGCCATGCTTGTGGCTCCTATAATAATAAATTTTAATTTTATTTTAAGTAACTAATCAATTAAATATTTTGTTATTAACTAAAAACTTATTTTAATTAGTCAATTAATTATAAATATTATATTTAATAACAATTAAAAATAAGCACTAATTCTATTTAAATAATTAAAATAAATTAATTATATTTTAATAAATCAATAATTAATTAATTAATTATTTAATACAATTTTATAAAATTATACAAGTTCTAATTGCTCGTAAAAGAAAATAACATCCAGCACTTGGTAGTCATGCTTGTGAATATTAAAATTTATATTAAAATAACATCTAGCAAGTTTTGTATTGTTGTAAGGCTAATTGCCTTGATTTGGTTTATTTAGTTCTATAAAGAATTAAAATAGGAATTTTAAGAGTGGTAAAAGACAAGAGTTTTTGCAAGCAACATTGTAATGAAAAGCCAAATGTAAAGTGTGTAAACATGAGGGTTGAGTGGCACTAATTGAGAGAAACATGTAAGGGAGTATTGAGAGGATATTTCTAACATTCTTTTGCAGGTCTTCAATATGACTTCTAAAGGTGTGAGCAGAGATGAGATGTCGATTCGAGGACGAATCCTTCTAAAGAGTGGGGGAATGATGAGAACCAAGCTATGAGAACCAAGCTGACCTAAGCAAAGCTCTAAAGGAGTCATTGAGCAAGCAAGGAAGTGCAGCTACAAGAGGTGGAGCCAAGAAGATAAAGGAAGCTATAAATAGGCTAATTAAAGATAAATGGACTAAACAAGCTCTAATTAGCTTAGAAAGTATTCAAGGCCCAATAATTCTAATCCAACCTGAGTTAAGAAGCCTAATGAGTGTCTAAATTATTCCAATTTGTTCCAAGCATTCCAAGATTCATGGTAGACACTCAAGAATGTGTGCAAGTTGTCCTAACAAACTAGGAATGCTTTCTTACCTTAATTAGCTCAATCAAATAATGATTCTTGTCAAATCATTTAATTAGGGTGATTTCTTAACTTAATTAGATCTTAACTTAATTAGCTCAATCAAATAATGATTATGATCAAATCATTCAATTAGGGTGATTTATTTACATAATTAGACCTTACCGTAATCAGCTTAATCAAAAAATGATTCTGGTCAAATTATTCAATTAGGATGATTTCTTACCTTAACGTCTATATAAAGGCAAGCATTGTATTGTTTAAGGGGCAAAAAATTCATAATTAATGGAATGAGGTTAATCTCTCTTATGGTTCCGTTGTCAAAAATTATTAGTCAAAAATTCGTTGTTAATCTCTTATAACTCTTTAATAAGGATTTCTTAGTCAAAAATTCGTTGTTATTCTTTATTCTTCTAGAAATATGATAGGTTGATATTCTTGATATATTTTAAATCTTTTTGTCATTATTTTTGTATTAAATGATGTTAAATTGCCTTTAGTTTCTGGAAATTTGGTACTGCTGTTTTATTTTCGGTGTTTGCAGATGTTTTAGGAGGAAAGTGAAAACCAGAGAAATACATGGTCAGACCGTGTAAACCAACACAGCCTGTGTACTCCAATAGCGCAAACACAGCTAGAACCCAGAAGAACACGGGCTAACTGTGTAAACCAGCATGGACCGTGTACGACTATTTTGACAATTTTAAGTGGTTACAAAGGCATTTAACATTGAGGGAAGAAGAGGGGAGTCTAAAGAGAACAGGGGAGTTGGAAGAGAAATCTAGGGAGTCTGAAGAGAAGGACAAGAGAAGGGACAGGAAAAGAATAAAGAAAATCGTAAGGGAAGACTTGAAGATTGAGAAATCAAGATTCAAAAATCAATTGGAGTTCTTTCTCCTTCTCTTTTACTTGTTATTTGTTTGGATGTTCATGTTTATAATTTTATTCTTAAGTTGAATTCAGTCATGACTCTGTAAATTTTCTTATTCTAGGATGTTTGTTTCAACTTGGTATTTATGTACTAAACTTTACTCCTTTACTTTTAAAATCAATGTTGATGTGATTTTAGTATAGTATTTTCATCTAACAAAGATTTGATCTATCTAAGCTAGGGTTTCTTATTGAATGTTGATAGATGTTAAACTAAATACTAAAAATTGATGTTTAATGTCTGAATTACTAGATTAGACTTAATTGAAAGAACATCTAGAAATAGAATTCTTCATTAAGAGAATTTGAGATTAACCTTTGTGTTCATTGGGTTGGATTTGATTTAATCTAGGAAACTAGTTTAAAAATTGGAATCAACATGTCAATTACTTGGAGAGAATTAATTGATAAGAGTAGGTTAATGAACTTAGATCAATATTTTATTTCATAAGGATGGCATAAATTCTTTGTTGGAATAAATTCCTATAATATTAGGTTAAATTCTATTAATTGTGTATTGATATTTTCCTTACAAATGAATTTCATATTCAATTGCTTAGCAAATTTAGAAGGTATAAATTTAGTACTTTGACGTAGTCCTTGTGGATCGACGCTTGATTTCTTCAACTAAACTTGTATACTTACAAAGCCTATCAAGTTTTTGGCACCATTGCTGGGGACTTGCATTAAATATTAAAAATTTCTGACCAAAGTAGACTAAGCTTTACTTAATTCTATTATAGTTATAGGTTTATTGGTATATTCTTTGTATATAAGTCTGTTCACTCATTTGTGTTTCTCGTGCAATGGCGAATTGAGATTTATATGCAATATATTTTCACAGTCACATTTGATCCTGAGATCGATAAAACATACCACTGGAGAAAGAGACAGAGGTTTGTAGATAAGAAGAAGGTGACAATTGCCAACAGTAGCAATACGATAGCCGAAAGAGTAGGACCGTGACTCTATGATTATGCAAAGTCAGGAGTTTAAGAAAATACTTTGGGGATTTGGAATCCAATTGTGGAAGCAAATAATTTAAAGTTGAAACCAACCCTCATCTCTATGGTGCAGCAATCTCAGTCTGGGGGGTCACTTATTGAAGATCCAAATATGCACTTAACGATCTACCTTGAAGTTTATGACACTTTGAAAATGAATGGAGTCACCCACGATGCCATTCGTCTCTGCCTTTTCCCATTTTCCTTAAGGGATAAGGCAAGAGCATGGCTTCATTCACTTCCAGCTAGATCTATTACTACATGGGATCATCTCTCCAGGACGTTCTTAGCCAAGTATTTTCCTCCAAGCAAAACGACAAATCTAAGAAATCAAATCTTAACATTTACACAAAAAGATGACGAGACATTATATGAAGCGTGGGAGCATTATAAAGATTTACTTCGGTTGTGTCCACACCTTGGCTTACCAACTTAAATGGTCCTTCATAACTTCTATAATGGATTACTCCAATCAATGAGGACATTAATTGATGCTGTAGTTGGTGGAGCATTTTGAATAAAACTTATACTGATGCATACAATCTCATTGAAGAGATGGCTCTCAACAACTACCAATGGTCCAATGAATGAGGAGTAACAAAACATACTCCAGGTAAGTATGATGTTGATGCACTTACGATACTTTCTGCTAAATTCAATGCCATGACTCACAGGTTAGACCATTTGAATGTTAATTCTGTTAATGCTAGTAATTATACTTCTGCATGTGAAATTTTTGGCTCTGTTGATCATGTGTCTGTTAATTGTCAAGTTGGTAGTCCTTTTTCTCAAGATCAGGGTAATGAACAAGTTCATGCCATTAATAACTTTAACCCCAGACCTCAATTTGACCTATACTCAAACACTTATAAACCAGGATGGAGGAACAATCTCAATTTCTCTTAGAGGAATAACCAAAACTCCCCATTTCAGCTAAACATTAGACCACCTCTTGGATTTCAAAAACCTTCTAATCCACCAGGACCTCTAAAATCAAACTTGGAAAGTATGATGGAATCTATGTTACTAGCCCAAAGACAACAAGAAGAAACCATTAAGCAATTAATCTCTAAAGTAGACTTGTTAGCTACCCATAACAATTTGCTTGAAAACCAAACCACACATCAGGCTAGTTGATTGAGCCCAAGTTTATTACATAAATTGGTGACATTTTCCTGCCTCTTACTACACTTTTTAACTCCTATTTCTAGATTCTGTGTTTAAATTTACTTTTGAGTGTGCACTTTTATTTTATGTAGTTTGAGGGTAAAATTGTTACAAATCAGTATTAATTGCACTAATTAATTTTCTAAGAACAATTGATACTGCAAACTACCATTTTTTATTGTAGGAGACTCAAGGAAAAGGGACTCAAGCAGAAGATGTAGAGTCAAAGAAGGATGAAGTGAAGTCAATGAGAGAAGAGGTGCAACAGGAAGTTAGCCACAGCGAAGTGGATCTGTCGCCGTAGCGAAACACAAAGGAATCCAGGCTGAACTTTCGGGAAAATTTCGCCACAGTGAAGGAACCAACAATGAAGCAAAACTTGTTGGGAAAAGTTCACCGTGGTGAACCTTCAAAAACTTGAACGATTTTTAGAAAAATCACCCACCGTGTGACCCGACCCAAGCATCCTTCATTTAAAAACCTACTAAATTAGGTTAAGAGCCAGAATTAACAAGACATATACAACATATTCACACTCTTGGCTCTCTCTCTCTCTCAACTTCGATCATCATCCATCACTTCCCTTCCATTTTTCATCATCACCTTCATCAGTTGCTGCTACCATGGATGCTTTTGGTGGGTTTCCAGTTGTGAGTTCTCCCGAAGCAATGCTTAGCTAAGCACCATTTCCTCTTGAAGATGTAGCAATGGCTTGAGTTCAATGGGCTTCAAAGGGGAGTAGTTTATTCATGTTTAGCTACATTGTTATGAACTCCTTAGTTAGGATTTATGCTTTGTAGTTGGATTTTTTTATTATAGTTTAATCAAGTGTTGAACAGTGTATTGTGTTATTGGGTTTGTTGATGTAGAACTTGGAGCTTAAATATATGAAGTCTAATATATGTCTTTTTGTGATTTTGTTAATTCTCTTTTATCTACCTAGTTGTGTTTGATATTGAGATGATGTTAGATCCCAAATTGACCACTTGCAATAACTTACCCATTGCACACACTAAGATGCATTCAATAAGGTTTTAAAAAATGGAGTTCATTGATTAAAACCATGGACTTAAAGAGTTCTTTAAGGTTTATCATTTGAAAACTTAGTGATTTTCACTCCTACCAAGATTTATTTTGAACTATGATAGCCAAAGCTCATTTTTCAAGAGGATTATCTCACATTTGATCATTGTTTTTAACTTTCAATTTCTTATTCCCAAAAATCCAAAAATACTTTTTACACACTTCTGTTACAATTAGTTCAATTTTGTTAGTTTCCTCAAAGAACCAAAACCACCCCTCCTAACCAATTTAGTTGTATTTCATGACATTTAGGCTAGCTTAGGTCCATTGCATTAGGTTCCAATTAAGTGAGACGACTTGAGGTTGCTCTCTATATTGCAATCCTTGGAATTCATTGTTTGATTCGACCTCCAAGGGTAAAACCGAAAGATAAAGCAGATCAAAATGGTGTCGTTGCCAAGGAACCAAGCAATTGGTTTTCTTTAAGTTAGCTGTTGTCATTTTTTATTTCTCATTGAGGTTAGGAACCTTTTCTTCTACATTTCATTTTACATAGTTTAGTGTCATATTTGTCAATAGTATAGGGTTTTTATTTTTCTTTGCATAGTTTTAAAATTTTGAAAACACAAACAAAGCATACATTCACAGTTGGACTTTTCATACTTAGCATTCTTTTTGCACTCGCATAGTTTTTGAGTCTTTTCTTTAATTACTATTTGAGCCATACATACATACTTTCATATATACTTTCACACACCATAAACTTGCATCCATCACATCTCATCTTTTATTTGATTTTGTGTGCTTGTGAGTAAATTTTGTTAGTTTTTATTTTCCTTTGAATTGTTTCTATGCATGCCCCGGAAAGTGAAACTCCTATCTTTTTATCCTGAAATTGGGAAACATTTGAGAAAAATAAAAAAGGAGAGAATAGCTAAAGAGAGAAGTAAGGGACTTGTTAAAGAAGAGTCAAGCGAGGAAGGTAGTGAGAGCAGCCCTATGGAAGGAGTGAGTATGGTCGAGAACCCAGCCTTTCTCTAAAACCCTAACTTTCATGTTAACCAACCTAGGAATAGTGATAATGGAGGTAATAGGGAGCATGAGAGAGTAGGTGAGAATAATGGGAATAAAAGGAGAAAGACTATTAGGGAAGCAACAACTTCAGATGTGAATTATGGCCCATTTACTGTTGCTTGTCCTAATTTTGATGTTAATTTTGAATTTAAGGGATTACTCATTAATTCTCTTCCTAAATTTCATGGCTTAACAGGAGAGGATCCCTACATGCATTTGCAATCCTTGTCTATGATCTGTCAAAGTATGAAACTAGTGAGAGCTTCACTTGATCAAGTGTTATGGAAGGTTTTCACCTATCTTTGGAAGGAAAAGCAAGAGAGCAGTACATGAGTATTCCAAGGTATGTGGAAAATTCCTACCATAGTTGGGCTAATCTGAGGAAGGCTTTCTTGGAGAAGTACTTTCCAGCTTCCCGCACTTCATCGATGAGGAAGGAGATTTACTCAACACGCCAGGATTATGATGAGTCTCTCAATGACTATTGGAATCGCTTCCAAGATCTATTATCTAGATGCCTTTATCATCAAATACCGTACAAACAGTTAGTGCGATATTTATATGATGGACTGAAAATTCAAGACAAAGATATGTTAGATGCAGCATCAGAAGGTTCATTGATTGATCTTATAGCTTCGGAAGCATGGGATTTGATCAAGAAGATGGTTTTAAATCATCAATAGTACAGTGTTAGAGAGACCCGAGGAGTGCATGAGTTGGGCACCATAATAGCCCAATCTAAAAGAATGGAGAGTTTGGAGCCAAAAGTTGACTCTTTGGAGAGTCGAGTGACATTACAATTATCCTTCATCATTGCAGAGCTAAAGAATATGAATTGCATAGGCCAATGTCTTCTATGGATCTCACAACAACTAGTTGTGATACTTGTGGATTAGTGATGCACATATCCAATGTTTGCCCCATTCGGTTTGAAGAAGTGTCTATAATGTATCCGGGTAGACCAAATTAGAAATGGGACCCCTACTTTAACACTTATAACAAGGGATGGAAGGCCAACCCTAGGTTTAGTTGGAGGAATGAAGAGGGACAGGCTTAAAACATATTTCAACAAGGGGAGAAGCTGGTACTTCCACTAACCAGTTAGCCAACCAATAGCAAATCATGACTATCCCACCTAAGGAGGACACTAACCAACTACTGCAAAATGTGATGACTTTGATGAAGGAAGAACATAATTCTAACAACAACTAGTTTAATGCCATAGCTTCTCTGATTCAGCAAGATTCTTCAAAGAATGCTGCTTGGTTCAATGCCTTGGAAAAGAGAATGGAGCAATGGGAGATGAAAGTGGAAAATATTAACTCTTTTGTCACTCAATTGTCCAACAACGTGAGTGAGAACCAAGCAAGAAGTAGTGGAACCATTACTTCAAATACTGTGATGAACCCTAAAAGTTTAAATGCAATCGCTCTCTGAAGTGGGAAACAAGTGAGGTTCAACCATCAAGATGAATAGGAATGTGAAGAGGAGATTGATAGTGGAGAATTACCTTTAACAAAGAACAATATCAAGAAATCTGAGAGCTTCAAGGAGAAATCACTTTTAAATGAATGGAAGTCTGAATCAAAGAAAAAAGGAGCTACTACGGAGAGTTACAAGGAAAAAGCACCAACACATAAGCCTGTGGAATCAAGCAAGCATGGAGCCAATGAAGCCAATAGTAAGGAGGCAAATCTTCAAGACCTTCCTTTTCCTAATTCATATTTGATGAGAAAGTGAATGACTGACATAAAGCATGAAAAAGATATCATTTATTTGTTTGGTAAAGTAGAAGTCAATATTCCTTTACTTGATCTTGTGAAACGGGTTCCTGCTTATGCTAAATACCTTAAAGACATGTACCCATAAGAGGAAGTTTAGGCCCAATGAGAGAGTCCAAGTGAGCTCGAATGTGTCAGCCCTATTCAAGCCTCAAATCCCTATAAAATGCCAAGACCTTAGATCTTTCACTATCCCTTGCACTATAAGTAAAGTTACCATAGGGGGAGCCTTGTTAGATTTATGAGTAGCCTTTAATGTCATGCATAAGTATGTTTATCAATCATTAGGAGTTGAAAATCTTAAGTCTACATCTGTAGTTCTCTAATTGGTTGATAGATCAATTAGCCTGTGGGTATTATAGAGGATATTTTGGTCAAGGTCAAGGGTTTATTTTTTCCTGCTGATTTTTATGTGCTTGATATGTCTTCTGAAGTTGTGCAGGATACATATTGATTCTTGGTCGACCCTTCTTAAGGACTGCTAGTACCATGATTAGCATGAAAGAAGGTACGATCACCATAGAGGTAAGAGACTAGCAGGTAAACTTTAACATGTATGAGGCTATGAAACACCCTCATGAGGACTATTCGCTCCTAGGAGTTAACATGCTCGACATTGCTATTGATGAAGCCTGCCATGAATTTGAATTGTCAGAGAATTCCCTTGATTCTGAATTGTATTCATTTGATCTTGGGTAAAGATTTTCTGTTAATGTTGCAGGTGATTCAGGCACCACGAAGACCGACGTTGATGAGAAAATAGCTAGAAGCACTGTACCTCACGACAAATGCTTCATCGAGGAGAAGCAGAAAAGGGTGGCCCAGGTCGTTGCTACAATAGATCACCAAGAGATGGATTCCACGTCGAAGGAAAAAGGGAGTGCTCTTTTCTCTCTTGAACTTCCTAAATTAATTCCTTCTATTGTGCAACCTCCTATACTTGAGTTCAAACCCCTACCCACTACCTTAAAGTATGCCTTTCTTGAGTCAGGTGAGTGATTGCCTGTCATAATTGCCAATACCTTCTCTCACACTGAGTAAGAGAGACTCCTGAATGTTTTGAGGGAACATAAGAGGGCTGGACTAAGCGGGTATAACTAGAATCTGCCAGATTGTCTACATATATAGGATCTTATTGAATGAGGGTTCCAAGTCTGTGAGGCAGCCTCAAAGGAGACTAAACCTATTAATCTTAGACTTGGTTAAGAAAGAAATCACAAAACTGTTGAGTGCCAGGATAATATATCCCATTTCTGATAGTGAGTGGGTTAGTCCAATACATGTAATACCGAAAAAGAGTGGGATCATGGTAGTCAAAAATGATGGGGATGAGTTTATTCCTACCAGAGTGCAGAATTCGTGGCGTGTACATATAGATTATAGACGATTAAATGATGCCACATGAAAAGACCACTTCCCCTTGCCTTCAATTGACCAGATGCTTGAAAGGCTCGTGGGCAAATCACATTACTGTTTTTTAGATGGTTTCTCTTGGTACTTTCAAGTACCTATTACACCAGAGGATTAAGATAAAACTACCTTTACATGTCCTTTTGGCACCTTTGCATATCGAAGGATGCCTTTTGGTTTATGTAATGCCCCAGAAACTTTCTAGTGTTGTGTGATGGCTGTTTTCTGTGAATTTTTAGAAGAATGCATGGAAGTCATTATGGATGATTTCACAATTTATGGTGATTCTTTTGATGCTTGTCTATTTAGTCTTAAAAAAGTTTTAAGAAGATGTATTGAAAATAATTTGATTTTCAACTTTTAAAATGCCATTTCATGGTCAATAAAGGCATTGTGCTCAGTCATTTGATTTCTAGCAAGGGGATTCAAGTTGATAAAGCTAAAATTGAGGTTATATCTTCTTTACCTTATCCTGCCTGTGTTCGAGATATAAGATCATTCTTAGGTCATGTCGGATTTTATAAGCGGTTCATAAAAGATTTGAAAAAAATTGCATTACCTCTTTCCAAGCTTTTACAAAAAAATGAAAAGTTTGAGTTTGATGATTCTTGCAGGAATGCCTTTGACACATTGAAATTAAAACTCATTTCCCCACCCATTTTAGTTGCTCTTGATTGCAACTTACCTTTTGAACTCTCATGTGATGCTTCCAATTATGCTGTAGGGGCTATGTTGGGTCAAAGGGAGGAGAAACTAGCAAGAGTTATTGCATATGCCTCGAAAACACTGGATCTAGCTCAGATCAACTATACAACAACTGAGAAAGAGATGTTTGCAGTGGTTTTTTGCTTTAGAAAAAATTAGGCAATATTTGTTAAACTCACATGTAATCATTTGTACTGATCATGTAGCTATTCGATATCTCCTCAAGAAACCACCGTCGAAGCCTAGATTAATACGTTGGGCATTGCTTCTCCAAGAATTTGATATTGAGATAAAGGACCGCACTAGAGCAAAAAACCACATAGCTAGCCATTTCAGCAGGCTACCAGATGATACACAAGGCATGGATTCTTCTAAACTGACTTGCGATGCTTTTCCTGATTCAGTTTTATGTGCAACAGTTTTCAAAGAACCTTAGTAGACACATATCATCAATTAGCTCATGACTGGCCTAACTCCTCCTTTTATGTCTCAGGAACAGGCTCAAAAGCTAAAAAGTGAAGCACGACATTACGTCTAGGATGCCCCTCATCTGTGGAGACTGTGCAGTGACCATGTAATCTGCAAATGCGTTCCTAATGAGGAATTTGATGCTATAATTTTAGCTTGTCATTCAATAGTTTGTGGTGGGGATTACAGTGCGAAGAGAACATTTAGGAAAATTCTAGATTCTAGTTTTTATTAGCCTATCCTTTTTAAGGATTCATTTAACTTTTTTTGGTCATGCGACAAATTTCAACGTTTTGGAGGGTTAGGAAAACGGCATGAAATGCCACAACAACCTCTATTATTTTACAAAAATTTTGATGTATGGGAAATTAATTTCATAGGTCCATTTCCCTCGTCTTTTGGCCTTGTGTATATTCTTTTAGCTGTTGACTATGTGTCCAAATGGATAGAGGCTATTCCTACTAGGAAAGATGATGCGCAAGCAGTATCCAAATTCCTTAAGTCAAACATTTTTTGTCGATTTGGATTCCTAAAGCTGTGGTTAGTGATAGAGGGACACATTTTTGTTATAGAGTCGTTGGTAACTTATTTTCCAAATTTGGAGTCATTCACAAAATTTCCACTGCCTACCATCCACAAACCAATGGTCAAGCTGAAGTTTCCAATAGAGAGGTGAAGCATATCTTGGAGAAAATGGTAAAGTCATCAAAGAAGGATTGGAGCCTACGCCTCAAAGATGCACTATAGGCCTATCACACTGCCTACAATTCTCCAATAGGCATGCCCCCTTACCGCTTAATCTACGACAAAGCTTGCCATTTGCCTGTGGAGTTGGAGCATAAAGCTTATTGGGCAATCAAGCAATGCAACATGGACTTGGAATCTTCTGGTATGGAGAGGAAGCTACAACTACAAGAACCAGAGGAGTTAAGTTTAGAGGCATATGAACATTCTCACCTCTACAAAGAGAAGACCAAGTTGATGCATGATAAGATTCTTCAGAGGAAGAGCTTCAAGGAAGGGGACAAAGTCCTATTATTCAAGGCTTGTTTCACCTTTAAACATGAAAAATTCAATACTCTTTGGGACAAACTGTACTTGGTTACTAAAGTGCATAACTTTGGTATGGTCTAGCTTCTACATGAAGAAATTGAAACTCAACTCAAAGTAAATGGCCACCTATTGAAGCTCTACCATGAGAATCAAAAACCACTATAAATATTAAGTTCCTTCTCTCCTTCACTTGTTTATTCACTTTTGATCTTTGCCTAGTTATACCATGTTTTGATTTACTACTTTACTAAACAAGTGTAGGGGAGAAACCATCCTAGGAGGTAGATAGCTGTGTTTTTACTTTCATCAGTAGCTTTGCATTCCAATAAAAGTCTCTTTTGTCTCTTTATGTCTCTATTGTTCCCATTGTTCTTGTGTTTTGATTATTTCACATTGGGGATAATATGATGTTTAAGTGTGGGGGAGGTTTTCCCACCATACAACTCTTGTTTATGCTTCATTTTGGCCATTTAAATGTTTATGTTAGTCAATTGTGCATAATGTTCAAAATTTTAAACTTGATGATTGAGGCAAATTAATTTTATATTGTTTTTCACTGCGGTGCACTATGCCTTCGCCGCGACCATATGCTGAATCCATTATTTCGCCGCAACGAACTCTTTCTTCACCGCGACAATGTTTGTGAGCTGAACAGTTCACCGCAATGCCATACTCTTACAGCAATGATTTTTTTTAATTGCCTCAATTCAACAATTTTCCCTAGTTAGATTCTTGTCACTCTTGTATCTCAAAGATTTTATAAGTTTCAAGTGATCCTTGAGTTTTTGAAAATACAGCTGAACAGTTCATCGTGGCGTCATACTCTTACAGCAATGATTTGTTTTTAATTGCCTCAATTCAACAATTCTCCCTAATTAGATTCTTGTCACTCTTGTATCTCAAAGATTTTATAAGTTTCAAGTGATCCTTGAGCTTTTGAAAATACTTCCCATTCTTTAAATGATAGTCGATTTTGGCTAATTTCATTTTCAATGTTTTCAACACAATGTAAGTGAGGGTATGCTGACAAAGTAGTACTCTATGCTTTTTAAAACTTGAGATTGTTCATTGAGATATTAACCTTGTTGGAAGGATATTTGGGCCTGAATTTTTCAATTTTTATGTGTATCTGCTTATTTCATATCTCTTTAGAACTTATTTCAATTCTTAATCAAAGCTTGAAGAACCAAAATTTTGTTAACATGATAGAGGCATTCTTTCAAAACCCTTTGACCTAAACACAATTCCATAAACACCTATCCGTTGCTAGCCCCTTGAGCCATAATTTATGAGCACATACATGCATCTTTATATGGTGTTAATAGTTTATTTCACATTTTCTTCTAGTTATCTCAAGAAATTGGTTATTGAAAGAGCCAATGAAAAATAATAGAGAAAAGAAAGAAAGAGAACAATTTCCAAAAAAAAAAGTGTGTGTGTGTGTGTGTGTGTGTTCTAAAATAAAAAGTTAAGAAATAATTATGTTATCATTCGTGTAAATATTATCTTCCTGTTGACATTTATTTCATAATTGTGGTGCATGTACTCATACTTGTTTCTTCTTTCATCCATTCCATCCATTTTATCTAGCCTTCCGTGCATTACAACCTTGAAAAGTCCTCTTGATTTTCGAAATTATAGTTCTTGTAATGGAGAAAGGTAGAACTATTACAAGCTTATAGTAGAGAATGGTGTAAGCAAATTTTAGAGTGACATTATCCCAAAACAAGTGTGATGAGAGAAAACACCTTACCTTGAGTGAAATCTCTTTTGCTCAATCTTTTGGATTAAATTCTTATAGTGTTTATTTTCTTAACATTCTTTTAGTCTGCTTTGATTGATTTCTGAGAAAGTGATTTTTTGCCAATTTCCTACATTTATTTTAAGCATGGTCAGATTTTTTTTTTGTACTTGTGTCTCTTTGACTCTTATAAACTTTGTCCAGAAGTACAAAGGTCTAAGTGTGGGGGAATTTGATTTAGCCTAAGTTTATTACATAAATTGGCGGCATTTTCATGCCTTTTACTACACTTTTGACTCCTATTTCTAGATTTTGTGCTTAAATTGACTATTGAGTGTGTACTTTTATTTTATGTAGTTTGAGGGTAAAAATTGTTACAAATCAGTATTAATTGCATTAATTATTTTTTTAAGAACAATTGATACTGCAAACTACCATTTTTTATTGTAGGAGGCTCAAGGAAAAAGGAAGAAGATGCAGAGTCAAAGAAGGCTGAAGTGACGTCAACGAGAGAAGAGGCGCAACAGGAAGTTTGCCACGGCGAAGTGAATCTATCGTCACGGTGAAATACAAAGGAATCCAAGCTAAACTTTTGGGAAAAGTTCGCCACGACGAAGATTAATTCTTTCGCCGTGGCAAAGGAACCAGCAATGAAGCAAAACCTTTTGGGAAAAGTTCACCAAGATGAACTTATCTGTCACCGCGGTGAATCTTTGAAAAACCCAAACTATTTTTAGAAAAATCACCCACTTTGCGACCTGACCCCTAAGCATCCTTCGTTTAAAAACCTACTAAATTAGGTTAAAAGCTAGAATTAACAAGACATTTACAGCATATTAACACTCTCGGCTGTCTTTCAACTTCGATCATCATCCATCATTTCCCTTTTATTTTTCATCGTCACCTTCATCAGTTGCTGCTGCCATGGATGCTTTTGGTGGGTTTTTGGTAGTGAGTTCTCCCGAAGCAATGCTTGGCTAAAAACCATTTCCTCTTAAATATGTAGCAGTGGCTTGAGTTCAATGGGCCTCAAAGGGGAGTAGTTTATTCATGTTTAGCTACATTGTTATGAACACCTTAGTTAGGATTTATTCTTAGTAGTTGGATTTTCTTGATTATAGTTTAATCAAGTGTTGAGCAGTGTATTGTGTTATTGCGTTTGTTGATGTAGAACTTGGAGCTTGAATATATGAAGTCTCATATATGTCTTTTTGTGATTTTGTTAATTCTCTTTTATCTACCTAGTTGTGTTTAATATTGAGATGATGTTAGATCCCAAATTAACCACTTACATTAACTTACCCATTGTACACATTAAGACGCATTCAACAAGGTTTTAAGAAATGGAGTTCATTGATTAAAACCTTGGATTTAAAGAGTTCTTTAAGGTTTATCATTTGAAAACTTAGTGATTTTCACTCCCACCAAGATTTATTTTGAACTATGATAGCCAAAGCTCATTTTTCAAGAGGATTATCTCATATTTGATCATTGTTTTTAACTTTCAGTTTCTTATTCCCAAAAATCCAAAAACACTTTTTACATACTTTTATTACAATTAGTTCAATTTTGTTAGTTTCCTCAAAGAACCAAAACCCCCCTCCTAACCAATTTAGTTGCATTTCATGTCATTTAGGCTAGCTTAGGTCTATTGCATTAGGTTACAATTAAGTAAGACGACCCGAAGTTGCACTCTATATTGCAATCCTTGGAATTCAATTTTTAATTCGACCTTCAAGGGTAAAACTGAAAGACAACACGGATCACTAGTTCATCGACCACAACATCAGGGAAATTACCTAGTTAACCTGAAACCAATCTCAGGGAATCAAAACAAATGGCAGGACGCCATGATCCTATGATTGAAGTTGCAAAAGAAGGTGTAGTTGAAATTTAGGACAGGGTTAGTAGAGAAGTAAAAGTTGAGAAGGAAAAGAAAAGTGAGGATGATCCTTCTAAGGAACCAGAAAAGCCATTCCAAAAACCGTATACTCCATCAATACCCTTTCCTCATAAAATGGCCAAATCCAAATTAGATGCTCAATTTGGGAAATTCTTAAAAGTTCTAAAAAAGATCTACATCAACATTTCTTTCACATATGCACTTTCTCAAATGCCTTCTTATGCTAAGTTTTTAAAAGAAATTTTTTCAAATAAAAGAAAGCTAGAAGAGCATAAAACTATTGCCTTGACTATTGAATGTAGTGCTGCCATTCAAAACAAACTTCCTATGAAACACAAAGATCCTAGTAGCTTTTCAATCTCTTGTCAAATTGGTAAAGTTATAACTGAACGTGTTTTATGTGATTTAGGGTCAAGTGCGAGTGTAATGTCATTCTCTTTGTGTAAGAAGCTTGATTTATGATAGTTAACACCCACTACTGTTGCTTTGCAATTAGCAGATCGATCTGTTAAATATTCTGTAGGTGTATTAGAAGACATGTCTATTAAAGTAGGTAATTTGTATGTGCCTGTTGATTTTGTGAATTTGGAAATGGAGAAAGACACCCGCACCCTAATCATTCTTGGGAGGCCATTTTTGGCTATAGTAGGATGTCAAATAGATGTAAAAATGGAAAATTATCTTTTGAGATTGGTAAGGATTGTGTTCAGTTTGACCTTTCAAAAGCTACTAAATTTCTGAGCTTATCTGATGATTGCTTTAGAATTGATGTAATTGATTCCATTGTAAATACCCATTTGTCTAAACAACATTCGAATGATTTTCTTAAGCATTGTTTGATTACTAACGGAACACCAAGTGATGAGATTCCAAAAGTAGCCATGATTGCTAAAGCTTTAGCAAATCTCCCTGCAAATTACAAGGCTAAAGAAGAGCAGCTTGAAGTTCTAAAAGTGGATCAACCAACTGAAGTGAAAGAACCTGAGGTAGAACTCAAACCCCTTCCCTCCAATTTAAGGTATGAATTTATGGTACCTGATTCTACTTATCCTGTGGTTGTGAATGCTAAATTGGATGCTATTGATACTGAAAAAATTGTCAGCAGCTTAGGAAAGCATAGAAAGGTCGTAGGTTATTCTCTAGATGACCTTAAGGGAATTCATCATTCTGTGTGCATGCATAAAATCCTAATGGAGGATGACCATAAGCCTACCATTGAACATCAAAGGAGGTTAAATCCTAGTATGTAAGAAGTGGTCAAAAAGGAAATTTTGAAGTTACTTAAGGCTGGCATGATTTACCCTTTTTCAGATAGTAAGTAGGTTAGTCCAGTCCATGTAGTTCCTAAGAAAGAAGGGATGACAATAGTGAAAAATGAAAAGAATGAACTCATTCCAACTAGGACTGTCACCGGGAGTAGAATGTGCATAGATTACCAGAAGTTGAATTTTGCAACTAGGAAAGATCATTTTCCCCTTCCCTTCATTGACCAGATGTTAAAAAGACTTGCTAGGAACTCTCATTTTTGTTATCTTGATGGTTATTTGGGTTTCTTCCTGATTCTCATTCACCCACAAGATTAGGAAAAAACTACTTTTACATGTCCATATGGTACCTTTACATATAGGAGAATGCCTTTTGGTCTTTATAATGCTCCTACTACTTTCCAACGTTGTATGATGACCATATTTTCTGATTTCATTGAAAACATAATGGAAGTGTTTATGGATGACTTCTTTTTTTATGGTTTGTCATTTGATGATTGTTTGAAAATTTTGTCAAAAGTGTTGGAAAAATGTGCAGAAGCTAATTTAGTTGTGAACTAGGAGAAGTGCCACTTTATGGTGCAAGAGGGGATTGTATCGGGTCATTTGGTGTCAAGTAAAGATATCGAAGTTGAAAAAGCAAAAGTTGAAGTAATTGAAAAATTGCCTCCACCTACCTTAGTAAAAGGTGTGAGAATTTTTCTTAGACATGTTGGTTTTTACCGACGGTTCATCAAAGAATTTTCCAAAATAGCAAACCTCTCGCACTTTATATGTCTAATATGCACCTTTTGAATTTCATAAGGATTGTTTGAGTGCTTATTATAAGTTGAAAGATGTTTTAGTTACAACTCCGATTATCTAAGCACCTGATTGGAATCTTACATTTGAAGTGATGTGCGATGCAAGTGATCATGCTTTGGGAGCTGTTTTGGGACAAAGAAAAGACAACAAACCTTATGCCATCTACTACACTAGTCATACTTTAGATGATGCTTAGATCAATTATGCCACCACAAAAAGGAGTTTTTAGCAGTCATTTTTGCTTTTGAAAAGTTTAGATCTTACCTAATTAATTCTAAAGTTGTTGTTTTTATAAATCATGCAGCTATATGACATTTGTTAAAAAAGAAGGACTCTAAACCACGTCTTATCCGATAGGTCTTATTATTGCAAGAATTTGATATGGAAATCAAGGATAAAGCTGGTACTAAGAATCTGGTAACTGATCACCTTTTTAGGATTATTGTTCTTAGTGAAGACTGTCCAATTGATGATTCCATTATGGGAGAACAACTATTAGCTATATCATCTCTTCCAACACTATGGTATGTAGACTTAGTAAATTACATCGTTTGTGGAGTGTTCCCACCAAAGATTACTTATCAACAGAAGAAGAAACTCATCCTTGATGCTAAATACTATGTGTGGGAAGAGCCATTACTGTATAAATATTGTGGCGATGGTATTTTTAGATGGTGCTTGCCTGAAGATGAAGTCCATAGTGTTCTTCACCACTGCCATTCGACAATTTATGGTGGTCATTTTGTTCCAAATAAGACAATTGCTGAGGCTCTCCAAGCAGGTTTTTTTTGGCCTACTTTGTTCAAAGATGTGAAGCAATATGTGGCTACATATGATAATTGCCAGTGGTTAAGAAACATGTCAAAACAAGTTGAGATGCCACAAACTGGAATTTTGGAGGTTTAATTGTTTGATGTTTGGGGAATTGACTTTATGGGTTTGTTTCCTAATTCCTATAACTACATCTACATTTTAGTGGCAGTGGATTATGTTTTAAAATGGGTAGAGGTAGTTGCGACTTCCACGAATGATGCTAATGTGGTAATCAAGTTCTTGAAGAAACATATATTCAGTCGTTTCGAAATTCTAAGAGCCTTTTTAAGTGACAATGGTACTCATTTTTGTAATAAGCCCCTTGAGACTCTTTTGCAAAAATATGGTGTCTTTCACAAGGTTGCTACACCATATCACCCTTAAATAAGTGGGCAGGTTGAAGTTTCTAATAGGAAAATAATGAATATTTTGGCAAAGACAGTTGATAAGTCAAGGAAGGATTGGTCTTTAAAGCTTGATGATGCTCTTTGGCCTTACCGTATAGCCTTTAACACACCTTTAGGTACAACACCATATAGGATTGTGTTTGATAAATCATGCCATTTACCCGTAGAGTTAGAACATAAAGCATATTGGGCTATTCAAACATTCAACTTTGACATGAAATCTGCTAGCAAAAAGAGAGCAATGTAATTGAATGAGTTGGATATTTTGGGATTAGAAGATTATGAGAGTTCTCACTTATATAAGGAAAAGACCAAGTTGTGGCATGACAAACATATTACCAGGAAGCAGTTCAAAGAAGGTGATTTAGTTTTTTTATTTAACCCTTGTCTTCGTCTTTTTTCAGGTAAACTCCAGTCAAGATGGTCTGGTACATTTCGAGTTCTACAAGTGTTTCCATATGGCGTGGTACTAAAGTTGTTGTTTTTATAGATCTTCTAGCTATATGACATTTTTTGAAAAAGAAAGACTCTAAACCATGTGTTATTTGATGGGTCTTATTATTCCAAGAATTTGATTTGGAAATCAAGGATAAAGCTGGTACTGAGAATCTGGTAGCTGTTCACCATTTTAGGATTACTGTTATTAGTGAAGACTGTCTAATTGATGATTCCATTATGGGAGAATAACTATTAGCTATATCATCTTTTGCAACACCATGGTATATAGACTTGGTTAATTACATCATTTGTGGAGTGTTCCCACCAGAGATTACTTATCAATAGAAGAAGAAACTCATCTTTGACGCTAAATACTATGTGTGGGAAGAGCCATTACTATATAAATATTGCGACGATGGTATTTTTAGACGGTGCTTGCCTAAAGATGAAGTCCACAGTGTTCTTCACCACTGCCATTCGACAGTTTATGGTGGTCATTTTGTTCTAGATAAAACAACAGCTGAGGCTCTCCAAGCATGTTTCTTTTGGCCTACTTTGTTCAGAGATGTGAAGCAATATGTGTTGGAGGTTGAATTGTTTGATGTTTGGGGAATTGACTTTATGGGTTCGTTTCTTAATTCGCATAACAACTTCTACATTTTAGTGGTAGTGAATTATGTTTCAAAATGGGTAGAGGTAGTTGCGACTTCCACGAATGATGCTAATGTGGTAATCAAGTTCAATGGTACTCACTTTTATAATAAGCCCCTTGAGACTCTTTTGCAAAATTATGGTGTCTTTCACAGGATTGCTACACCATATCACCCTCAAACAAGTGGGCAAGTTGAAGTTTATAATAAGAAAATAAAGGATATTTTGGCAAAGACAGTTGATAAGTTAAGGAAGGACTGGTCTTTAAAGCTTGATGATGCTTTTAAAGCTTACCATACAGCCTTTAAAACACCTTTGGGTACAACACCATATAGGATTGTGGTTGACAAATCATGTCATTTACCCGTAGGGTTAGAACACAAAGCATATTGGGCTATCAAAACATTCAACTTCGACATGAAATCTACTGGCAAAAAGAGAGCAATGCAATTGAATGAGCTGGATATTTTGAGATTAGAAGCTTATGAGAGTTCTCACTTGTACAAGGAAAAGACCAAGTTATGGCATGACAAACATATTACTAGGAAGTAGTTCGAAGAAGATGATTTAGTTTTGTTATTTAACCCTTGTCTTCTTCTTTTTCTAGGTAAACTCAAGTCCAGATGGTCTGGTCCGCTTCGAGTTCTACAAGTGTTTCCACATGGCACGGTACTAAAGTTGTTGTTTTTACAGATCATGTAGCTATATGACATTTGTTGAAAAAGAAGGACTCTAAACCACATCTTATCCGATGGATCTTATTATTGCAAGAATTTGATCTGAAAATCAAGGATAAAGCTGGTATTGAGAATCTGTTAGCTGATCACCTTTCTGTGATTACTGTTCTCAGTGAAAACTATATAATTGATGATTCCATTTCAAGTGAACAATTATTAGCTATATCATCTCTTGCAACACCACTTGGTTAATTACATCATTTGTGGAGTGTTCCCACCTGAGATTACTTATCAAAAGAAGAAGAAACTCATCTTTGACACTAAATACTATGTGTGGGAAGAGCCATTATTGTATAAATATTGTGGCGATGGTATTTTTAGACGGTGTTTACCTGAAGATGAAGTCCAAAGTGTTATTTACCACTGTCATTTGACATTTTATAGTGGTCATTTTGTTCCAGATAAGATAGGTACTGAGGCTCTCTAAGCAGGTTTGTTTTGGCCTACTTTGTTCAGAGATATGAAGCAATATGTGGCTACATATGATAATTTCCATTGGTTAAGAAACATGTCAAAATGAGCTGAGATGCCACAAGCTATAATTTTGGAGGTTGAATTGTTTGACGTTTGGGAATAGACTTTATGGGTTCGTTTCCTAATTCCCATAACAACTTCTACATTTTAGTGGCAGTGGATTATGTTTCAAAATGGGTAGAAGCAGTTGCGACTTCTACGAATGATGCTAATGTGGTAATCAAGTTCTTGAAGAAACATATATTCAGTCATTTCAGAATTCTAAGAGCCCTTTTGAGTGACAATGGTACTCACTTTTGTAATAAGCCCCTTGAGACTCTTTTGCAAAAATATGGTGTCTTTCACAGGTTTGCTACACCATATCACCCTCAAATAAGTGGGCAGGTTGAAGTTTCTAATAGGAAAATAAAGGATATTTTGGCAAAGACTGTTGATAAGTCAAGGAAGAACTGGTCTTTAAAGCTTGATGATGCTCTTTGGGCTTACCGTATAGCCTTTAACACACCTTTAGGTACAACACCATATAGGATTGTGTTCGATAAATCATATCATTTACTCGTAGAGTTAGAACACAAAAAATATTGGGCTATCAAAACATTCAACTTCGACATGAAATCTGCTAGCGAAAAGAGAGCAGTGCAATTGAATAAGTTGGATATTTTGAGATTAGAAGTTTATGAAAGTTGTCACTTATATAAGGAAAAGACCAAGCTGTGGAAAGACAAACATATTGTTGGGCCCTAAAATTTTTTCTAATTGATGTTGTTAAGTATGAATTGGCTTAATTGTGTGATTATGTCTTAGTTTGATTAATTTGGGAGTATTAGTGGATAATTGAGGTATATTTGAGTTTAATGTGGTTGTTTAATGTGGTTTTAATAGAAATTAAGGGGTAAAAGTTTATGAGGGCATTTTGGGAAGATTGTTTGAGATGGATAACTTAAAGCTTTACAAGGAGGGGTAGTATGGTCTTTGTCCCTTCCCATTAGACTTAAGAGTAACAATTAGGAGAAGGAAAGAAAAGAAGAGGGAAGGAGAAGAGAAAAGAGAGTTGTCGTAGAGGGAGGAAGAAGAGAAGAGAAAATAGGGTTTTCATTCCTAAGGGATTTTCGACAGATTCGGGACATTTTTATGGTAAGTTTAGCTTCATTTCATTATGTTATGGTTAGATTAAACCCTAGAATCGATTTGCATGAGATTAGAACCGATTGTGTAGGGTTTTCGGAAAAACATAATTGAAATATTTGGGTTGATGAGTTTGTCACTGATTTTAAGGTTTGAATGAGTTAGAACTGAACTTTAGGACTTGAATCAATGTTTAGATGTGTTGTATGTGTTTAATGGAAGGATTGAAGTAGGAATCAGCTGGAAAAATCAGGTTCGGAGACGTTCTCCAGACCCGCACGTCGCGACGTGCGAATTTGTGCACGTCGCAGAGAGCAGCAGGCCTTCGTCGCGGCGTGCGAAAGGAGGGGTGTACGCCGCGACACACGCATGCGTGCATGCCACGCCGCACTTGGGCCCCAGTTTTCCAGCGCAGTGTATTTCGGTATTTTGGGCATATCTTTTGCTGTGGATGTCCAAATGAGGTGATCTTAGACTCGTTATGGACTAGAGCAATAGGGCTACAAGTTTTAAGAAGAAAGGAAGTTTGGAATTTGCCTATAAGATTCGAGATTTGGGTTGGAAGTCGGATGTAGAATTTTAGTGTTGTTATTTTTTATTTTCAAGTTGTTTGAATATTTCCTTTGAATGTTACTTGATTGGGAACTTGGTTTGTTATAGGAAACCAAGCCGACCTAATCCAATCGCAAGAGGAAGGACAGCAGTGAGTTTGGACTCTCAAGCGATATTAGGTGGGTAATGTAATTATAGTTATTGTGTGATTAGGCAAATTCTTGCCTATGTGTGAATATATGTTATGTGTTCTGTATGATGAGATGCATGACATTTTGATCGAATATGTGGTTAATTTTTTAAACATGATTTGTTATAAGATTTGAATGACTTGTAAGAAGCATGAGAATTGATAGAAGTAAATAATGATTCTGAGCATGTTATGCCTCGACTTCGATCATGGCGTTTTGAATAAATGAAAGCTTGAAAGCATATTATCTGATAAAATGATTTTGAGCATGATTATATGCTTTTGTTTGCGCGAGAGTGGAACCATTTCGTTCGTCATGTGCACGTTGACAAGAGCCTTCTTCCGGCTGCCCGCTTGTGGCCTATGAGCTCCGAATGGACTCATTTTGTTCAGGGTGTAAACTTCGGTTTCTTCCTTTTGTTTCCATGGAACCCTCGAGCCATGTGATGTGCATTGCATACTTGATCTGTTCACTATGAAGCATACTTGTGACATGTTTTGTGAGTTGAATTAATTATGTTGAATGCGTAAATTGCTTGGTTAGCATGGGAGTGCTAGAATTGTTGCATGTATATATATATATATATATACATACATATGCCTGAATTTGTGCTAGTTATCGATGGCTATAATTATATTAGCCACTAAGCTGTGTAGCTCAACCCATTACTTTTCCCTCCTCAGATGCAACTCAAGACATCAGTTGATCCTTGCCAGGCATCGAAGAATTCCGCAATAGTGAAAGATCATTGCATTAAGTTAGTATTTTTGGTTAGCCCACCAAGCATAATATCATTGGGCATCCTTTTGTAATGTATTTTGGATTTAAACTTTCATCTGCATTGTGTTATTTTGAGAATGCTTGCTTAATTTCTGCAGATTGAAATGGCATGATGCCTTTGGTAATTGGGGTGATCATCTTATGGCTATGGCATGTATATAAATGTATGTGATAGAATGTATGTATGTGTTGGTATGATTTCGTATAGATGTTAGGGACGGGTCCAACATTCGGGGATCTCGCCGCAACGAGCCAGTCTTTCGCCGCGACGCAGCCCTTAGGTGATCATCGCAGCGTAAGGACGAGGGGCCTCCTCAGAATAGGGAATTCAGGACCCGGGCCCAACATGTTTGGTATCAGAGCTTTAGGTTATTTGTCCTCGGCATAGAATGCATAGTAGGATGAATTGTTTGGTATATGATTATTTGTTGCATTGATTAAGTGATATGCATATCATGCATGCATGTAGGAATTCAGATTGACATGTAGCTAATCCTTAGTGTTTGTATTTGAAGGAGTAAGATGTCACCTCGTAGAAGGACACGAAGAGTTTTGTATGGATCAGTTGCACCTGACTCTCCGATTAGAGATGAGAGGACTGATGAGTCGATAGCCCCAGGGAATGCTGAGGCTTCTGTAGGGCTAGGTAGTGAGCCCATTCCGTCGCAGACTCAGGAGACGCCGGTTTTGTAGGAGCAAGTGCCTCCTCTAGATCCGAGGTTGTTTCAGGCATTTACTTAGGCGTTTGTTCAGGCTATGGGTCAAATGCCATAGCCTTCTGCTTCAACCCCAGCTAAGAAGGGGAGACGGTTTGATAAATTGAGGAAGTATGGAGCAGTGGACTTCTACGGGACCAATGATCCTGAGGAAGCTGAGACCTGGTTGAGAAAGACCGAGAGAGTCTTGGATCAGATGGAGTGTGAGGAAAATGAGAGAGTTGTGTATGCTGCAAGCTTGCTTCAGGGAGATGCTCTACATTGGTGGGAGACTCTGCCAGGGAGTCAGATGAGACCAGTAGGGTTGGCTTGGCAGGACTTCCTTGCTACTTACAGGAAGAAATATCTGTCTGAGGTGTACATTTAACAGAAGCAGAGGGAATTTCTTAGTCTCACTCAGAGGGAGATGACAGTCAGTGAGTATGAGCGTCGGTTTACTCAGTTGGCGAGGTATGCTTCGGATCTGAAGTTGAGTGAAGCTGCTAGATGTCGCCAGTTTGAGTCGGGTCTACACTTGGCCATCAAAGAGAAAGTGATAGTGCAAAACTTCTGTGACTTTCAGTAGTTGGTTGAAGCAGCTTTAAAGGTGGAGAACATTGAGAATATCAAGAGTGCTATGAACAAAAAGAGAAAAGGAAGAGAGCAGTTCAAGAAGGGAGGTAGTACTAGTACCCCTATGCAGATAGAGTGTTAGGAACTTCCCTATTCAGTCAGAGGAGAGGAGCAGTGGTGCAAGTAGGCCTAGAAAGATGAGGACTCCTGCTTATTCTCATCAGGCCTCTACGGCGGGAGGCAACAGAAAGGGAGAAGGGGACAAGTCATCCGTCCCTAAGTGTGAGCATTTTGGTAGTTTTCATGGAGGCGAATGTTACAGATTAACAGGAGCATGCTTCAATTATGGACAGAAAGGACACTTGACTAGAAAGTGTCCCAAGCCGTCCAGAAGAGAGGGATCACAGATGCAAGCTTCAGAGGAGAGCGAGTATGCGACATAAGACTTCTGAAGTGGCGATTCGATGCAGCCGGGAGGGTGAACATTAAGGGAGACCAGGGGAGTGCACCGGCTAGGTGTTTGCAATGACTCGGGAGGATGCAGAGACCGCTCCAAATGTTTTCACTGGTATGGTGTGATTGCTTTGATTGATCCGGGTTCTACTCATTCGTTTGTTTCTTCGAGTAGAACTGTGTGTGGTAGGAATTTGAGCCCATTGGATACTCCACTGATGGTGAGTACTCCAATCGGCCAATATATTATTGTTAGTCAAGTGTATAGAGGTTGTGAGATATGTATTGGTGGAGAACTTCTAGTGGTAGACTTAATGTCACTGAAGATGGGAGGATTGGATGTGATTTTGGGTATGGACACCTTGGAAAAGTACAATGCTCGGCTGGATTGTAAGCAGAAGACAGTAAAATTTGAATTAGATGACGGCAGAAGAGTGGTATTTTTTGGGGACAAAAAAGCAAGTCCGCCTAGAATTGTTTCAGCTTTGACAGTAGAAAAGATGATGAGGAAGGGTTGTGAGGCATTTTTGGCCTATATGGTAGACTTAAGAGCAGATAGAGGGAAGCTGGAGGATATTCTAGTAGTCAGGGAATTCTCGGATTTCTTTTTCGAGAAATTGCCAGGACTACCGCCGCCTAAGAAAATTGAGTTTCCTATTGAGTTTCTTTCAGGTTCGGCACCGATTTCGATTATGCCTTACCGGATGGCTCCGGCAGAATTGAAGGAGCTTAAAGAGCAATTGGAGGAGTTGTTGGAGAAAGGGTATATTAGACCAAGCTCTTCACCTTGGGGAGCTCCGGTCCTTTTTGTAAAGAAGAAAGATGGATTATTGAGGATCTGTGTGGACTACCGGAAGCTTAATCAGGTCATTGTGAAGAACAGGTATCCACTCCCGCGCATAGATGATCTGTTTGATCAATTGCAAGGATCGAAAGTCTTCTTTAAGATAGACTTGAAATCGAGTTATCATCAGTTGAGGATAAAGGAGTTGGATGTGCCAAAGACTGCTTTCAGAACTCAGTATGGGCATTTTGAGTTTTTAGTTATGCCCTTTGGATTGACAAATGCACCTGCAACATTTATGGATTTGATGAATCGAGTCTTTAAGCCTTTCTTGGACCAATTTATCATTGTCTTTATTGATGACATATTGGTTTATTCCAAGAGTGATATGGAGCATGAAGAGCATTTGAGGATTACTTTGGAGACATTGGGGAGAAACGAGTTGTATGCCAAATTCAATAAATGCGAATTTTGGATGAGGGAAGTTGCATTTATCAGACAGGTGATCTTAGAACAAGGAGTGCATGTGGACCCAAAGAAAATAGAAGCGGTGGTGAATTGGGAAGCCCCGAAGAATGTAGCAGAGGTGAGGAGTTTTCTAGGTTTAGCAGGTTATCACAGGAGATTTGGGGAGGGATTCTCCATGATATCTGCTCCGATGACAAAGTTATTGAGGAAGAATCAAAAGTTTATCTGGAGTGATGAATTCCAGAAGAGCTTTGAAGAGCTCAAGCACAGATTAACAAGTGCTCCGATTTTGATTCTGCCTTCAGGAGATGAGGGCTATACCGTGTATAGTGATGCTTCTGTTAGTAGTGTACCCTAGGCCAATGGATTTTTGTCATTCATGTATTAACATTATGACTTGTTAATAATATATTATGAGGTATTCCTTTCATATATACATGTATTTCGTTTATGTAATGTGATTTACATTCCATGAATGGTATTAGACTTATGTCATCAAGTATGTGACTTGATAGTAAAACCATAAGCGTTATAACACTATTCTAGACTGTCCCTGGTCGATCATTATTGGTGGAACAATAATGAATTAAGACCAGTATGTGTTTTGATTGATGATCACGTTTTACTAATCATGGATATGAGATATCAAATCAGAAACATAGATATATGTTAGAGAACATATATTGGACCGACCCACATAAAGAATACTACATGGTTTCATGTCATTAGTGATTCTTTATATGGTTTGACTTTAATCCTTTGACCTGAAGTCATCATGGTTCCCTACATGAGGAATTTAGTGTTTTGATATTAGACTAAGTTATTTTTAACCGAATAACAAATAGTCTTATGTTGGACACTAAATGAATCATGCGGAGGGATGTGAATGACGTAGATGGGATTTGTACCTCTCTTAAATGAGAGAGATATCATTTGGGCCTCTTGATAAGTGTGACTGAAAAAATGCATAGCCGTGCTCAAATGAATTGATGAAGAGTCATCAAATGTCATTTGTTATAATCAGTCAACTTGGGGATCAAGAAACTATGATTAATCAAAGGTTGACATGTACCATGCCTTGTGATTAATCTTGATATCATGTTACAAAAGGACTGAGCTTATAACCATAGTTAAAGGTTAAATCGGATTATCGATCCTCATTTGATTTGGGTAGTCATAATGTCTTGCTAGAGGCCGCTTATGACTTATGGGCCTTGAAGTGTGATCAAGCCCATTGCCAACATCAAATGAGCCTACAGGGTCGCACACAAAGAGTGATGTGATTTGGGCTTATTCTCTTAGGCCTAATTATTAGGTATTGAATAAATATATGTGGATATATTTATTGGGCTAGATTAAATTAAGTTGTCGGGCTTTTATTATATATGATATAATGGGCCGAAACTTAATGGGGCCTAAATGGGATTAGGGTTTCTCTATAAATAGAGAAGCTTAGGTCTCATTAGGTTAAGGAAGTGACTCTATTGTCAAGAAACCCTAGCCGCCATCCGAGAGAAAAATCGTGCGGCGTTCGGAAGAGTTTCAGGATGTGTTAGCACACAACAGCTGCAGCCCGGATCGTGCATACTCGTGTGGATACCGGCAGAGGGCATTCGCGATTGCAATGTCTTGGAATATGAAAAAGAAGCAACCTATTCACGAAAACAAGGTATTTTCGTACATCCTTGGTATTTTCAATTATGCATCATGTTGTTGTATGGTTTTTTCGCAGTGTATTGTGAGTAATCAGATCGTACGCAATCCAACAGTGGTATCAGAGCCAGGTTCTTCTGTAAAATCGTTAATATACGTGTTTTTGATTACATGTGTTCACGATTTTGGCTTCTGTATAATCGAAAATATATACATGTTTGGATTACATGTGTTTACGGATTTGGATTCTGTAGAGATGAAAAATATGCGTTTTGATTACATGTGCTCACGGTTTTGGTTTCGTGATACGAAAGTGTTTTTATTTCATGCATGTTGTTTTCGAATTTGTTGATTATCTTAGTACTGATAAGAATATATGACAAGCATGAAGGGTTTGACCGACAGGTGGTGGCTGCTAGGGTTTCCACTATGTAAGACATGGATCTGGAATGGGAAACCGCAAGTATTCTTGTTGGACAAGGATACTCCAGTTGACTAACATCTCTTCAATCGACTGAAGTGTTCAATGATTGGTTGGAGAGCGAGATGAGCGTTCAGCTTAAAACGTTCGTTCAAATCGTCGATATTGGTTCCAGTCGACTAGCATCTCTTCCAGTCGATTAGAAGTGTTCCGGTCGACTGGTCGGAGAGCGGAGATGAGCGTTTAAGTGAAAACGTTTATTCCAGTTGACTAGCACAAATCGACCAGTCGACTATCATCTCTTCAATCGGTAGGCAAGTCGACCGATCGACTATCATCTCTTCGAATGACTAACAAGCCCAAAGAAATTGCTTCCCTAAACTTGATTGTTAGTTATGTGTTATATATTACAGGTGATGTTACATGTGTTTATTTATATTTTTGAATATTTATATTCATGTGTAAGTTACTATTCTATACTTCTATATATATATACTCAAGCATGTTGTAGTATAGGATTAGAAATAGCATAGTACAAACACCCTTACTAATAGGATTAGTAGTCTTCATAATGTACTAAGAACGACCCTCCTCATAATTTCAAGTTTATATGCCTTCCATAAATCTTTACCAATGTTTATCTCTAGCTTATCCTTATGTGGGTTTTTGCCAAAGCAAGGCATGTAGGGATCATCTAGGGAAGAGATTTGAATAATGGTGCTATTCATAGGTAAAGTATGGTTAAACTTGACTAAGCTATCAAAACGGTTTTGGGCTTAGGGCATAAGATTGGGTTTTACATACATGCGATACATAAGATGTATTTTAACATAAGCCCATCAAGAGTTATATGTGATGTAATTGAAAAGAGTTTTCTACCTAAATAACTAAGTTTTGAGTGTTAAGCCAAAGCTTTCTTAGGACTTAGTGAAATATGGATCTTGTTTCTCTCATTTTTCAATTGAGGGTTATTTATTTGAGTGGGAGCTAATACCTTATAATATATGAATGTTGACCCTTATTGCATAATTTTTGTAGATTATGGCTACTCCATCCACAAACCTTTCTATCGATCTATCTTAGAAAGAAAAGCAATGGAACAAATTTCCTAGATTGATATAGGAACTTGAGAATTGTTCTCAAACAAGAAAGAAAGCTTTATGTCTTAGAAGAGCCCATCCCTGAGGAACCATCAGCAAATGCACCTAAGGCTCAAAAGGATGCTTACACGAAGCATATTAATGACTCTATGGATGTGTCATGCCTTATTTTAGGCACCATGATCTCTGACATTCAGAAGGATTTAGAGGAAATGGAAGCCTATGACATGCTTGCTCAACTGAAAGCTATGTTTCAAGAGCAAGTACGCCAAGAGAGGTTTAGAACCACTAAGGCATTGAATTCATGCAAGATGACTCCTGACACACTTGTGAGTGCTCATGTTCTCAAGATGAAGAGTTACATTCATCATCTTGAGAAATTAGGTGCACCTGTTAGTCAAGTATTGGCAACTGATCTTATTCTAGCATCTTTGACTGATGAATATGATCAGTTCATTCTTAACTACAACATGCATAATATGGGGAAGTCCATTGATGAATTGCATGGGATGCTGAAAACTGCTGAAGAGAACTTAAAGGGAAAGGTTAAGACCACCAATGAAGTTCTTGTGGTTCAAAAGGGAAAAGCTTTCAAGAAGAAGGGCACAACGAAGGGCAAAGGTAAAGTACCTAAGTCCAAGTCCAAGCCCAAGCCCAAAGCTAAGACTAAAGCACCCAAGGAGGGAGTTTATTTTCACTGCAATGAACCTAGTCATTGGAAAAGGAACTGCAAACTCTATTTGGAAGAGCTGAAAGAGAGGTTATTTGTATTTCATTACTTTTTCAGATGACTTCAGTAGATATGGGTATGTCTATTTAATGAAGCACAAATCTAAATCTTTTTGAAAGTTCAAACAATATAAGAATGAAGTACAAAATCAGCTTGGCAAGACAATTAAAATCCTTCGATCTGATTGAGGAGGTGAATAATTAAGCCAAGAGTTTGATGATTATCTTAAGGATTGTGGAATTGTTTCACAATTGACTCCTCCAGGAACTCCTCAATGGAATGGTGTTTTTGAAAGGAGAAATCGAACTCTATTAGATATGGTTCGATCAATGATGAGTCAAATGATCTTCCAAAATATTTCGGGCTATGCTTTAGAAGCGGCAAAGACATTCATATTGAACCGTATTCCTTCAAAGGGTGTAGAAAAAACACCTTATGAGATATGGACTGGGAAGCATCCCAATTTATCTTTTCTAAAGATTTGGGTTTGTGAGGCTTATGTGAAGCGTCCAATTGCCGACAAGTTGGCACCCAAATCTGAAAAATGTTATTTTGTGGGATATTTTAAAGAAACCAAAGGATATTACTTTTACATCCCAGCAGAGAACAAAGTGTTTGTTGCTCGAAATGGTTTTTTCTTAGAGAAGGAATTTGTTTCTAAAGGAAACAATGGGAGTAAAGTACAACTTGAAGAAATTCAAGTTTCACAAAATAACATTGAGCCTAAAAAGGAGATTGAAGCGAGCTCACAAGTTAAAAAAGGACTTGTGATTAATCTTGATATCGTGTTACAAAAGGACTGAGCTTATAACCATAGTTACAGGTTAAATCGGATTATCGATCCTCATTTGATTTGGGTAGTCATAATGTCTTGCTAGAGGCCGCTTATGACTTATGGGGCTTGAAGTGTGATCAAGCCCATTGCCAACATCAAATGAGCCTTGCTGTGGTCGCACACAAAGAGTGATGTGATGTGGGCTTATTCTCTTAGGCCTAATTATTAGGTATTGAATAAATATATGTGGATATATTTATTGGGCTCGATTGAATTAAGTTGTCGGGCTTTTATTATATATGATATAATGGGCCGAAACTTAATGGGGCCTAAATGGGATTAGAGTTTCTCTATAAATAGAGAAGCTTAGGTCTCATTAGGTTAAGGAAGTGACTTTATTGTCAAGAAACCCTAGCCGCCATCTGAGAGAAAAATCGTGCGGCGTTCGAAAGAGTTTCAGGACGTGTTAACACACAACAGCTGCAGCCCGGATCGTGCATACTCCTGTGGATACCGGTAGAGGGCATTCGTGATTGCAATGTCTTGGAATCCGAAAAAGAAGCAACCTATTCACGAAAACAAGGTATTTTTGTACATCCTTGGTATTTTTGATTATGCATCATGTTGTTGTATGGTTTTTCTGTAGTGTATTGTGAATACTCAGATCGTATGCGATCCAACAGCTTCGAGGAAGGGTCTTGGTTGTGTATTGATGCAGGGAGACAGAGTGATAACTTATGATTCGAGGCAATTGAAGCCGTATGAGTTGAACTATCCAACGCATGATTTGGAGTTGACAGCTGTGATCTTTGCCTTGAAAATTTGGAGGCATTATCTATATGGAGTTCAGATGAGGATCTTTACCGATCATAAGAGTCTCAAGTACTTGTTGAGCCAGAAGGAACTGAATTTGAGACAGCGAAGGTGGATTGAGTTGCTTAAGGATTATGACTTGCTGATTGAGTATCATCCAGGCAAGGCCAATGTAGTGGCGGATTCTTTGAGTAGGAAGTCTTCGATTGCTCATGTTCGGATGGTTTATCTTCCTCTATTGGAAGAGATGGCCAAGCTTAAGATAAGCTTGAAGCAGGAGGAGTCGGATTGTCTTCTATCTAACTTCCGAGTGAGACCGATACTCAGGGAGAAAGTTAGGGAGTTGCAGGCTCAAGATGCAGATTTGAGCAAACTTCGAGAGGAAATTCAAAATGGTAAGATTTCAAAAGTAGAGGTGAGAGATGATAGACTTATGACAGCGGGGAACAGGCTTTGTATCCCAGATGTGCAGGAGATAAAGGATGAGATTTTGGATGAGGCACACAATGCGCCATATGCCATGCATCCAGGTAGCACCAGGATGTACAGGAATTTGAGAGAGCATTTTTGGTGAAAAGGCATGAAGAGAGATGTAGCAGAGTATGTCAGTAAGTGTCTAGTGTGTCAGCAAATTAAAGCTGAACACCAGGCACCTTCAGGCAAGTTGAGGCCGTTACCTATTCTGGAATGGAAGTGGCAGAAGGTGACCATGGATTTTCTGATGGGTTTGCCCAGGACTAGTAGGAAGCATGATGCCATTTGGGTCATTGTGGATCGGTTGACAAAGTCAACTTACTTTTTAGCGATTAAGCAGACTGATTCTTTGCATGTATTAGCAAAGAAATATATTGATAAGATAGTGAGATTGCATGGGATCCCGGATTCGATTGTTTTCGATAGAGACCCTCAGTTTACTTCGAGGTTTTGGGGAAGTTTGTAGGAGTACTAAGTTGAATTTTAGTACGGCTTTCCATCCTCAAACCGATGGTCAATCTGAGAGGACCATTCGGACACTTGAGGGAATGCTCAGGGCTTGTGTAATGGACTTTCGAGGAGCTTGGGATGAGCATTTGCCATTGGTCGAATTTGTTTACAACAATTCGTATCATTCGAGCATTCACATGGCTCCATATGAGACATTGTATGGGAGGAGATGTAGAACTCCGATTTATTGGGATGAAGAAGGAGAAAGAAAATTAGTAGCACTAGAATTGATTCAGACGACAGTTGATAAAGTCAATTTGGTTAAGCAGCGACTTAAGGCAGCACAAGATAGAATGAAAAGCTACATTGATGCTCACCGAAAGGAGATGGAGTTTGAAGTCGGTGAGAAAGTGTTCCTTAAGACGTCTCCTTGGAAAGGAGTAATGAGATTTGACAAGAATGGTAAGTTGAGTCCGAGGTATGTGGGTCCTTATGAAATTCTTGAGAGAATTTGACCACTCGCCTACAGGTTGGCATTACCTCCGAAATTGTCTCAGATTTATGATGTGTTTCATGTTTCTATGCTGAGGAAGTATAGATCGGATCCTTCTCATATCATTCGGACTAGTGAGGTTCAGTTGAGGGAGGATTTGAGCTATGAGGAGCTTCCAGTGCAGATTTTGGATTCAAAGGACAAGGTTCTCAGGAACAAGACGGTTCAGCTAGTCAAAGTGTTATGGAGGAATCATTCAGTGGAGGAGGCTACTTAGGAGCCTTTGGAAGCCATGAAGGAGAAGTATCCGCATCTCTTCGATGATTTAGGTAATAATTTTGAGGACAAATTTTTTTTTAAAGAGGGGGAGAAATGTTGGGCCCCAAAATTTTTTCTAATTGATGTTAGTTAAGTATGAATTGGCTTAATTGTGTGATTATGTCTTAGTTTGATTAATATGGGAGTATTAGTGGATAATTGAGGTATATTTGAGTTTAATGTGGTTTTAATAGAAATTAAGGGGTAAAAGTTTACGAGGGAATTTTGGGAAGATTGCTTAAGTTGGATAACTTAAAGCTTTACAAGGAGGGGTAGTATGGTCTTTGTCCCTTCCCATTAGACTTAAGAGTAACAATTAGAAGAAGGAAAGAAAAGAAGAGGGAAGGAGAAGAGAAAAGAGAGTTGTCGTAGAGGGAGGAAGAAGAGAAGAGAAAATAGGGTTTTCGTTCCTAAGGGATTTTCGACAGATTCAGGACATTTTCCTAGAAAGTTTAGCTTCATTTCATTGTGTTGTGGTTAGATTAAACCTTAGAATCGATTTGCATGAGGTTAGAACCAATTGTGTAGGGTTTTCGAAAAAACCTAAGTGAAATCTTTGGGTTGATGAGTTTGTGACTGATTTTAAGGTTTGAATGAGTTAGAACTGAAGTTTAGGACTTGAATTAATGTTTAGATGTGTTGTATGCGTTTAATGGAAGGATTGAAGTACGAATCAGCTGGAAAAATCAGGTTCGAAGACGTTCTCTAGACCCGCATGTTGCAACGTGCTCATGAGCACGCCACGACGTGCGAGGAAGGTATGCACGTCGCGACGTGTGAATTTAACGCTGCGTCCTGGCGGCGGCGAGGCCTTCGTCATGGCGTGCGAAAGGAGGGTGTACGCCATACAGACGCATGCGTGCCGCCATGCATGCCACGGGCTTTTTGTCATGGCGAACGTAGCCTTCACTGTGGCGAGCAGCGGGCCTTTCGCCGGGCGAACATAGCCTTCGCCGCGACGAGGCCCAGTTTTTCAGCGCAGTTTATTTCAATATTTTGGGCATATCTTTTGCTGTGGATGTCTAAATGAGGTGATTTCAGACTCGTTATGGACTAGAGCAATAGGGCTACAAGCTTTATGAAGAAAGGAAGTTCGAAATTTGCCTTTAAGATTCAGGATTTGGGTTGGAAGTCGGATGTAGACTTTTAGTGTTGTTATTTTTGATTTTCAAGCTGTTTGAATATTTCCTTTGAATGTTACTTGATTGGGAACTTGGTTTGTCATAGGAAACTAAGCCGACCTAATCTACTCGCAAGAGGAAGGACAACAGTGAGTTTGGACTCTCAAGCGATATTAGGTGGGTAATGTAATTATAGTTATTGTGTGATTAGGCAAATTCTTGCCTATGTGTGAATATATGTTATGTGTTCTGTATGATGAGATGCATGACATTTTGATCTAATATGTGGTTAATTGTGTAAACATGATTTGTTATAAGATTTGAATGACTTGTAAGAAGCATGAGAATTGATAGAAGTAAATAATGATTCTGAGCATGTTATGCCTCGACTTCGGTCATGGCGTTTTGAATAAATGAAAGCTTGAAAGCATATAATCTGATAAAATGATTCTGAGCATGATTATGTGCTTTTGTTTGGGCGAGAGTGGAACCATTTTGTTCGTCACGTGCACGTTGACAAGAGCCTTCTCCCGGCTGCCCGCTTGTGGCCTATGAGCTCCGAATGGACTCATTTTGTTCAGGGTGTAAACTTCGGTTTCTCCCTTTTGTTTCTATGGAACCCTAGAGCCATGTGATGTGCATTGCATACTTGATCTGTTCACTATGAAGCATACTTGTGACATGTTTTGTGAGTTGAATTAATTATGCTGAATGCGTAAATTGCTTGGTTAGCATGGGAGTGCTAGATTTGTTGCATGTATATATATATACATACATATGCCTGAATTTGTGCTAGTTACCGATGGCTATAATTATATTAGCCACTGAGCTATGTAGCTCAACCCGTTACTTTTCCCTCCTCAGATGCAACTCAAGACATCAGTTGATCCTTGCTAGGCATCGAAGAACTCCGCAATAGTGAAAGATTATTGCATTAAGTTAGTATTTTTGGTTAGCCCACAAAGCATAACATCATTGGGCATCCTCTTGTAATGTATTTTGGATTTAAACTTTCATCTGTATTGTGTTATTTTGAGAATGCTTGCTTAATTTCTGCAGATTGAAATGGCATGATGCCTTTGGTAATTGGGGTGATCATCTTATGGCTATGGCATGTATATAAATGTATGTGATAGAATGTATGTATGTGTTGGTATGATTTCGCATAGATGTTGGGGACGAGTCCAACATTCGGGGATCTCGCCGCGGCGCAGCCCTTAGGTGATCACCGCGGCGTGAGGCCGAGGGGCCTCCTCGGAATAGGGAATTCGGGACCCGGGCCCAACACATATTACCAGGAAGCAGTTAAAAGAAGGTGATTTAGTTTTGTTATTTAACCCTTGTCTTTGTCTCCTTCCAGGGAAACTTAAGTCAAGATGGTCTGGTCCATTTCGAGTTCTACAAGTATTTCCACATGGCGCGGTCGAGGTTTGGAGTGAAGTTTTAGGAGCCTTTAAGGTTGATGGCCAGCTCCTAAAACCTTGTTTTGCAGGACATCCATTAGGTGCCACAACAACTTTGGCACTTTTAGAACCCCAACGAAACTAATACGATTCAACGGTTCGCACAAACCTTTTAATGAGCTTTGTTTATATGTAGTTGTTTACATTATTTCTTTCACATTTGATATGTTTGTTTTAAGTTTGTACAGGTATTGATAAAAAAAATGTGAACCAGGTGAGAATTGTTATGTAATAGAAAGATACATGGTCTCACCGTGTCCATCCACACGGTCCGTGTCAAACTCTTTCAATCCCCACCGGTGACTTACACAATCCACCCTTGTGTTCTCACATGGCTCGTGTGGCACACATGACCGCCTCTTTTCATTCAAAACACCCTCTCTTCCCTGTTTCTCTCTCACATTCATTTTATCCTTCATTTTTATCCAAAACCTAGCCCTAAAACTCGTAATCTACCCTCTTCACTCTCAACCCCAACCATCATAACCCACTCCACTCACACACCCTATTTACTCTCATCTCCATTATCATCATCTCCCCATTTCTCTTCCATTTTCATTTTCACTCAATCTCACCATCACGCACTTTAACAATGGGACTTAAGAGAAGTTGCATCTCATTTAGAGGGTTAAGCTCGAGCTGCCCCCAATCATCTCACCCACCATCGAAACGAGGTGATTCCAATCCCTTTGGTTTACTTGATAGTGATGCTTATGCTCGATATGAAAAATTGAAAGATAGACCTCTTGTTGCAACTAGGTATTACAATAAGGAAACTTTGAGTACCTTAAACTTACTAGATGATATATATATATATATATAGATTGTTTAGGGCTATTGATTTGAGAAATTTTCTAGATGTTAGGTGCTCAACATATTCGAACATAACTTTAGAATTTTTTTGTATAATTCTTGTTGAGGTTACTCAAGGGGGTTATTGTCAACAAAATTTCCTTTCAACTTTTAGGTAGAAGACACACCTTAACCTTGGATGAATTCAAGGCCATTTACTCCCTTCCTACTGATTTAGACATCATTCATCGTAAGGTTCCCCCTAGCTTTGACCGATTTCAATTTTGGTCTCACATTGCTGATGGACCATCCTATAACCCTAGCTCTTCTAAATTCACTTGCATTAAAAATCCTTGCTTTCTTTACGCTCACCGCATTTTATGTAATGGGATTTTTGCTAGAGTTGATAGCACAATTGTTGTTCGAACCTTTGAATTGTATTTCTTGTATGCTATGTACCTTGGTGAAATTATTGATGCAGGTTCTTACTTGACTTCCTAATTTCAACATGTCGCTACTCAAATTAGTGGGGAAATTCTTATAGGTGGTTTGATCACCCCTATTGCTTTATATTTAGGCTTCAATCCCCTTCAAAATAGGAATTTCTTGTTCAAGGATCTGAGCGACTAGATTACCCAACTCTGGAAGCTATGACTATTTGTAAATCGGTAAAAGGACAACGTTGTTGGGTTTACCCCAATAATGTCAAGTTCTGTTTGCCATGTCCAACCTAAACCACTCTTCGTGATCCCTTAATCATTGATTGGATGCCTTTGTTAGATCACACCACACCAGATCTATTAGATGATGCCCCACCTCCTACCCAACCTACCTCAATACCCTCCTCTTCATTCCAACCAGCTCCCTCCATATTTGATTTTAGCACTCTCCAATCCACACTCACCTCCATCCAAACCAAACAAGCAAGTCCGTTCCTTGTAACTGATCAAGGTCATTATCTTCATTATTTAAGAGATACATTTTCTACTCTTAATGTCCTTCGCACCACTTTGCAGTAAATAGTTGAGTCTCACAATGCTCAAATTCAAGATATGACAACCACTTTCAACTCATGGCGTCAGCGGTATTCCTCTCTAGGAAGCCCATAACCTCCACCTCCCCCCTTTCTTCTCAACGATCCTTTTTTTTCACCTACTCTTCCATTGGGGACAATGCTTATTTCAAGTAAGGGAGGGTCACTTTATGTTTTGTAGTATTGGTTTTGTAGTTTTGTAAATATTTCTGTTTTTTTTTTGTTTGGCTGTTTTCACTTTGTTTTTTATATTTTCTTCTTGAGCATGATAGTTTATTTGTTTATGCATTTGTGTTTTTCTTTGCAAATATCTATCTCTGTTTTATTCCTCCGTTTTATTTCGTTATTTGTTTGTTGTTTTATTTAGTTATTTTAGAGCATTTGGGTGGTTTGTTATTACGTTTTCAACTTGAACTCATCTTTATCAACTATTAACCCCATAGTAGTGGTGGAAGCCTGTTCACAACTAGGCTTAGCTCCGAGATAAATTGACCTACTATTTAAATTCTTTTAGTTAGCTTTTTAAATCGAAAGGGACTAATTAATTTATCTTTCTTAAGGATCCCGTTGTTGTTTCTATTCTGTTAATAGAGAACTGCTTGATTGGCTTGCTTTTAAAGAAACTAATAAATTCTATCTAAAAAACAAAAAAAAGAGTTGAATATTATTAGGTGACCTGTGTGAGTACCAATACTAGGTAAAGTTAGTGGAAAGGCACCATCTTCCCTTAAATTCTTGAATGTATGGAGTTGTTAGCATTGGGAGGAATTTCTCCTTTTTGGGTCGATACAAATTTCGTAAAATAACACACTTTTGGTATACCAATTCTAGCCAGTATGAATGACACGACATTCGTGCTCCTTAAGTGACTTCCGTATGGAGCAGCTAGCAATTGGGAGAGTTAAGTCCCCTTTTGGACCGTTAAATGACTCAAAATAACTGAGGGTTTTATTTGGTCTTTAGTTACCCCTTTGAGATGTAAGCTACTAGGGAAATACCAAATAAGGTACCCCCTTTGAGGCGTGTATTACTAGGGAATAATAATATTGATTAATAAATTTATCATCAAGCACTCTTTTGAGAAGGAGAGGACAATAGGGGGATGGTCCTAATTTATTTTTGAAATGTTTAATTGCACTCCTTTAAGTCATAATTGATTTGAAGATGCTAATGAATGCCTATTGTGATTAAGGTTTATCAAATCTTTAAGCTAAGCTTGGTAAAGATAGTGAGTGATGAACTATTACTTAGAGTGAGTATTTGATTAAGTTGAGATGTAATGAATTACTTTGCTTAATATTGTGATCTTAACTTTATGACATTTGACCTATTTTTCCCCTTATGATTTGCATTTAAGTTAATTTGTTTGAGGACAAGCAAAAGTCTAGGATAGGGGAGTTTGATAAGTTGATATTCTTGATATATTTTAGCTCCATTTTGTCATTATTTTTGTATTAAATGATGTTAAATTGCCTTTAATTTTTGGAAAATTGGTACTACTGCCTTGTTTTCGATGTTGGCAGATGTTTTGGAAGAAAATGAAAACTAGAGAAATACACGGCCAGACCGTGTAAACCAACACGGCCCGTGTACTCCAACAGTGTTAACATAGCCAAACTTGAGAGGAACACGGGCTGACCATGTAAAGCAACACGGACTGTGTACTACAATCTTGATGATTTTAAGTGGTTACAAAGGCAGTTAACATGGGGGGAGAAGAGGGGAGTCTGAAGAGAAAAGTGTAGTCAGAAGAGAAATCTGGGGAGTCTGAAGAGAAGGACAAGAGAAGGGAAAGGAAAAGAATAGAGAAAATCGTAAAGGGAGACTTGAAGATTGAGAAATCAGATTCAAAAGTCAATTAAAGTTCTTTCTCCTCCTCTTTTACTTGTTATTTGTCTTGGATGTTCATGTTTATAATTTTATTCTTAAGTTGAATTCAGCCATGACTCTGTAAATTTTCTTATTCTAGAATGTTTGTTTCAACTTGGTATTTATGTATTAAACCTTACGTCTTTACTTTTAAAATCAATGTTGTCTTGATTTTAGTATAGTATTTTGAACTAACGAAGATTTGATCTATCTAAGCTAGGTTTTCTTATTGAATGTTGATAGATGTTAAACTAAATACTGAAAGTGATGTTTAATGTTTGAATTACTATATTAGACCTAATTGAAAGAACATCTAGAAATAGAATTCTTCATTAAGAGTATTTGAGATTAACCATTATGTTCGTTGGGTCAAATTTGATTTAGTTTAGGAAACTAGTTTAAAAATTCAAATAAACACGTGTGCAAGTTGTCCTAGCAAATTAGGAATGATTTCTTACCTTAGTTAGCTTAATCAAATAATGATTCTTGTCAAATCATTCAAACAAAATATCATTCCTTAATAGATAAATCTTAAAGAAATCTCATGATTTAAGAAATTAAAAACTATATTAAATTGGAAAATAAAGAGTTAGGTACATTTGGAAACCACGCTTTTGGATTTAAAATATCTCTTTAAGCAAGAAAAAACCAATTAAATCCAAAGACTTCATTTGCATCTAAACCAAAGTGAGCATGCTATATTAGATGCATTTAATTAAGGCAGAGCCTTAGTTTTAAGGAGCTAAAACCATATCTAAGAAGGCTTGTTTCTTTCATATTATAGGTGAAGATTAGTCGGAAATTTTTTCCCATCTTTCAGATGCCTGATCAAGAAGCCATTTATCTATGTCTTGCATCTTCAAGCATGACCTAAGCATATATTCTAGGAAGTAGCTATCTTTTGACTACATTTGAGATGAATTTTCTATTCCATCACTTGTTCCCTTATAGAGCAAATTAGATCCTAAAGAAATGTAACCCTATGCTTGGTTTGTTTTTTGAAAGAACCTCATATTCCTTTCTCTTTATAAGTCATAAATAGTATTTTCAAAGAAATCCTATAAACTAAGAGGTCTCCTTTATAAAGGTCACAATTTTGACAAGGTCAAAGTATAATATCATTCCTATTTAACAGAGGAAAATGGAGACAACTTATTTATAAAATTCATCTTTATATATGGGATGCAAATCCATATACTTATAAAGATTATTTGTTCTTTTGAGTCTTCCTCCTAGTTTCAAAGAGTACAAATGGTTAAAACGTCCATAAATCCATTGATTCTATTAGCAACGTTCAGTTTCCCTTTAATAGCAAGCCAAAGGATAAATGAGGCCCTAGTGTTAGTTTGATTAAACCAAACTAATTTATGTCATTTGACCACCGGAGCTTGCATCCTTATTAACATCCTACAAGATGAATTAGAGAAACAATCAGAGGAGCTTCTGGTCCACTAGGACCAAGAATTGTATTATTGTTAATAGTTTTATGTTTTTTTAATTGTTTGATTGTTTGGTTGCTTTATAACAAGGATTTTATCTTAATTTTATGTCTCAAAGGTTGTTGATGTGATTGTTAGTGATTGGAAATAATAAAATTTCAACAAAAGATTGTGCAGCATGAGCAACTGCATAGAATGAGCCTCTATCACTACCATGACAATGAGCATGAATAGGTTGCATGATCATGCTTAACCTTTCCATCAAGCAAAATTTGTATTCTTGACATTTCAAGGCTATTTTTAGAACTAAAACAAGTGGGGAAACCTAGAAAGTACCCTAGAAGTCTCAAAAAGTATTTAATGCAAAGAAAAACACTAAAAAAGGAGGTTGCAAATCAAAACCAAAGGGATCAAAGTAGAGATAACAAGATCAACTCCAGAATTCCCAAAATTTCTAGATTAAGACATGAAATTGTTTTCTTTCTCTTTTCTTTTTATATTTCACTGCCTTGGATGTTAATTTTTATTAGTGAAATGTTGAACAAGATTATGTATTTTTAAATCCATATTAGAGATTATTCTTGAATTGTTTTGCTAAACTTTATTATTGTTCAATTCAGTATATATTAATGTTTTATGCTATTTGTTATGCTTATAATTGTTAGAGTAGTGCCCTAAAGGCAATCCCCTTTAGCGCTTTTTGTTCATAGTCATGTACAGACTTTATGAATAAATAAAGAAAGGCATGTTTCATTTATTTGATGTTCTTTATGAATTGATATTGATCTTTAATCAAATTAATGAAGCCCATGATATATGACATAGCATGAAGGAAATTATGATGTGATCATACTCTGGGATTCCTATCATGTGTAATTATGACAAGTTATCTAAATTCTCCTAGTCATAGGATTAATGAGACTAGACATCATTAATCCGGACGGACTAACATATGTCATACTCCTTGATTGGATCAGCGGTGGATCTCGAAGCTGTAAATATGAGATATTTAGAGTTGATATATGGATGCTTACTAGTGGTAGTAAGTTCATTGGATGACTGCCATGAGATCATCACATGGATTTAATGTCGTTGATAATCTCATCATAGCAATGGTGCAAGTATCCTTAGACTTGAGGTACTCAAGGATATCTTGAATCTTGATCTGTACTGACTCCATTCTTTGTGGCCTTCCAGAGGTTACTCATAGGATGGTGCTTGGAGTACGATTTGAGGTATTCGAAGGTAATTGAGTAGCCAATAAAGATTCATCACTACGTGAAAGCAGAAGAGATACCTGACCTCTTGTCGGGATCATTACTTTAAGTCTCGGCAGAGCATGACTATGTCATGAAGAGTGTCTTCATGGACATATAAAGTAATGAGTCCTCGGGCGAGAACCGATTTCACTTAGGCTAGACTTTGTCTAGTAAGAGTTGACATATTAGCCATACTCATAACCAAGTGGGGTATAGGATGATGAAAAGATGAATTGCGGTAATTGTCATGGAAGGGTTCGTGATCGGTTCGTGATGAATTCATCAAACCAATTACTTTCCGTCAATTGGGGTCATGATTTGTTGCTAGATACCGCTCATGACTTGCTTTCATTAATTGTTAATCTAAGTGGCCAACATAACCGGAACCTAAAGGGTCACACGATAAGAGTGTTTCAGAGAATCTGTAAAATAGTATTGGACCGAGTTCCAATTATGGAGAGCATTTGGATTAAATGGATCCCAATGGGATTGGGATATGTCCCGATGAGATCGCAACATCAATATTGCTAAGAAAGGTTTAGGGCGGTTTGATCGGGGCCCAAAGAAAGCAGTGTAGGAATGATTCCCAGATTGGATGGACCTTAGCATTTATATTCTAATTAATTAATTAAGTAAATTAATTAATTAATTATTATATATATAAGCCATGTGGGACGTTGGAATGAGGAAAGGAGAGGAGGAAACTTTGAAAAGTCAAAGTTTATTACTTTATTCATTAAATAAACTAATGGATATAAAGCCTCCATTTGTCCTAAGCTTATGGATTGATTTTTAAGTGTTAAAAATCAACATAAGAAGGCTTATGGAAGATGATGGTCGTGGGTTTTGGCAAGGAGAGGAAGAGCAAAGTTTTCTTAAGGGTTAAGGAAAAGCTTTGAAAGAGTTTCATTTTCTTCTTCTTCCAAAGGCATCATCGATTCTTCTCTTCTCCAAGGCAAGGGTTCAACGTGAATCTCAAGCTCTCCAGGACAGAGGTAGGCTCTAGCAGGCTTTATTCTGTTCTAGCTATTTCCGGGTCAAAAGGGTTTGACTCGGTTAGGTTTTCTGATCTCTGCGTGGATACCTTTAGAGATAGTCTCTATTGGCTATTCAGGTTTGAGTTTTCATACCGACACCGGGATCCTGGGTTTTCGGGAAGGTCCCGGGAACAAAAATTTTTGTTTTCCGCTGCTGGAACATGTGATGTTCCTCCCGGGATTTTCCTATAGTGGTATCAGAGCGTCTGGTGTCGTGTATGAAGCTTTAACTGAAGCTAGATCATAAACCCTAATTGCTTGTGATGTTGTAGCATGCATTCTGTTCAGATTTCGAATTGCTATAGAGATAGGTTTTTCGAAATTTTTCTGCCCAGGATTGTTCATAACATGTTATAGAATATGTCTATGAATTTTCAGAATTTATCGATTTGATTTGATATAGTTTTGCTAATTAATTCCCTAAGGTTCCAGATGCTGTTTTGTGAAACACTCTGTGGACAGGCAGTAGTATAAAATCGAGAATAAATTATAGAAAAACCTTTTTCTGGATTTTCCTTCATCTAAATGTCTCTAAGATGTTGTTGAATGTCTGTGAGCATGGAAATTGGATTTCAAGGTGATTGGATATTTATTCACGAATTTATTCTATACTGTTGGGAATTGCTGTGCTGATGAACACAGTTTTTGAATCGGTTTTGTTATTTTGTTTGACTGAGTTTTTGATGACCTAAAATCCTGAAAAAATTCAGGTAGCATTTTCTGAACATTTAATAACCTATATAATTTTCTCATGATTTATTGAAATTTTTTCATTGATCATTTCGAGCAATGTACAGAACTGGACAGTTTTGGTGGAAATTGTTGAGACTGTTTTGCTTGGCTTGATTGAGTGTGCTTTTCAGTTCAATGCCTTGCAGCATTTTTAATGTGATTAAAATGTGTTATCTTGATGTAGTATGATTTCCAAATTGAATTGCTTGAATTTGCTTTTCCAATAATTTTGAATGCGAATTGGTCACATTTGTGTCTCGTTAGTATATTTCATTTTCTTGCTTGTTTTGGCCGTCACAATTTTTGTGACAAGTGCGGAGTAGTTTTGAGAGTGTATACACTAGCTTGAGATGCTTAGGGTGAGAATTTGGGTGTTCCTAAATTATTTGGATATTTATGAGTTTTGACTCATTTCAAGCTTTCATATAGTTTAACTATTTAAGGCATTCATGAATCAATGAAGTGTTCATTGAGGCATCAATGTACGAATATTACCCTAGGTATGATGGTGTTGAGAATTGGAATTGCATGGATTGAGGAATTAACCGATTAGAGATTATAGCATTTCTCCCTGGATAAGCCGACTTGTGCATGGCATAAGTCGACTTGTTCAAATCTGTGCGTAAAGCGACTTGTAGTAGTATACAAAGGCGACTTGTGGTAGAGACAACAACATAAAGGCGACTTGTAGCATCATACAAGGCGACTTGTGCTCAAGCAGTGCATAAGGCGACTTATGTTAGATAAGTCGACTTGTGTGTGAGCAGAGTATAAAGCGACTTGCATTCGTTGTAAGTCGACTTGTGACATCTTTCGAGTTGGATGAGTCCATGGATGATTATAAGGATTGATTCAATTTGATTGATGAAACCTAAATCATGCCATATAGTCCTAGTGACTATGATCCTTGACTTGAGTCTAGAGTTTCTAAATCCTCCTCGGTATATGAAAACTAACGCCTTCCATTAATATGGTAAGAACCGAGTTCTTATAGGGATGGGTTGTTGGGTAAACCCAAGCTCACTCTATACGGATATGTTGAACCATGAAAATATGATTTTCGATTAATGGGTTGGTTTTCCTTTGAAGCGTTAGTTTGTTGAGTAAACTCAAGGTCAGCGTGGACAGAGGTGAAATTGGGTAGCATACATCGGATGTATGCGCATCAAGAGTTGATACCCAATGTAAGTGCATACATCAACAAGTTGATAGCATTGATCGATAGTTGTGTCTAAGATGTAATTGGTATATCGATACCTCCCGAGACATAAGGTGGCTTGTTGGGTAAACCCAAGGTCATTCTCGATATCGGTTATCGATGATGCAATTGGTATGTTCGATACCTACCGATTGACCTAAGTTGTGGCTTGTTGGGTAAACCCAGGTCATTCTTAGCAATCTGGGATATCAACCCACTAGGACATTATGTCACTTTGTTTCTTTGGATTCAGTAATGAGGGTTATGGATTCTATGAAACTAGTGGGAGCTTTGCATATCATTCAAGTCCTTATGATTATGCAGCTATTCCTATTCTAACATTCTTCCTCTCTATCCGTGTAGGTTGTTTGAAAATGTCGTCAAGTGTGAATCTTCGCCGCTTATGGATTCCAACAAGTTAAGCGGACGAATTTTCTTGGTGGTTAAGGAATCGAGAATAGTTCTCGGATCTGAAAGTCAGGATATATCCTAGATTTTCCGCTTCGGATGCACTTTTCTTGTCGATGCTTCGATGATGATCGAAGGCATATAGCAAGCATCTAAAGAGACGATGGCGTGGCTACTTGCATCATGCTTGCCTCGATGTCACCAGAGCTGCGAAGCGACGAGTCCATGGATGCACACTATAGTTTTTCATCTTAGGGGAGGCATTTGACGAGCAAGCCGGTCCGAAAGGTTCGAGACCTCAAGGCTTCTCTTCACCACAAAGATGGCTCGGGGACATCTGGCATGCGATGCATACGAAGATGAATGGCTATATTGAGAGATTGGCCGTCTTAGGTTTTGCAATGGATCATGAGTTAAGTATAGACTTAATTTGGTTGGATTGTCCGACGTTATGCGATTCGTGTTAAACTATCGGATGAACCAAATATCCACTACAATACGAGTGATCAATCTGCTTTCAAGAAACAGTAGCGAGACTATCAAGAGTGATAGTAAGCAAGTCTTTGGTAGTAGCTTCTTCTTCTTGAGTTCCAAGAAGAAAAGAACCCAAAGAAGAAGAAGGCAAAGAAACCAAAGGAAGCGCCATCAAGAAGAAGACCAAAGAAGCTGCCCGAAAGGAACTTGCTTCCATGCGGTAAAGATGGCCATTGGGCGCAATTGCAAAGTCTATCTGGAGTCATTGAAGCGAAGAAGGCATCGGATGCCTCGACTACTTCAGGTTTGTATGTCATTGAAGTTAAATCAGCATCGATCACAACATTTGGGTATTTGATCTGGTTGTGGCTCACATATGTAATGATATCACGAGGGCTTAAGGGACGATGAGCGACTCATGAAGGAGAAGTAGACCACGTGTTGGAAATGGAGCAAGAGTTGCTGCATTAGCCGTAGGAACCTATGTTTTGTATCTCCCTCTTGGGCTTGTCTTTGGAATTGGATGATTGTTATTTTGTACCGTTTGACAAAGAATATATTATACATTTCTTGTCGAATAGATTTGGATTCCATATGAATTTTAATAGCAATGGTTGTTCTATCAATTCTAATGGAATGCTTTATGGAACTGGTACATTGTGCAATGGTATTTACATATTAGATATGTCTAATCCAATTTTAAATGTCAATGACACCAAACGACATAAAAGAGATAATTTAAAGTCAACTTACTTATGGCATTGTCGACTTGGCCATATAAATGAGACATGCATCGCTAAACTCCACAAGAGTGGCAGTTTAGGGTCATTTGATTATGAATCATATGACACATGCGAATCTTGTTTATTAGGCAAGATGACTAAGTTACCCTTCAAGGGAAAGGGTGAACGAGCGATTGAAGTATTATACCTAATACATTCAGATGTATGCGGTCCGATGTCCATCCATGCCAGAAGTGGTTGTCGTTACTTCATTACCTTTATCGATGATTATTCACGATATGGGTACTTGTATCTTATGAGATACAAATCTGAAGCGTTTGAAAGGTTCAAACAATTCATAAATGAAGTAGAAAACCAGCTTGGTAAAAGTATCAAGGCATTACGATCCGATCGTGGTGGAGAATACTTAGACCAACAGTTTCAGGATTATCTCAGAGATAATGGGATATTATCTCAGTGGACTCCTCCTTACACGCCGCAGACAATGGTGTGGTGAAAGGAGAAATCGAACCTTGTTGGACATGGTACGATCAATGATGGGTTTCGCAAAGTTACCAAAATCGTTTTGGGGGTATGCGCTAGAGACAGCTGTTTACTTGTTAAACAGAGTTCCCTCTAAGACAGTTGATGTTACTCCATATGAGATGTGGACTAACGAGAAAACCTTATCTTTCTCATCTGAAAGTATGGGGTTGTCTGCTTATGTGAAGCGGATTGGTCGAGATAAGCTTGAAGCAAAGTCGACAAGTGTTTGTTTGTAGGATATCCTAAAGAGACCATGGGATATCAATTCTACCTTCTTTGAGGAACAAAAGGTGTTTGTTTCAAAGCATGCTGTCTTCTTAGAGAAAGAGTTTCTTCTGAAGAGGACGGTGGGAGCAAAGTCGAACTTGAAGAAGTTCAAGATGCTCAAACAAGCATGATCAATTGCACGAACACAAGCTGTCACTCATTCGGATGAAGTAACAGATTCAACCTTTCGTGACACACGAAGTTAGTAGGTCAAGTAGGATGCGCCTTGTTCCCGAGAGATATGGATTTTCGTAAGTGAGCAGAATGACGTATTGCTCATAGAAAATGATGAGTCTGCTACCTATGAAGAGGTTACGAAAGTTGATGCGAAAAATGGCTTTGTGCCATGAAAGCGAAATGGATTCCATGTACATAAATCAAGTATGGACTTTGGTTGATGCACTGAAGGATAAAACCTATAGGGTGCAAATGGGTTTCAAGAAGAAAATCGATATAGATGGTAATGTGATTACCATAAAGCAAGGCTTGTGGCGAAAGGATTTCGTCAAAGACAAGGAGTTGACTATGACGAGACCTTGACCCATAGCAATGCTTAAATCCATTCGGATACTCCTAGCCATTGCCGCTCATTATGATTATGAGATATGGCAAATGGATGTGAAGACGACTTTCTTAGCGGAAATCGGCGAGGATGTGTACATGACACAACAGAGGGCTTCACTTCGATGATGGCGAAAAGGTATGCAAGCTTCAAAATCCATCTATGGATTGAAGCAAGCATCCAGGAGTTGGAACATCCGTTTTGATGAGTTAATCAAAGAGTTTGGTTTCTCACAAAATCCGGATGAACACTGTGTGTACAAGAAGGTTAATGGGAATGCAATCGTTTTCCTTGTGTTGTATGTAGATGACATACTGTTACTCGGAAACGATGTCTCATTGATGCAATCAGTTAAAATTTGGTTGTCCAAGCAATTTGCGATGAAAGACCTTGGTGAAGCAACTTATATCCTTGGGATAAAGATCTATAGAGATAGATCAAAGAGGTTGCTTGGTCTTTCACAATCATCGATACATAGACAAGATGCTAAAGAGGTTTAGCATGGAGCAATCAAGAGAGGGTTTCTTCCCATTACTCATGGGATAACACTCTCGAAATCTATAATGTCCTAAGACACAAGATGAGAGGATTCGCATGGATCGGATCCGTATGCATCTGCGATAGGATCGATCATGTATGCTATGTTATGTACGAGGCCCGATGTATCGTATGCTCGAGTGTCATGGCGGATACCAATTGGATCTGGTGAGGGTCCTTTGGGTAGTATCAAGAATATCCTCAAGTACTTGCGAAGAACTAAGGATGTTTTCTTGATATATGGAGATGGAAATCTCAAGTGGCGAGCATCTGGATGCGAGTTTTCAATCGACAAAGATGATTCCAGATCTCGGTCGAGGTTATGTTTTCCTGTTGAGCGAGCGGGCGGTCGGTTGGAAGAGTTCAAACAAGAGACGGCTGGCGATTCAACGATCGAGGCGAGTACATTCTTGCATCAGAGGTGGCAAAGGAAGCTGTTTGGATCAAGAAGTTCATTTCTAAACTTGGTGTGGTTCCTAGCTGTGATGGACCCATACAGTTGTATTGTGACAACAATGAGGCTATTGCTCGAGCAAAGAACCGAGGTCTCACTAACGATCTAAACACGTGCTTGAGATATCATCGATTCGAGAGATCATTGCTAGAGGTGATGTCGCGATCGAGAGGATTCCCACAGAGCAGAACATTGCTGATCCGTTGATGAAGCCATTGTCACAGAAGAATTTTGATTCTCATGTACTCGCTTATGGTATTAGATACCAAGGCGATTGGCTTTAGGTCAAGTGGGAGATTGTTAGAGTAGTGTCCTAAAGGCAATCCCCTTTAGCGCTTTTTGTTCATAGTCATGTACAGACTTTATGAATAAATAAAGAAAGGCATGTTTCATTTATTTGATGTTCTTTATGAATTGATATTGATCTTTAATCAAATTAATGAAGCCCATGATATATGACATAGCATGAAGGAAATTATGATGTGATCATACTACTGGGATTCCTATCATGTGTAATTATGACAGTATCTAAATTCTCCCTAGTCATAGGATTAATGAGACTGGACATCATTAATCCGGACAGACTAGCATATGTCATACTCCTTGATTGGATCAAGCAGTGGATCTCAGAAACTGTAAATATGAGATATTTAGAGTTGACATATGGATGCTTACTAGTGGTAGTAAGTTCATTGGATGACCTGCCATGAGATCATAACATGGATTTAATGTCAGTGATAATCTCATCATAGCAATGGTGCAAGTATCCTTAGACTTGAGGTACTCGAGGATATCTTGAATCTTGATCCTGTACTGACTCCATTCCTTGTGGCCTTCGGAGGTTACTCATAGGATGGTGCTTGGGTACAATTTGAGGTATTCGAAGGTAATTGAGTAGCCAATAAAGGATTCATCATTTCTGTGAAAACAGAAGAGATACCCTGGCCTCTTGTCAGGATCATTACTTTAAGTCTCTGGCCAGAGCATGACTATGTCATGAAGAGTGTCTTCATGGACATATAAAGTAATGAGTCATCAGACAGGAACTGATTTCACTTGGGCTAGACTTTGTCTAGTAAGAGTTGACATATTAGCCATACTCATAACCAAGTGGGGTATAGGATGATGAAAAGACGAATTGCACGGTAATTGTCTATGGAAGAGTTCGTGATGAATTCATCAAACCAATTACTTTCCGGTCAATTGGGGGTCATGATGTGTTGCTAGATACCGCTCATGACTTGCTCAGATTAATTGTTAATCTAAGTGGCCAACATAACCGGGAACCTAAAGGGTCACACGCATAAGAGTATTTCAGAGAATCTGTAAAATAGTATTGGACCGAGTTCCAATTATGGAGAGCATTTGGATTAAATGGATCCCAATGGGATTGGGATATGTCCCAATGAGATCGCAACATCAATATTGCTAAGAAAGGTTTCCGGAGTAGTTTCAAAGATCGGGGCCAAAGAGTAGGTGGGGAATGAGCCCAGTTGGACTGGACCTTAGCATTTATATTCTAATTAATTAATTAAGTAAATTAATTAATTAATTATTATATATATAAGCCATGTGGGACGTTGGAATGAGGAAAGGAGAGGATAAAACTTTGAAAAGTCAAAGTTTATTACTTTATTCATTAAATAAACTAATGGATATAAAGCCTCCATTTGTCCTAAGCTTATGGATTGATTTTTAAGTGTTAAAAATCAACAAAAGAAGGCTTATGGAAGATGATGGTCGTGGGTTTTGGCAAGGAGAGGAAGAGCAAAGTTTTATTAAGGGTTAAGGAAAAGCTTTGAAAGAGTTTCATTTTCTTCTTCTTCCAAAGGCATCATCGATTCTTCTCTTCTCAAGGCAAGGTTGAATCTCAAGCTCTCCGGGGATGAGGTAGGCTTTAGCGAGCTTTATTCATTCTAGCTATTCCGGGTCAAAAGGGTTTGACTCGGTTAGGTTTTCGATCTCTGCGTGGATACCTTTAGAGATAGTCTCTATTGGCTATTCGGGTTTGAGTTTTCATACCGACACGGGATCTGGGTTTCGGAAGGTCCCGGAACAAAAATTTTGTTTTCCGTCTCTTTGGAACATGTGATGTTCCTCCCGAATTTTCCTACAATAATTAATAAGAATCGGGAGATTGAATCAAGTTATATGTGTTAAGGTGTAAATTAATATACCTATAAATATCAGATTAATAAATATTTGAATAGAGATCGTAATTGTGAGTTAAATATCCTTAGGATTTATTCAAATCTAATTGAACAGTTAGGAGTACTTTTGTGAATTAAAAGGTTGCAATTCTATTATTATCTATTTCAATTGGGATTACTTGACTAGATCTTAAGAGAGGGTAATCAAAACCTTAGAATATTTAGGATCAAGCATAATCAAATTAATAAGACAAAAGGAAGACAAAAAAGGGATAGAATAACCCCTAAGTTTCCATTATTGATTAACTTTATTCTTATTACTAGCTTCAATTATTCAATTGTTTGGTTTTATTAGTTTATTTCAATTTCAATTAATTCATTTTAATTCAATTAGTTCAATCTTTTATTACCTTAGACAAAGTACATTTAAGTTGTTATGTGACTAATCAATTCTTATGGAAACGATATCTCTAAGTGTTTTATATAAAACTATCAACATATTCCATATTTATACCAATAAGGAAATTATAAACCCATTCCTTTTCTATCAACCTCTAAATTTTAATTGCATCTTATGGACATACAAGTTAAAAGATCTTAATAATAGTCTAATTCTAGCCCTACAACAATTAATTTAGTAAAATATTGTGTTGTAGTCATCTCTTCTTGTTTAGTCTCATACAACTTATTTCGTATCTCATAAATCTAAGCATACAACTTCTTGAGAATAGGTCAGAGAAGTTACACTCCAAATCTTTATATAGTTTTGAATAGCAAATAGCCTTAACCAATTTATACTTGCATTGAGTTGGGTAACTATGACATGACAAGGGAGTTTTTTTTTATTCCCATTGAGTAAGTGTTGGATCACCAATAACTGGCTTTGGTTTATCTCCTATAACATATCTCTACAAATCTTGAGCTTGAATGAACAATAAGCAAGACCTTGACCAAGGAAGGTAATTGGTTCCATCTAGCTTTAATGGATTCATTTGAATAGAACGATTTTGGGTTATAGATGCAATATTGACTATAGAATTTTTTTTTCTTCTACCATTTATTTTGAGATGAACACTATTTCAAATTGTTTTCATTAACAATTGAAGTATCCAAATGATTAGAAACATGAAGTTTATTAGAGATAGCAATTGATGAAGTAACCCGGTTCTACTTATTGATTGAACAATTAAGAGCTTCAGTATGTATTGGAGTTAGTTCATTTGTTCATTTTCGTAAATGTTGGGATTAAAGGAGCTCTGGGGTACAAATCCCATCAACTCATTGTAATCCCTTTTCTAGAATATCTTTCCAGTCTTTCTCCATTGTTTCCCTAGGTTGGTAGTAATAAGCTTCTAATGATAGGTGCCCTGCAGAATGTCCTCAATTAGTTTCTCCTACTCTTGAAAGTGCATTAAAAGAATAACAGTAGGTAGTTATTGGGAGATTTCCACTTGAATGCAAATCTTGGCAAGTCCTATTCTCTTTAAGGAAGCAATGTATTCATCCATATAAAGAGGTTGGCCTAAGTAACTTCTTAGATAATAGTGGACCAACATTCAAGACGAATATTATAAATGATGATCTACACTACAATATGTTTGAGCTTTATTTGATCCGGCTTCACTCCAGGGGAGCCTCTCTTTAAGAAAATTGGTTTGTCCTTTATGTGCCAAGGATCACCTTCAAGCACTTTGTTTGCCTCTTCCATGGAGCTAAATTTGAAGATAAAGAGTCCATGAGGATTGATGAGTATCTCCACTAGTCCTATGTTCTTTGCCCATACCAACATAGCTGAAAATGCAGGCCTTTTGTTGAAGAAGAAACCAATAAAGATGGAATTCCATTTGAGACTTCTTCATAACAAAATGTCTTTAAGCGGTTGAACAATGGTTTGCCCTTCTTGGAGAAAAGTAACCTAACTTCACAAATGGGGACAGGTCACGTACTATATAACACCAAGTTTTCCTAGAGTTAACAGCAAATAGGGAGCTAGAAGCTGGAGCATCAGAGGAGAAAGGGATTCCTTTGAACAAGGCATGTGAGTTATGAGAGATGGTAGGAGAAAGAGGAGAGAAATTTCCTGCTTGGCAAGAGTAGGAACTTTTTGCTGGGTATTGGTGACCGAGAACTTAGAGTTGGTAGAAGAGAAACAGAAGAAGAGAAGTTTTCTTGAAATGTTATTGTATCCCTCCTCATGGAGTTCTATTCATTAAATAGTTAAGACCGTTACAATGAATCTGTTGGCTGTAACTATTTGTGTATGTATTTCTATTATATTCCAGCTCATTCGATATATAATCATTTAGTTTTGCTGGTTTTTGTGTACACGAGATCTCTTTGCCTTGCCTCTGGACCTTGGTTCTTCCTTTGGGTTCTTGGTGTTGCTTGGGCTGTAACATTACTCCCATCCTCCAATGATTCCTTGTCCTCGAGGATGAAATCGAGGTACTCCTTTGCGGTTCTTGACGTCCTCCCACGTGGCTTCAGATGGAGTTTGGCCTATCCATTGGACAAGGGCTTGAGTTAACAGCTGCACTCCTTTGTAGATCCGACGATAACCCAGAATGGTTTGAGGGGTAATTAACGGGTATCCTTCACAAAAGTCATCTGGTAAAGGCATCTGCATATGTGGGTCTCCTCGACATTCCTTAAGTAGGGACACGTGGAACACATTGTGGATGCGGCGATGGGTGGAAGCTGAAGTCGATAAGCCACAGACCCTATTTTCTCAATAACTTCAAAAGGGCCATAAAAACGCTTAGATAACTTGTGAAATTTCGAGCCCGTGACAGAACGTTGACGGTAAGGATGGAGCTTCACGAATACCCATGCACCAATCTCGTGGATTTGTCATTCGATGTTTGTCCTCTTGTTGCTTCATACGATCTTTGAGCTCGCCAAATTGTCTTTGGTGGGAGAGGACCTTTGGCGTTCGTAAAGTAATGAGTCGATAGCGTCGATTTTGGAGCCGCCGGTCGATATTGCGGAAGGCTTGGGGTGGTCGGTAGTAGACGACTTGAATGGGGTCATTTAATGGCGGAATGCATCGATGTGTTATAGTGATATTACGCCTGATGGAGAAATTTCGCCAAGTCTTGGTAGTCGGTCACATAACAGTATAAGTAGTCTTGAAGACAACGATTTACTACCTCAAATCATCCATCGGATTTGTGGGTGGTACTGCCGAAATGGTCGAGATGAGTTTCTTGAAGTTTGAAGAGTTCCTCGGAAGGAGCTCATGAACAAGGGTCTCTGTCGGAGACAATATCTCTCGAACTCCATACAAGCGACCAATTTCCTTCATGAATATGTCGCAAGTGAAACAGCGGTGAAATTAGTGGGAAGCGCGAGAAATGGGCATACTTTGATAGCTTATCCACGACGGCGAAAATCCTTTGTTCTTGATGTACGGTGATATTCAAAGAATCGTTGGATCTGGAAAATCCACCAGTGCGTCAAGCAACACGGTGACGAAAGGAAGAACGAGGTCGAGAGGCAAGGCAAAGAGATCTCGTGTACACACAAAACCGGCAAAACTAAATGATTATATCTTGTAATGAAATTTGGAATATAATAGAAATACATCTGCTGAAATAATTCTGAGCCAGCAGTTACATTGTAGCAGTGCTTAACTATTTAATGAATAGAACTCCATGAGGAGGATACAATAACATTTCAAGAAAACTTCTCTTCTTCGTAAACTTGGAATTTCCAACTTGGTGTCGAAAGCGATCGTTTTGAATGCGCTCTGTGGGTCCCATTGTGAAATATGAACGCACTGTAACCGCTTGGTAGGCTCGGAGTAGTAGGTGTAGGCAATAGTGGTGGTTGTGGGGAATAGGTCATTGAGGTTGGTTGTTTTTCTAGTCTTGCGAGGATTGACACATAGATTCCAACGTCTTTTGAATCATTTCGTTTGCAGAGCTAGTCTTGGCAATCTCCTCTGAATGTTGCAACATTGTGGTGGAATCTTTGTTTCATGGTGGTTTGCATCTCACGAAATTCCTTGGTTAAGGTGTTGATTGATTCCTCCAGTGCCTTATACCTCGTTGTTGTTCCTTCGCCATGTTTATCTCTCAATGAAAGCACCAAATCTTTGGGTATTGGTGACCGAGAACTTAGAGTTGGTAGAAGAAAAGAAGAAGAAGTTTTCTTGAAATGTTATTGTATCCTCCTCATGGAGTTCTATTCATTAAATAGTTAAGGCCGATTCTACAGAATCTGTTGGCAGTAACTATTGTGTATGTATTTCTATTATATTCCAGCTCATTACAGTATATAATCATTTAGTTTTGCTGGTTTTGTGTGTACACGAGATCTCTTTTGCCTTGCCTCTGGACCTTGGTTCTTCCTTTGGGCTGCTGGTGTTGCTTGGGCTGTAACACTTTTCCTCCTAAAACTTCGACCTATCTAAAAGATCTTTCTCATACTGACCCATTTTTACTTGGAAGTTTTAAGTTCACACCTTTTGCTTGACAGTAGCTGAAGCGTATGCTGTTTAGATACGGGCTGTCCCGACGCGTTATTTGTGTCCATATGCGCACGATAAAAATACAAGAAAGCCCAGCATGGGGCCACGACTGACATGGGATAGCGTCGTCTTGTCTTAGAGCACAAGCGCACACAAAACAAACAGACATACTGATGAAATTGAATTAGAAAATAAAACAGCACTTAGGAAAAGACAAAGTGGGCGGTGATAATGTAACAATGATATAATTAACTCAATTATTAATATTTTTATGTTTGTATAATGTGTAAATTCCAATTTATTCAATTTCACATTGTACTTATTACTATGCTCTAGTGTACTGTACTACTCTGCTTTGCTTCATTTGGAAAAGGAATACTTTAGCAACTCTAAAGAGAAATGTATGCAGAGACTGGTCTGTTGTTCCCCTACGTCCAGAATTTCTCTCAAGATATCCACCAACTTGAAGAGTATTGCAAGTACCAGAAGATCACTGCTTCATTGGTACTCGGTCTCTCTCACTTTGTACATGTTTCTTATCACTCTCCTTCTGCTTGATGATTTTGACTGGGTTTTTTATTTGGCTTATTCTTACGCATGCTTCAAATTTCAAATTCAACTCAAATTGTCTAGATAGTACAATTTCCCATCTTCCCGTTCCCGATTGTATATTCTTCTTTGGTTGCAGAGAATGCTAAATCTTTTGAAGCTTTTTGTCTTTTGGTATCAGGGATTCTACTTTTTTTCACTATAAAAGATCAATTGCTCTTTCTTTTGTTCCTTCTTCTGGTAAGCGAGTAGGCCAAACTGGAAACAGTAAATGTTCTCTTTACATTAGTGGATCTATAAAAGAAAAAGTAAGAGCATAATAGGAAAGTGATTTTACGGGTCTAAGTTCCTTATTCGTAAAGCTTTCTTATATTTTCTTCAAACCTGTGATGTTGGGGGGTTTTCTCTTTCACTCATTAAATGTGCGCTAAACATAAGAAAGTTTAACCTTTTTTTTATTTGTTTCTTCTATAATCCGTTGGTAGATAGCTTTAAACGAAAAAGTGATGTCCACCTCTCTCTTAGTAACTCTCTCTTTCTGCCTTCCTATTTTGGCAACTAAACTTGTAAATAAATATATCAAATTGGATCTCACATTGGTGTTTTGGCTATTGAAAAATGCTTTAAGTTGGTTCTTGTTATTGGTGAATGCTCCTATTTCTAAGAATCCATGTCATGTACCTGGAAATGTTTTGGCAGCTCCGGTTCTTTTGCACTATTGAATTAATTCCTTTTGTTTTCATGGAAACCCTTAACAATATTTTACAAAACCTTGGACGCGTTGCTTATGTGGTGCTTTTTTTGGTTTTTTTGGTTTTTTTTTTTTCTGATTTCAACTAGAGGAGTTGACTGAATTTGGACAGTTTCTGTATCTTGTTTCCAACTGAATTCAGCATTGTTCAGTTTGAAATCAATGGAAGCTGAGGTTTCCATGTTGCAGTAGTGCTGGAATCCAACAAATCTAGACGCCTCGCCACTCCTACTTGTTTCTCAAGAAACTTCAAGTTGGAAATTATCTTTTGAATCTGTAAGCACCACAAATTATGTACATAAAGTTCGTGAATAAGCCTGTGGGTCACACTCTCTTGTAAAAGAAGTGAATCAGTAGATAGTTCTAAGTCGACTAACAAAATGTCTGAAGAATTTGATTTTTTTAATTAAATTTTGGCTTCTTGTTGAAGAATTTTTTTATATGTGCTGCAATTCTGATCTTTAAACTGTAGCAAATGGTTTTCCTTCATGAAATTCTGCTTTGGAAGTGAGTTTAGCATTGTTGAGTTTGTTATTTTTCTTGTCTGCTACTCTGTGCAACTTCCACTCTGCTATTTTGGATGGATATGCCAATGAATTTTATTACATAGGAGTTTCCAAATTATTCAAGCGCCTTTGAAGCATTTACTCAATGCATACATCATTTTGTTTGTTGGTTTACATTATGTGTTGGAAATCAACTTCGTTCAGGCCTCGTCTATAGTAGAATATGACCTGGGCGTAGAAGGAGATCTATTCAAAGCTCCAGAGCCCATTATTGAGGAGACAGTTGTGGCCCTTGATCCTATGGCTGCAGCCATCTCAATGATGTCCTGTGGGGAAGAAGTCATCGGCCCGGCTGGATTGAAAGTGTCAGACATTGAATCTATTCAGAGTGAGCAGCTTCTGAGTGATGTCTTTTATGAATGCAAGAAGGATCTGATTGAAAAAGTAGCAACAGGGGCACCTCTGTCAGAGGTTCTTGATATCAAGATTCCCATTGTGAGGAATGATGAAAACGAGACTCTTGAAACCAAGGTGCTTCCTGCTCTACCACTTCCAAAAAGTGTTAGCTCAGGTTGCTTAAGTTCAATGGAGTGGATGAATGCTGCTGCAATGAAAGCAAGTTGCCTTGATTTTTCTAGAGTGGAGTTTGAAACTGCCAATGGCATGCGTAGAGCATTCAGTGAAGGAGACATAAAGGTCAGTTAAGATTACTTTTCTTCCAATATAATTTGCTCGTGAGACTTTCCTTCCAATATATGCTACTCATGAATCATACTTTTCAATCATTTACATGCATGTTTAAGCTAGAGGCTTTTCTTCTCCACTTAATAGGTTGCTCCCTCTGGCTTTACCTAGGTCGCTACCTCTGGCTTTACCTAAAACTGCCAAAGAATCGGTGTCAGTCAATATTAACTCTATGTTCTTAGAACAATTTTAGATTTTAGGCGTGTAGCTCATGCAATTGAACAACTGTACCTCCATATTTGACTGCTTCAATAGTTAAGTAAGCCATTAGGACATTAGAATTTCAAACTGCTGCTATCAGCACTTTAGGCACGCAAATGAGTAGGATTTTAATCTTTGATTAACCTCGTGTTTCCTCCTCAATGGGACACCTTTCAAAGTGGCAGTAGCCCTTTTTGGAACTTATCAATGAAAAGATAATTAAATATTTTCCTCCTTCCTCTACAAGAAATGCATGGTCTATTCCAGTTTTATGCTAGGGATGCACAGCGTGCCCTATTCTTAAAGAATAAGAATCTATTGCTTCTCATTTCAGTTTTAGTTCTCTTTATCATTTGTTTGGCATAAACCACTAGATTGTAGTGGAGTTTTGTTATTCATTAGAGCATCAAGCATGAACTGGCTATATCAGGAAGTCTATGGATTGAAACTTTCTTTAGATGCTTCTGGTCATTTCCACAAATGAGGCTGAGTGATCGATACTGAATTTTTTGACAGACTCTTTGTAATGGTAATATAAGCCATATTCAGTCTCGGCCATTAATCATTGGCAATTGTACTTCTGAAGATCGCATGGAAAAGCTTTCTAGGTACAGGAATAAGAAAACAAAAAGGAACTTCGGCAGGAAAATTAAGGTATGTTAATAAATTGTTTGGTCATATTCTTTCTGACTCATAATTGTTAAATCAAATGTTTCCCATCTAGAAATTCAGTAATTAGATTCCTTTTTTCTCCTCTCAGTATGCATGTAGGAAGGCTCTGGCCGACAGCCAGCCCAGGATCCGTGGAAGGTTTGCCAAGAACGAAGAACCTGATATGTCTAAGAGGGAGTAACTGTTACTAATTTGGAAAGATAAAATGTAGTTGTGAAATGTTCAAGAGTCCTATCAAGTAATGAAAGAAAGCAACTAGCGCAAGACGGAAAAAATATGAAGCAGAAAGGTACATGAATCTTTAGCTTAATAAACCAGGGCGCCAAGTCCTCAGTAGCTGATCTACTATTCAATGTAATAACTGAATCAACTGCCCAAAATGGCTATCTTGATGAACTGTATATAAGTTGTGCTGAGTAAAAGCCAGGTGATAAGAGTTGTTCATATTATCATATAAACGCGTTGTCATATGTAATGGCAATGCTGTAGTCCCCAAGTGTTTTCGCTTCTGGAAGAGAGATCGTATGTTAACTACTCATTCGGATCCGACATTCTGGCGGCCAGATTATGAATGGGATTTGATCAATATTAATACAATAAATCATATGTTAATGATTTGTCTTTGCACTTTTTTTAATACTGTTCATCAAGAGCTATGCGTTATATTTACAATTATCTGATCTCTCAATTGTTGTCCCTCATCTGCCCCCGTTGACATCATCTTGTTCCTCATTTCTCTTTCCCTCTTCCATGTTTGCTTTCCTATCTTGCCTCCATTTTTCCCAGCTTTGTTTCTTTACCTCCTTCCTTGTTTGAGTATCACTCTAGCTCAAAGTAGGAATGGCACTTTTACCAGCCTCACTTGAAGTCGATGGGGCGGTTTGAATTGATTGATGTTCAAGTCGAACTTGTCCCAAGTTAAATATACCATATTCGATCAGCCTGAATCCTTCCACTGCTTATAAAATACTTGCGGTTGTTATCCTTTTCTCCAAAATTTCCTCACCCAATTATAAACATTGATTTAGAGAATTAAAGTTAGAATCTCAACCTAGTCCAACCAATCTATCTCATATGTTGGTAGATTAAAACTAGTTAAATTGTTTCGAGTGCCATTCGTATCTATTGGATTGCTCATTTGTTACTTCCAACTAGATTCATTAAAACTATTAAACCTAAAATGCGAGGGTTTTTTTTTTTGTTTTGTTCTAGAAAGTTCATATGATCATTCAAATTCCAAGAAGTGAAATGTCATTTTTAAACCAAAGATTTAAGGAGACCGTAGTAACAATCATCTCAAAATTCCTAAGTTTTACTCTTCGAGAGAATTTAGATGTTTTCATTGATAAGGAATTCATTCGAATTAAATAGATATTGTTGATACTTAATTTTGTTTAATTTTATTTTATTCAAATTTAATTTAAATATTCTTACATGTAATTGCAGCAAATTTATTTCAATTTTTAATTTTTCTGTCTTATTATATTCAATTTTCATTTTAGTTCATCATGTTCAATTTACTTGTATTTAAGGTGATTCTTTGTCCTTGACCTTTTTATTTTAATTCATAATTAAATTTTGATTTTTAAATTTATCTATAATAAAATTTTAATTAAGACTAATCTTTTTATTTTCATTTTATTCTATTTTAATTTTAGTTAAATAAGTTTATTTTTTATTAAGAATAAATTTTGAAAAATAAAGAAAAGAAATGACAAGGTCAATTAGGTATTTATCTATATGGATATTTCTAGAGCTTTTACTTGAGGAAAGAAATTAGACAAAAAATTAAGAATTTCCTTAGTTAGTTAAGGGATATTTCATTTTGTTGTGAGTTATGATTTTTTATTTGAGTCATAAAAAATTAATTAAACTTACAAAAATACGTTTAATTCTCAATGTTATTATTTCTTGTTTTCAAAACAAAAAAAAAACCATAACCTGATTATGGAATCATAATTTTTTAGCTTTCAAGAGTTGTGGCAATTGGTTGCTAAAATAGGAAACACTCTTCTTTGTAGATCCATCCCTTTCCTTTGCCTTAATGTCTTAATTCCAACATACATTGAAATGAAGGTGAGAATAGCCTCTTAGAGCTAAGAAGGTAAGTAGGTGGATATGAATAGGAGATGCCAACACATTTTAGAGTCAACCATTTAGCCATAGAATTGATAAAGCAAAGTGAGTATGGTTTTAAGAATTGATAGAGCAGAGTAAGTATGGTTTTAAGTGTTTTCTTAAATGATAATAAATACGTGTTTAGGTTCTTGTTAGTATTTTTATTTGTTTCAATTGTTTGAGTGGTTTAAAGCAAGAATTTAACTTTGTAAATAAGAAATTGAAGAAAAGAGAAGTATTGGAAGCATGAAATAATGTAAGTCATGATCGTGACTACTAAGAGCAAATTCCAGGAAATTTCAATTTTTTCAGCTTATGAGTTTTTTTTTATACTTTTGACTTTTTGGAGCTAGTTTTGGAACCAAATTAAATGCGGAATCTTAGAAAGAACCCTGGAAGCTTCAAGAAGTATTTAAGAATAAGAAAAACACAAAAAGACAGCAACCACCAAATCAAAAGAAGATCAAAAGGAGACATTAGTGAAGCTCCAGAAATTTCAAATTTCCAGATCAAGACACAACTAGTTGTTCTTTCTTTTCTCTTTATATATTTCTGTAGACTAATATAAATCATTTCAATTACATTGAGCAAAATCTTTATAGCTTGTTGAACAAAGTTCAAATAGCTAAAGAATTCGAATCCAATGGATCTTTTCCTATATTTCAACAGATATCTCAGTTGAAGGCTTTTACACTAGATAACATCTCTTTACGACTAGATATTTCTTGAAAACTTCAGATACCTAGAAGTGTTGTGATGGAGAGCTCTCCCAAAAATCATCTTTCTATTCAAGTACATTACGAGATTATGAGAGACTTATATTCTCTACAAAATAATGATTTTTGCTATATTGACTTTTTTGGAATATATCTGTTGGGACCCAATTTTGAGACCGCACCCTAACCGGAAAAACGAAAAACGAAAACAAATCGAATCATAACAGGTCTTAAAATCAAAGCGAAACGAAAGCGAATCGAATACGAATTGAATCAAAAGCAGAACAAAAATCCGAAGCAGAAACATATGGCGAAAGAATCGAAAACGAATCGAATTCTTAATCGGAAACAAATCAAAATGGAATCGAAGGAACAGAACGTATCAATCACACTGAAAACCGAATTCCGACATTCGAGAAACACAAACTTAGGAAAACTAGCGTTGGAAACCTTAAGACTCAACCAATCCAATCCGAAATCGATATAAATTTTTTTCTTTTTTTTCATCTTATTCATCTTTATTCAAAACCATTCCAATTTCTCATTTAGAATTTATCAATTCCATTAACTCAAATATTTTATCTTTCACATTCATACTTATCTCATAATTCTTCTTTTTAACCAAATCTTATTTTCATTTTGCCAAAAGACACTTAAAACACATATCTCTAAATCCACAATTCATACACAAAAGACACTTCAATATTTCAGCTCAACATCACAATTCATCGGACCTCCTGTCTGGAATCCCATCATAAACAAACACATTCAATCCTCATCATATACATAGCACTTCAAATAATTCTCAATCATCAACATCATCGGACCTCCCGTCCGGAATCTAAAACACAATCAATATACAATTTATATACAAAACCATAATTCACTATTCTATTTCATATACAATTCCATAATGCAATCAACCCCATTCATATATCATAACCATACACAAATCTATATCTCAATTCCATATACAAGTCCAGAAGTCACTTACATTCCAAAATAAATGCACTACAAACTTTAATGGCATTCCAAGCTATATACAAACCAATACCAAAATCCAAATTAATCAAAATACCAGTTATGCAAAAATCAATCAAATGCCTTGACCTTCTTTCATCCGATCTCCTGCTCGATACCTGGAGATGGGGATGAAAGGGGGGTGAGCTTTACAGCTCGTGGATAACATGTTTATAAATCAAAAAATAAGCAAAAAATCATCTTTTTAAAACTGTTGCCATTTGATAAAATTTCACGATACAAATTTGTCAAAAAATGCTTATTTCTCAAACTTTCCAACTTTTCAAAACATTCATGATCGGTTTCAAAACATGGATGTAACACACTTATAACACAACATAATCACATAACATAACACATCAGAAATAATTTGGGTTGGTTCAGAAATAGAACGTACTGCACATTCCCGCTTAGTAGTCCTGTGCAGCTGTGAACAGAACGTACTACACCTTCCCGCATAGCGGTCCGGTGTAGCCGTGAACTTATGGGAGTCCAAAATCGGAACTCCAATGCTACTAGCGGGCAGGCGGGCGAAGCCTAGACAAGTGCACTTGACCCTGTTATGGGACCTAACCAAACCCACATAACATATTTCACACTTGAAAATTGGATTTGCCCGAAGGCACATTTCAAAAATTCAGTCTTTCATATCATCTCATATTCAAACATAATGACATTTATGAAATCACAATCTCACACATAATGTCACATATTTCACACAAATTCATATATCAAATACACAATCATTCTCAAACAATAGAATTCGAAAATATTTTCTTTTCTTGATTTTTTGAAACACATAATTGGCTTATAATTCAAAATATAAACATGGTACCCACCTTATATCCATGCTTGAAACTTGTCCAAAGCATCTAATCTCCTTTCCTTTCCTTCATCCAAATTAAAATTCCATAATCAATAAACATCCAAAATTTGATATCTTTAGAGACTAAATCAGAACTTTATTTCTTCATAAAACTTGTAGCCCTATGTCTTTAGTTTACAACGAATTAAAAATCACCTCATTTGGACATCTACATCAAAAGTTATGGCTAAAATACCAAAACATGTCTGTGCAGGAAAGTTGAGCTCGTCGAGGTGAAATCCAGAAGCTCGCCACGATGAGGGCACTTAAGTGCGGCGTGACGTGGACACTTGCTTGCACGCACTGCGACGTGGATGTTTTCTTGCCCGCACTGCGACTTACGCATGAGCACGTCGTGACGTGCGAGCTCAAAAACTTGCCGAAACCTGATTTTTGACAATCTTCGGCTATATTCTTCCCATCTTTCAAAATATAACTCATCTAACCCTAAACCATCTCTTCTAATTCATTTTCAAACTCATTTCAACACAATATCATTAACAAAACATCAAAATCTATCTTTGATCATTAACCAAACAATAAAACCTTTACATAAACCATTCCTCAACAAATTCCCACACATGTAAAGCTATATTTAGGTTTCATCTAACCAAAACAAGATGGAATAAACTTATACTTACTTGTTTTAGCCTCAAAGTCTTCAAAATCTTCAAATTTTCCAAAACCCTAATTTTCCTCTTCTTCTTCTCCCTCACTCACGATTCTCTTTTTCCTTTTCCAACAAAACACCCATTTCTTCTTTTTATGCCCTTAATGAGGGTGCAATGTCCATTTTGCCCCTTCCTTTAAGCCTTAAGTCTTATAATCTTAAGTGTCATGCCCAATTTGCCTTTATATATTCTTATAACTTTAATACTTCAATTCAGAAATTGAAAATCTTGGGGACTGAATTGAAATTCGATTCCTTCAGATAACTTGTAGATCCATGTCTCTAGTTTATTTAAAAACAAAAATCAACTTAATTGGATTTCTACAGATCAAGATATCACCAAAATACCTAAGAATGTTCAGAAAAATGTCCAACTCAAACTCTTTAATCAATCCTCTCACTTTGATTAAATCAATTTTTTTTAGATTAATATCAAAAATCCACAATTTTCATGGAGAGCTAGAGGAATGTCTTAGGAATCCAACGCTTCAAAATCAAGTCAATCGGATGTTGAACGGAAAAGTTAGAAGCAAAAGAACGGGCTAGGGTTGGATTACCCTAAACAGTAACACAACTTCTAAAATTTATATCTTTCAAATCCAAGGTCCAAAAATGTCATACTTTATATCAATGAAAAGATCAAAAAGCAACTTACAACTTTCATGAAGGACAGAAAAATCAATTTGGCCCCTAGGGGAGTCAAAAATCCCTTCAAATTTTCTGTCCACTGATGATCATGCCAAATAGTGATAGAAACTTGTAAAAATCATAACTTCCTATTCCCAAAATTTCCATACTTTACACCAATGGAAAGATTAGAACATAATCTAAAACTTCTGATAAGTCATTTTAAATGCATATGTTTTGGACTTAATTTGGTTGATTTGTGGAATTGGTTTATAAAAGTTGATGGAATTGTTTTATAAATGTTCACAGATGGTCTTCAACACCAAAAAGACGAAAAAGGATCAAAAAGAGGAAAGATATGGAAAGAAGTTCGAAAATTCTCAATCTGGGCAAAATTCAAAGATTAGGCGTGGGCACGCCCAAGGATAGAATTCCAAATCTGCAGACTTCCAGAATTTATCGCCAATTAGAACACAATTACCAAAGATTCTGTGGACCCCTTTAAGAAGTTTCCACTCACGGTTGAAGAGGATCTAATTGGAAGAGAATCTAAAAAGATATGGAAGAGGGAATTGAAAATAAGGAGGCCGGCGTGGATAGGAGGGTGAGCTAGGTTTTGAGAGGGATAGGCAATTTTAGAGTTTCTTTTCGGTGGCAGCCGCAGACAGCAGTTCTGGAGATTTTACATAGAGTTTTTCTGAAGGGCATCAACGCATATTCAATTCCCTGACTATCGCATAATACTCTATTTTTCCTTTAGTTTTCATAGTTTAATTTACGAGCATTCTTTGAGTAGTTAAATCGTAGGTGGTTTGAATGATTCAATTCTGGGTTCTTGTTTTAGAATTATTGCACAAATACTCTTGTTATTTTCGTTACTTTTACTAAAAAGCTAGTTATGGAGATTGTCTCTTTATTTATTTCTTTTGTTTTCAATTCAAGTATGAGTAACTAATTTTCTTGTCTTGGTTGAGGGATCCGAGATCCATGCTATTGTGGTGAGATGTCTGATTCTTCTTCATGTTTATTAACGTTCATTGGGTAATTTCAAATTAATCTTTTAATTGGATTCGTTAGTTTCTAGGTGCGCAACTAGAGATTAAAGGATTTAATCGCTAGGTTAACAAAATCTGACGTTCAATTTTGGTAACCACAAGTAGCAATTAGGATTAACTCCTCTACGTTAGAGTCGGAAAATCCTAAGAAATTACCCACTTGATTGATTTCATGTCGTACATGTTATCACTTGTCATTGGCTCTTAATGCTATTAGGCAATTAATCTATGATCGTATCTAGATTGTTGTTTAATAAGGTTGCTAGGATACATGTTTCTAGTCAACATAATTGATAGGAAATTCTCTCAGTGAATGTTCGTTAATAATTATAATTTTTGTCGAGGATCCATAATAGCATGGTAACATCGGTGACCGAAACCAAGGTATTTTTCCTATCGATTTTTCAGTCTTGATTATTACTTCAATTTGCAATTTTTCCTTTCTGATTTTTATTCTTCTTTCAGTGAGTAACAAAACCCCCTTTTTATTATTTGTGTTGTTTGAATTCGTGATTTTCATAATCGTAAAATTCCTCGTGGGAACGATATCCGCTTGCCGCTACTACATTAATTTGTTTTAACGGAAGTGATTTCTTTTATATTTGGTTGCAGGCGACAACATCACCAAATTTTGGCGCCGTTGCCGGGGAATCTTTGACGGTTTATGTACGTTACGCGTTCAAACCAATCAGATAATTTCTGATACAATCTCGAGATCGAAAAGACAGCAAAAGACTACAACAGACCAAACAACGAAAGAGCATAAAAGATGGACAGGATAGCTGCCAATCTCACTCTTCGTGAATTAGCCGCGCCGACTGACGTGCAACAACCCCACTGCATCAATTTTCCGAATTTAGGTGATAATAATACTTTTGAATTAAAATCTGGACTGATTCATTTATTGCCTATTTTCAGGGGTTTACCGGGAGAAGATCCATACAAGCATTTAAAGGAATTTGATGTAGTTTGCATGGGAATGAAGCCGACCAATGTGACGGAAGAACAGATCAAGTTGAGAGCTTTTCCGTTTTCCTTAAAGATGATCGCAGGATTGGCTTTATTATTAATTTGGAGAGAACGTGCGAGACATGGGCGAGATGAAGAGACTCTTCTTCGAGAAGTATTTTCCAGCATCGAGAGCGCCAATATTCGAAGGAGATTTGTGGAATTCGTCAACATCTGGGAGAAACACTTTACGAATATTGGGAAAGATTTAAAAATTATCGCTGAGTTGTCGCATCATCGATAAGCGAACAATTGTTAATTCAGTATTTTTATGAAGGACTTTTACTTTCTGACAGGAGCATGATTGACGCTGCTAGCGGTGGTGCCCTAGTTGACAAAACGCCAGCAGTCGCGAGAGAATTGATAGCAAACATGGCCTCCAATACACAACAGTTGAATCCAAATGCAGTCATGGGTCAAAGGGCGTGAATGAAGTTATTGCGACTTCGGTAGAAAAGAGATTGGATGACCTCACTTCTTTAGTGCGACAGTTAGCGGTTTCAAGAAAAGAAGAAGCTAAGGTATGTGGAATTTGCTCAATGGTTGGACATCCTCTTGATTCATGTCCAATTTTGCGGGAAGACAATCTTTGAGCAGTGAATCTCGTGGGTGGATTCAATGGGCCAACTCAAAGGAAGTATGACCCATTCTCCAATACTTATAATCCGGGATGGCGCGATCATCCGAACTTGCGATATGGGAATCCTCAAGGGCAACAAGCATCCACGAATTTTCAGCCATATAGACCACCATTCGTGCAGCGCCAAAATCCAAATATACCGTCAACTTCTGAAGGTAAGTCTTCTTTAGAAGAGGCATTACAAACTTTAACCACGAATACTTTGGCGTTTCAGCGGTCTACGGAAGCGAGCATTCGGAACTTGGAAAATCAACAAAGAAATTTTGACAATCAATTGAGTCAAATTGCAGCAGCGGTAAACCGACTGGAATCGCGGAACTCTGGTAATTTTCCAGCCTGACAGAGGTAAATCCTAGACAGAGTGCAAAGGCAATCACGTTGCGAAGCGGTAAAGAACTGCCGGAATCAATTCCGAAGGCTTCAACACGAGAAATAGAGGAAGAAATCACGCACATACCAGAAGAGAAGCAAAAAGTCGTGATTAACAAGGTGCTTCCACCTCCTTTTCCGAATCGATTAACAAAGGCGAAGAAGGAAGAACAAGAAAAGGAAATTTTTGACACTTTTCGAAAGGTTCAGGTAAATATTCCTCTTCTTGATGCAATTAAACAAATTCCGCGTTATGCTAAATTTCTTAAGGAGCTTTGTACGTCCAAGAGGAAATTAAAATCCAATGAGAAAGTTCAATTAGACGAAAATATTTCAGCCATCTTGCAAAAGAAAAAGCTTCCACCGAAATGCCAAGATCCAGGTATGTTTACTATCCCGTATCAAATTGGTAATCTGCGAATTGAAAGGGCTATGTTAGATTTAGGTGCGTCCATTAATGTCATGCCATATGATGTTTATAAATCTTTGAATGTTGGACCTCTTAAAGAAACTAACGTGGTAATTCAATTAGCAGATCGATCAACAACTTACGAAAGGTGTGTTAGAGGATATATTGGTTCAAGTGGGAAACATGCTTTTTCCGGCTGACTTTTATATTTTGCAGATGGGCACGGATGACTCATCATCTTCTACTCCGATTTTATTCGGAAGGCCGTTCTTGAAAACGACTAGAACTAAAATCGATGTTCACGATGGGTCGTTAACTATGGAATTTGATGGTGATTTAATTAAATTCAATATTTATAACACCATGAAAATTCCAGATGATGAACAATCTGTGGTTTCTGTAGATTTCATTGACACTTGGATGCAGGAAATTTGGAGTATAGGCATCACAGATGAAGAAGAAGCAGTGGAGGATGCGTCACCTGTTCATGGATGTGATGAGTCTGCGGCAATTGAAGGGAGCATGGAGATGAATTTTGCGTCAGTAGGAGCCTTGATGGGAAACGAAACTCACGCTCCATATTGTCCAGCAAGAGAGGAATTCACGTTACCTAGTGAACCAATAGCGAGACCGCCACGAGGAATGGGAAATCTGCGTCAGTGGTAGCCTTAAAGGAAAATGAAGTTAACGCACAATCTTGTCCAGATAATGAACAAGTCATGTTATTTAGGGAAGCCAAGGCAGAAACCTTCCAGTGGAATGGAAATAAAGATTCGGTGATGGTTGATAAAGCGCAGGAGGAGACAGCAATTTCATTGCTCCATCAGCTCACGTCCGTAGAAGCTTCAAGAGAGGAAGACAAGTTGTTGCCATCATTGCTCAAACCACCAACCTTGGAATTGAAAAACTTGCCCAATCACCTTAAATATGTCTTTTTAGGTGAAAAAGATACATTGCCTTTGATTATTTCTAACCAACTTTCTAATGTGCAGGAAAATCAACTTATCAATGTTTTGAAGGCGCATAAAGAAGCTTTTGGATGGACAATCGCTGATTTGAAAGGAATTAGTCCCACTATATGCATGCACCGAATTTTAATGGAGGACGAGGCGAAAGAGGTAAGGCAACCACAGCGTCGACTTAACCCGTCAATGATGGACGTGGTAAAGAAAGAGATTTTGAAACTTCTTGACGCAGGCATCATTTATCCGATTTCGGATAGTAAGTGGGTAAGTCCGGTACAAGTCGTACCGAAGAAAACTGGTGTTACGGTAGTGGAAAACAGCAATGGTGAGTTAATTCCGACCCGTGTTCAAAATGGTTGGCGAGTATGCATAGATTATAGGAGGCTTAATTCAGTTACTAGAAAAGATCACTTTCCGCTTCCTTTTATTGATCAGATGCTTGAAAGATTAGCTGGAAAATCTCACTATTGTTGTTTAAATGGGTATTCAGGATATCATCAGATTTTGGTGGCACCACAGGATCAGGAAAAGACGACCTTCACATGTCCATTCGGTACCTTCGCCTACCGACGAATGCCATTTGGATTGTGCAACGCACCAGCGACATTCCAACGGTGTATGGTAAGTATTTTCTCCAATTTGGTTGAAAATTGCATGGAAATTTTTATGGACGATTTCACGGTATATGGAGAGTCTTTTGACGCATGTATCATTAACCTTGAAAAAGTGCTAAAACGTTGCATCGAAACTAATTTGGTTTTAAATTACGAGAAGTGTCATTTTATGGTTAATGAAGGCATTATTTTGGGTCATACTGTTTCGTCGAAAGGAATTGAAGTCGATAAGGCCAAGATAGATGTTATTCAATCTTTATCTTACCCCGCGAATGTGCGGGAAGTTCGTTCTTTTCTTGGTCATGCAGGATTTTATCGGCGATTTATCAAGGACTTCTCCAAAATTGCGCAACCCATGTGCCAATTGCTCCAGAAAGATGTGAAATTCGATTTTGATGAACAATGCCGAAGTGCGTTCAATGAGTTAAAGGAGCGTCTCACTACCGCACCGATTATTCAGCCACCATGTTGGTACATTCCTTTCGAATTGATGTGCGACGCGTCAGATTATGCAGTAGGCGTGGTGTTGGGACAAAAAGTGGATAAGGTACCTCATGTCATTTATTATGCTTCTATGACACTTAATGATCTTGAAAAATTATTCCACAACGGAGAAGGAGTTTCTAGCGATGCGTCTTTGGCTTGGAGAAGTTTCGGTCTTATTTGCTAGGAACCAAGGTGATTATCTATTCAGATCATGCCGCGCTAAGGTACTTAGTGAACAAGAAAGAAGCCAAGCCCAGATTGATTCGATGGATCTTATTGATACAAGAATTTGATGTGGAAATTCGCGATAAGAAAGGAGCGGAGAATTTGGTGGTCGATCACTTAAGCGAATCACACCGATGCTACATCGATGTCCTTCACGACAAATTTCGGATGAGAGCCTTTTCGCGATTCAACAGTAACCCTTGGTATGCAGACATCGTTAATTTTTTAGTTACTAAGTCGTTACCTAATGATTTGTCTAGAGCTGAAAAAGATAAAATAAAACGCGAGGCTAAATATTATGTTTGGGATGAGCCTTACCTATGGAAATTTTGTGCTGATCAGATTGTTAGGAGATGCGTCACAGACGATGAAATTTCATCTATTTTACAATTTTGTCATTCATCTGTGTGTGGGGGACATTTCGGGCCTAAACGAACTGCGCGAAAAATTTTAGAATGTGGACTGTTTTGGCCTAAGTTATTTTATGACTCTTACATGTTTTGCAAGTCTTGCGATCGTTGTCAGAGAACAGGTAACTTGGGATCCAAGAATCAGATGCCATTGACGAACATTCTGGTATGTGAAATTTTTGATGTTTGGGGCATAGATTTTATGGGTCCGTTCCCTTCTTCTTTCGGTAAGAATTACATTCTCTTGGCAGTGGATTATGTTTCTAAGTGGGTTGAAGCTAAGGCTACTATATCTGATGATGCTAAAACGGTCATTGATTTTGTTAAATCAAATATTTTTGTCAGGTTTGGAATGCCTCGAGCCATCATTAGCGACAGAGGAACGCATTTTTGCAACAAGATTTTCGAAGTGCTCATGAAACGATATGGTATTACGCACCGAATCTCTACCGCCTATCATCCGCAAACTAGTGGTCAGGCTGAAGTATCCAACAGGGAAATCAAGTCCATCTTGGAAAAAGTGGTTAACCCAAACCGCAAAGATTGGAGTCTTCGACTGGATGACGCTTTATGGGCTTATCGGACCGCATACAAAACTCCTATAGGTATGTCGCCTTACAAGTTAGTTTTCGTAAGCCTTGTCATTTACTCCGTGGAAATTGAACATAGAGCTTCTTGGGCGTCAGCGATTAAACATGGCTCAATTAGAGGTAAGCACTAGTCGAAAATTACAATTGCAAGAGTTGGAGGAGATTCGTAATGAGGCATACGAAAATTCAAAAATTTACAAGGATAAAACTAAAGCTTTTCATGATAAGATGATTTCTAGGAAACATTTTTCCATTGGACAAAAGTTCTTCTTTATCATTCAAAGCTTAAGTTATTTCTGGAAAATTACGATCTCGTTGGCTTGGTCCGTTTATTGTTACTAACGTGTTTCCTCATGGTGCGGTGGAAATTCAGAGCATAGATACTTCTAAAATTTTCAAGGTTAACGGACACCGTCTTAAGCCTTATTATGAAAATTCACCGATTGAACAGGTTGACGAAATCGGGTTGGTACCACCAACTTATCTCTGAATCGGTAAGTTCAATATAAGTCTAGCTTACGACTATAAAGAAGCATGTTAGGGTAACCCATAAAATGTTCAGTTTGTCGTTATTCCTTCTTTAATAGTTTTATTTTATTATTTAGTTAGGAATTTTAATTTCTTTTTATTATTATTTTTCATCCAAATTTTTATCTTGTTTTATTTTTCATCAATTTTCATTTAAATTTAAATTTAATAATAATAATAAAAAAACGAAAAATTTTTGGGTTACCGCCCATCTTCTTTGTTTCCCCCCAAGTCACTTAAACCCATTTTTCCTCCTCTGTCACCTTGTTCCCCATCGTTCTCCAGCCCCTGTTCATCTCCTCTCCTCCAGATCTTCTTCTTCTTTGATCATCTAACCCATCATTTTCATTCTTGATTTCATCTCCATTCTTGGCCATACCCTCACTTTCCACCTTCTTCACCCAACATTTTCCCCACCAATCTCCAGCCCATTCACGACAAGACCTCAATCCCTAATTTTCCAGATTTATTTTTCACCACAACCCTTCATTCTTGCTATTTCACCAGCCATTCCACAATGCCCACTGCCATAAGCCTCGATTTTTACCACTAATTCACTCCTATCTTTCAGTTCCTTCATCTCTACCACATCCACGCTCCACCCCCAAGTTTCGTATTGCAGCCGTCAGCTTCTGCTTCTGTAAATTTTAATTTTCCCATTCCACCTTCTGTTCACGTTTTTGGTACTTTCGTGACTCTTGTGTCTTGTATTTGCAGGTTTTTCTTCACCGATTGTGACAATGCCTAAAGCGAGCCAAGGCGAGGCGCAACCCGTCCCCATTCAGATTGTTTACCCACCACAAGCTCCACCAAGAACCACGACTTCAACTTCAACACCAACTGACCGGTACCCAACTCGAACGCGTCTTCGGTCCCAACAAGGCGGAGGAGTGGAGTCCGCACACGATCCCAAACTGCTGGGTGCACCTCCTTTGTTTTATCTGAAGATACAGAAAAATATGAGCTTCTCCAACAGCGTAAGATATATCCCTGTAAGTCCATTCAGTCTACTACACTTGAAGCTTTAGGTGTATACGATTCTTTTGTGCAATTAATGGGTCCAATTGCGTGGAGTAATTTTGCTCGTATTAACTGTCCTGCTTTCCACGAATTAACCAGGGAATTTTACACTACCTTTCAGTGTAATTGTGATGAAACTTATGATATGCATATTGAGGACGCTGTTGAATTTCGGTTAATGGGAAAGGAATTTGCCTTCTCGATTGATGAATTTAATGTTGCATTGGGATTTATGTCTACTGCTGATATTGCATCTGACTTATTTCGTTATTCTCAATGTGACTTTCATTCTGATTTTAACGCTTCGGATTTGTGGCGACAATGGTCTGTTGATTCCCGTCCTTACAATGCTAGCTTGTCCAAAAGTTCTTTCTTAATTAATCCTGTTCACAAGCTTATTCATAGGCTGCTAGCATTTAATTTTTCTGGTCGAAAGGATGCTGCGGGAACTTTGTCAAAGGTGGAATTTTATTTTTTGTGGTGTATGGATAGGCACATTCCCATCAATTTAGGTTTCTGGTTTATGCATCAATTCCATTCTTTTGAACAAGCAATGAAACCATTAATCCTTGGTTCTTATATTACACAGATGGTACATTAATTTGGGCGTTTTGGATCTTGATAATACTAACATGGTGTGGCTTGTGGTATAGAGCCTTTGGATGTTATTTGTTTATGCAGGATGGGGATTGTGGACTGAGCAAAGGCGCCTTGCATTTACCATTCCGGGCGACTACCTTTCCTCCACAAGGACTTTCACAGCCGCCGACATCCACCGATTCGACACCCAATCAACCACCAGACAACCTCGCTTCCTCATCCCAACGCAATGATGACCAGGACACTCGCCTTAGCAGACTTGAACGGACCATGCACCGGATGGAAACCAACCTAATGGCCTACTGGCAGCATCAAGGCTTTCAGCCACCACACCCGCCGACACCCTGATCTTGCTACTACATAATAGAGAAGCTTCCTTACCTCTTCTCTTTTATTTTTTCTGCTTCTCTATCATTGAGGACAATGCTGAGTTTAGGTGTGGGGGAGTTCTTTACATTTTCATGTGGATAATTTCGGCTTTTATGTGCACATTGCTGGAATATTTTGGCTGTTTTGGTTGAATGTTGATGCTGTTTTGGTTGCATTTTGATTGGAGTTGCATATCAACCCATGAAACTTGATCATAGTAATTTGGATGAGATTGGGAATACACATGAAGTTGATTTGGGCTAAGTAGGTTTAAGATGCGACATATTGATTAATTGCTCTAACTAATCTCATAAACTTGGTCAAAATTTTGCAATTGGAGTGATGGAGTAAATTATGAAACTTAAGTGAATCCTTAATTTGCATTAAACCAGTGAGTGACGTTGAGCCTAAATGACATCATTTTTATGTCATAATATTTCCTTGAATTGAGTGGTGCTCCTCTAGTTGTGTTGCCTCTAGAACTTGCATGGAACCGGTTTGCGTATTGTTTGATCCTGAGGACTTAGAAGTGATTAAGGTCATCTTTGTTTAAAACCATTTGGCTTAAAAATTGACTCACCTACTACTCTTCCTTTGGAAACAATTTTGAGCCTTAACCTTATTCCTTGAGTTATCACCTTTCATTAGAAACCAATAACCCCATTACCTTACCTTTTCACAAGTTGAATGAAGCATTAACTAAATTGGGATTTATGTTGTGTATTGTGTTTTGAGAAACATTCATAGGTACATCTGCTCATGCTCTTATTATTGTCGTTATTCTTTCATGAAAAAAAAAAACAACAACAACAAAAACCAGAAAAAGAAAAAGAAGGAAAAGAAAAACAAAAAGAGAAAAATCAGAAAAAGAAAAGAGTAGAAAGAATAAAGTATAGTGGCTTGAGTTAGGATGAGTAGATGTAGCTCCTTCTTCATGTTTGTCTTAGATTTAATTGTTTGTCCCTTTTTAATTGATGCTTTGTAAAAACTTGTGACAAAACCTCTTTACTATATTTTTACCTCACCCATGAACCAAACCCCATTACAACCATTAAGAAAGTCCTTTTGATCTATGAGCCCATGTGATCCAAATGAATAAGAATTGGTGAAATTGCAAGCCTATGGTAGTGCAACATGGTAGAGTGAGATTTGAGTGAAACACCCACCCGCAAACACTTGAGTGTAAGAGCGAAATCGGTGAGAAGAATTCACTTAATTTCATGTTTCTTTGTTGAACAAAGGTGCTGAATTTTGATTTGGTTTGTTGGCATTAGTGATGTGCAATTATGATGTATGTCGTAAATTGATTTTAGTTAGCCTAAATTGGTGGATTGTGTGCACTTAATTTCTGAAGGATAAATTGATTAAGTTAATGGTTTGATGTGTTGCTCGAGGGCGAGCAAAGGTTGATGTGGGGAATTTGATAAGTCATTTTAAATGCATATGTTTTGGACTTAATTTGGTTGATTTGTGGAATTGATTTATAAAAGTTGATGGAATTGTTTTATAAATGTTCACAGATGGTCTTCAACACCAAAAAGGCGAAAAGGATAAAAAGAGGAAAGATATGGAAAGAAGTTGAAAATTCTCAATCTGGGCAAAATTCAAAGATTAGGCGTGGGCACGCCCAAGGATAGAATTCAAATCTGCAGACTTCAGAATTTATCGCCAATTAGAACACAATTACCAAAGATTCTGTGGACCCCTTTTAAGAAGTTTCCACTCACAGTTGAAGAGGATCTAATTGGAAGAGAATCTAAAAAGATATGGAAAGAGGGAATTGAAAATAAGGAGGTGGCGTGGATAGGAGGGTGAGCTAGGTTTTGAGAGGGATAGGCAATTTTAGAGTTTCTTTCTGGTGGCAGCCGCATGACAGCAGTTCTGGAGATTTTACATAGAGTTTTAGAAGGGCATCAACGCATATTCAATTCCCTGAGACTATCGCATAATACTCTATTTTTCCTTTAGTTTTCATAGTTTAATTTCGAGCATTCTTTGAGTAGTTAAATCGTAGGTGGTTTGAATGATTCAATTGCTGGGTTCTTGTTTTTAGAATTATTGCACAAATACTCTTGTTATTTTCGTTACTTTTACTAAAAAGCTAGTTATGGAGATTGTCTCTTTATTTATTTCTTTTGTTTTCAATTCAAGTATGAGTAACTAATTTTCTTGTCTTGGTTGAGGATCCGAGATCCATGCTATTGTGGTGAGATGTCTGATTCTTCTTCATGTTTATTAACGTTCATTGGGTAATTTCAAATTAATCTTTTAATTGGATTCGTTAGTTTCTAGGTGCGCAACTAGAGATTAAAGGATTTAATCGCTAGGTTAACAAAATCTGACGTTCAATTTTGGTAACCACAAGTAGCAATTAGGATTAACTCCTCTACGTTAGAGTCGGAAAATCCTAAGAAATTACCCACTTGATTGATTTCATGTCGTACATGTTATCACTTATCATTGGCTCTTAATGCTATTAGGCAATTAATCTATGATCGTATCTAGATTGTTGTTTAATAAGGTTGCTAGGATACATGTTTCTAGTCAACATAATTGATAGGAAATTCTCTCAGTGAATGTTCGTTAATAATTATAATTTTTGTCGAGGATCCATAATAGCATGGTAACATCGGTGACCGAAACCAAGGTATTTTTCCTATCGATTTTTCAGTCTTGATTATTACTTCAATTTGCAATTTTTCCTTTCTGATTTTTATTCTTCTTTCAGTGAGTAACAAAACCCCCTTTTTTATTATTTGTGTTGTTTGAATTCGTGATTTTCATAATCGTAAAATTCCTCGTGGGAACGATATCCGCTTGCCGCTACTACATTAATTTGTTTTAACGGAAGTGATTTCTTTTATATTTGGTTGCAGGCGACAACATCACCAACTTCCCTCAAGACTTTAAGAGCAGATTTAGCCTCTATATAGATCAAAAATTCAATCAAAGTTACTGTTCAATTACTATCATCCTGAACAGGAACACACATTTCTAAAATTCATAACTTCTCATCCCATTGCCCAAAAATTCTATACTTTATATCAAAGTAAAGATAAAAAAAAAATCTAAAACTTTCATGAAGCACTTAAAGGCAAATATAACCTCTAACTAGGTCAATTTTTTAGTCAAATCTTCTGCCAGATAATTTGTCATCCTATACCATATCCAAAATTCACAATTTCATATCTTCCAATTATCACAATCAAAAATAACATATTATACATCAATGAAAAGATCAAAACCTAAGCTACAATCTTCAAGAACACTTTTTAGTCAAATTATGTCTCTAAGAGGGTCAAAAACTCAGTCAAATTTTTTGTCTATAAGTAAAATTTTGACAGTATTTCCCCTAAATTTTTACTAGCCAAATTCTTCAACCTGCATAACACTTCACTTATCCACAATCTCAAATTCCCACATCCAAACACAATACACAAAACCTCATCTTTTTATAAAACATGTGCAAAACACACAAAAAACCCAATTGTCTTTCATTTCATCAAATGCTCATATATTCATTTATACCTTTCATTCTTTATATTTCCTCATTTAATGTCAATTTAAAATTCAAAAAATTTTAAGAAAAGTTCGGGGTCCAACAATATCTTAGATTGAATTTTTTACAAGGAGCTCATCCTCAAGCAATCTGTAATTGGTACGATTTTGGTTCCATAAATGTAATATATTTAACAAATCCAGAGTTTCTTGGGATCTTTTCACTACTTAAATGGATACAATATTTTTATGAAGACGAAATATATGAAATGAATCACACGTTAATACAATACTTATAAAACGATATAGAATGCACGAGAAGGGGGGGGGGTTGAATTGTGTATTCCCCTTTTTGAAAATCTTTCAAAAACTGTTTGTTAGAAACAAAATTCTTTACAGAACTTCCGATAGATTCTAATTAATCAAAACTTTTGAAAAACTTTGTTTATTGATCAAGAAATGATAAAACTTGAATCTAAAATAGAGATAGAGAGTGAGAGTAGTTTGACACAGAGATTTATCCTGGTTCACCCCAAATCGTGGGCTACGTCCAGTCCTCAGAGTTTCTTATGAGATTTCACTATCTCTTCAAACGTTACAAGTATTCTTTGCGAGCCTCTTCAGGTCTCTACAACCAGTATTCTTTCACACTTAGCCTCTGCAGGCTATCTGCACTACGTTTTCTCAAAAAAGTGTTTGAACACTTGTTACAGTAAAATATCTCTCAGCTAATTTTCGCAATAAGCTCTTTACGATCACGTAGATGTAATTCAGCTAATTTTTCAACTTGTCTGATTTTGACTAACTTTGCAATATTCGACTTCGACTTGTATTTATAGCCTTCGTCTTCAACTGCTTCTTGATTCTTGTTTCTTGAATCTTTAAAGAAATGGTTATTCAGTTGAGTTCTATAACTAACTCGAACTAACTCCTTCGTCTTCTTTTCAAATTCTGCATCTTCTTTTCTTCGTCTGTATTTTTTACGTCTGTGTCTCTGCGTCTGCGTCTGCTTTTATTCTTCGCATCTGCGTCTGTGTATGTTTTTTACTCTTGGCATCTGCGTCTGCTTTTACTCTTCGGGTTTGCGTCTGCGTCTGCTTTTCTTATTCCTTCGTCTGTATGACTTCGTCTGTATTATTTTTCTTTTATTTGTTCTCTTTGTTATACATCAAAATCATATATAAGTAAAGTCATTTGTACTTAACAATCTCCCCTTTTTTGATGATAACAAATTATCTACAAAAGAAAACAAAATACATTGTTTTGAAGAAGAAGAAAAAAAAACTTATCTTAAAAAACTTCTTCTTTAACTTCTTCCTCTCTTCGTCTGCTTTAGGCACACCTTCTTTTCTGAACATCCTCTTCTCTTATGCTCATTCTGTTCTCTCCCCTTGTTCATTCTCTTCTTTTCTGCTCTTCTCCCCTTATTTGTTATAATAAAAAATGATTAACGATGATGGCTCTTCAACAGTTCTATCATCATCTTCTTCAGATCATTCATCGTCTCCTTGATCTCATTGACTTCTTCGCATAATCTACTGAGTTCATCTGATGAGTCAATCGATGAGGAGGCTTGATCAACATTTGCTGAGGGAGGAGTGAATGGAATATTAGTAGTATAAGCATCAGAAGTAGGAATGTATTCTTCATTGATCTCAATAGTTGGTGGACGAATAAACGTTTCAGCTTCAGGAAGATCTAAATCAAATGGGGAGCAAACATCAAGAATCGTCTTCCTTAGGGTAATGCTTCTGCTTGAATAGACATTGTATTAGACAAAGGTTTAATCTGTGAATCGCCCGGTGAACAAGGAACTCAATAAACGTCCCTGTTATTACTTGTCCCTCTACTGGACAGTCTTCTTGCTTGTCAGTATAACTGCAACTTGCTTCATCTTTATTCTGTGTAGAAGCAAATGCCTCATCAATTCTACGCACTTCTTCTACTATTTGATCTGCGGACAGATCATCACTATCTTCTTCCTCAGGAAATAACTTTGACTTCCCCTTAGTCAAATCCAACGGATATCTTGGCTGGATATCAGGTGCAACCTTTATTTCGGTCTTCTCTGTGATCGGAAAAATAGTACACGGCTTGCAGGAAACTTTTGTAGGGTATGGCTTGGTTGCAGCATCCCTCAAAGCATCGTAGAAAATCTTTCCATCTTCTTTCAGTAAGTCCCATGTGTCATTATTTATCGACATAGGTCGTACAACAACCACTATCTTCTTCACTGGTTGACTACAGATTGCAATAGCAGTTCTCCTTCTGGTAACAACTTCAACCATTTTGATCTTCAGCTTCTGTTTTCTCAAAAACTTGTGATAGTTGCATACCATCAGACAAGGTTCATCAATATCCGAGTTTGATACTGTTGTTGCCTCTGGATGTGCTTCAATAGGACTCTTCTGAACCGGACTTTCCTCCACTGGTTCCTCCTGTTGAGCAATGGGATTTCTGAGCGTACTCGCTTCGGTTTCTTTTCTTTTCTTTTCTTTTGAGAAGCTTCAAAGGTTTCTTTCTTTCGACTAACTTCCCCAGTAGTTGTGACAGATTTCTTTCGACTAATCTTCTTAGTCTTGTCTTTTGCTTCAGTCAGTCATGAAGATTTCTGCAACTGAGATTTTTCTTTCTCAGATTCTGATTTTCTTTTCTTCTCAGTCTCTTTGGCTTTTCTGGCTGTATCCTCTTCCAGAATAGAGACTAACGATCTTGTTTCTTTATGTGCACGAGATTGAGAAAATTGTTCCTAACTCTGTTCTCTGGCAATCTTCTCTTCTTGTTGCCTTAGAGTCTGAATCCTCGGTGATCTCTTTGCCTTCTTTGCAACTTCACTCAAAAGACTTTCTCCTTGTCTTTTTGACGTACCTTTTTCTGTTCTCCGGGATTGACTTAGTTCGATTTTAGGACTCGCCTGTTTTATCAGCGGTCTTCCTGATGTTCTTCTTATTTCATCCGCAGGAGATCTCATACTTTGTTGAGTTTGAGAACTTGAAACGGGAGACTTCTTCGATACACGCTCTCCCTCAGTTCTTGATCTCCTTGAAGAGTCTGTTTCTTCTTTGGTCACTGTCCTTAGACCCATTCGCCGTATTGTGATTGCATCAATCTTACTCTTCACTGGTACAATCCTTCTATTTCCTTTGTGTAGAAGGATTCTGGATTCTTGAAAAATCCTTGTCAGAAGCATGCCATAAGGATAGCTATTTGTATCCTTCATCCCCTTAACCATGTAGTGAAAGATTAAAAAAGGTAAATCAATAGGGTTGCGATTCAGTAGGTAAAACAAGCATTGCTCATCCAAGGTAGTCACCAAATGCCTTGAACCTGTTCTGGGTAGAATGCAGTTGAACAGAATCGCATGAAGAACTTTAGCCTTCGGAACCAAACTAGAGGTCTTCCTCTCCCATGAATCATTGACTCCATACAGTTGTCTTCTGACTCTTCTTCTTTCATTCCAACCTGGTACATCCAACCAGCCTTGGTAGACAGAGTTTCTCCAACCGATGGACAATCAGTCACCTCCTTTATCAGCTCCTTAGTGACAACGACAGATATACCATCTACCGAAGATACCACAGTTTTGTCTACAAGCTGAGCATTCTTCCAGAACTCGAATACCTCATTGGTATATACTAGTTCTTGTACCTGGAAGAAATTCCTCCAACCTGCTCTTTCAATCTCTGGTTCTGCGTCCATTCCATCATTCCTTAATGACTCGAAATCCACATGTCTTCTGAAAATCATAGCTACTTCCATTGTTTCAGAAAGAAAACTATTTTCTGGAAGGCTCTTCGTCTAGGGTAGAATGATTGAGAAAATTGGAAAGCAAGATGAACCGTCTGGAGATGAGAGTAACCGCAATGATTTCAACTTCAGGCTACTTGAGGGGTCTAGTTTGGTGTGTTCTAGAATCATAAATATCCTCGAGATTATCATATTTTTCCCTCCAAAACTTCCTTGACAGAGAAGTTACCAACTGTACCTCACTGTTTCTAACGCCGTTAGTTTTGACGTTACTCTAGCCTGACTGTTCACTTAACAAAATCGTGTTAAGGTTGCGTCTGATCTTCTGGAACCATTCTCCACTCAGTGGTTTGGTGAAGATGTCTGCCCATTGATGCTCTGTTTCGATAAACTGTAGACACACCACCTTCCTCTGAACATAGTCTCTCAGGAAGTGATGTCTGACTTCTATGTGCTTCACTCTAGAATGCTGAATCGGATTCTTTGACAGATTGATTGTACTAGTGTTGTCGCAGTAGATTGGAATCTCCTCTTCTTGAACTAAATAGTCTTCAAGTTGATATTTGATCCATAACGTCTGTGAACAACAACTTGCAGTCGACATATATTCTGCTTCGGCGATTGATAGAGCGATTGAGCTTTGTCTCTTGCTTGACCAGGAAACTAGGTTTGCGCTAAGAAAGTGACATCCTCCGCTTGTGCACACAAGCATACACTGAACAAAATATCAGGTCTACTTGCTGTAAGATACAGTAAAGAACCGATTATCCCTTTATACAGGGTTTGATCTACCTTTTTACCAAATTCATCTTTCGACAAAAGGTTTGAAGGGTGCATCGGAGTCGCCATAGGCTTCACATTATTCATATCAAATTTGTTCAATAACTCTTTCACATATTTTTGTTGACGAATGAAGATTTTCTCTTCAGTTTGCTTAACTTGCAACCCAAGAAAGAACTTCAACTCACCCATCATACTCATTTCAAATTCTTTCTTCATTAGACTCTCAAATTTCATGCATAATTCTTTTGAAGTAGCACCAAAAATGATATCATCAATGTAAATTTGAACTAAAGTAAAATCATTCTAAAAGTTCTTCCTAAAGAGCATCTTATCAACTTGACCTCTACTGAAACCATTTTCTATAAGAAGGTACTCAGACGATCATACCAAGCTCTAGGAGCTTGCTTCAGGCCGTATAAGACTTTATGAAGTCTATAGACAGAGTCTAGGTTTTTAACATCCTCGAAGCCAGGTGGTTGCTTAACATACACTTCTTCGTCTATAAAGCCATTCAGAAATGCACTCTTTACATCCATCTGAAATAACTTTATATCATGATGATCGCATATGCCAAAGAAAATCTTAATAGCTTCAAGTCTTGCTACTGGAGCATACGTCTCATTATAGTCTATTCCTTCTTGCTGATTATAGCCTTGTGCTACTAATCTAGCCTTATTTCAACTTACTCTACCTGATTCGTCTAACTTATTCTTAAAGACCCATCTGGTTCCTATAATGGTTTTCTTAGGAGGTTTCGGAACTAATGACCAGACATTATTCCTAGTGAATTGATTCAGCTCCTCTTGCATGGCTAACACCCAAGCTTCGTCTTGAAGAGCTTCCTCAACCTTCTTCGGTTCTATTTCAGAGGTAAAAGCCACATTAGCTTCTCTTCTGAATCTGGACCTTGTCCTAACTCCTTCTGAGGTCTCTCCGATAATCAACTCTTCTGGATGAGAACTTTTATATCTCCAGTCTCTTTTCAGTCTGATAGTTTCTGGAATATCTTCAACTTTGTCTATTTGAGCTTCTAATGATGGAGTTTCTATTCTATCATCTAAATCCTTTGAAGGACCTTCACTTTCCATGTCATCTTCCTTATGGGGTTGAGAACTATCATCAAACTTGACATGGATGGTCTCCTCAACTGTCTTTGAAGTAAGATTATACACCCGAAATGCCTTAGATGATGATGAGTAGCCTAGAAAGATTCCTGGATAGGTCTTTGAATCGAATTTATCCAACAGCACCTTTGTGTTCAGAATAGAGCATTTGCACCCAAATGGATGAAAGTAAGATATATTTGGTCTTCTTCCATTCCATAACTCATAAAGAGTCTTCTTCAACATGGGTCAATGTAATTCTATTCGAATATAGCATCTTTGTATTCACGACTTACGCCTTGAAATACTTAGGAAGATTCATCTCACACAAGATGGTCCTTGCCATCTCTTGAATCGTCCTATTCTTCCTTTCAACAACTCCATTCTGTTGTGGAGTTCTGGGAGCCGAAAAGTTGTAGGTGTAGGAAAATCCCGGTGTGAGCATCACATGCCCACGGTGCGGAAAACAAAAATTTTGTTAGGGACCTCCCAAAGCCGAGGATCCATGTGTCATACAACAAACTCAAACCATAACGGCCAAAGGAGAGCAGTCTCTAACGGTATCCACGCAGAGATCGGAGAACCTAACCGGGACAAACCCTTTGACCCGGGAATAGCTAAAACAAATTAAAGAGTGCTAGCTCTTACCTTTGTCCTTGGAGAGCTATGGAGAAAGCGATGAAGAGGAGAAACTTGAGAAGAGCTTGAAGATGATCAATGATGAAGATAGCTTGAGAGAAACACTTTCTATTTCAAACCTTTCTTCCTCCTTCAAGCCAACGATCATCTCATGGAGAAAGAAACCCTTTCATTTCACTTCATCTTCATAAGCCACGATCATCCTCTTCATCTTTCAATTATTTTGTCTTTTTGTCATTAAATGCATTAATGACTAAGCATGAAATGGAAGCTTCTTCCATCCTATCCACGTACACTCATCTATATATATATTAATTAATTAATTCTTTAATTAATTAATTAATTATATATATATAAATAAATTCTAAAGTGGTCCAGTCACCTTTGAAATTGGTCTACCGACCTCTAGGGTCGGTATGGGAAAAACCCCGGAAGCGTTTTTCGGCAATATCGATGTCGCGATCTCATCGGGACATATCTCGATCTCATCGGGATCCATTTAATCCTTTTGCTCTCCATATATTGGAACTTTGTCCAAAACTATTTTACTTAATTCTCAAGAGACACTCTTATCGTGTGACCCATTAGGTTCCGGTTATATTGGCCACTTAGATTAACACTTAATCCAAGCAAGTCATGGCGGTATCTAGCAACACATCATGACCCCAATTGACGGAAAGTAATTGGTTTGACGAATGAACATGTATTCATCATGAACCATATCACGAACCTTTCCATAGATAATTACCGTGCAATTCGTCCTTTCACCATGCTATACCCCACTTGGTTATGAGTATAGGCAATGTGTCAACTCTTACTAGACTGACTACGTCAAATCTAGTCCAAGTGATTTCAGTTCTTGTCATGGGACTTATTACTTTATATGTCAATGAAGACATTCTTCATGACATATATGCTCCGACCAGAGACTTCCAAGTAATGACCCTGACAAGAGGCCATGGGTATCATCTTCTGCTATCACAGAAGTGGTGAATCCTCTATTGGCTACTCAATTACCTTCGAATACCTCAAGCTGTACCCAATCACCACCCTATGAGCGACCTCTGTAAGGCAACAAGGAATGGAGTCAAAGCACAGAATCAGTATCCAAGATATCCTTGAGCACCTTAAGTCTAAGGATACTTGCACCATTGCTATGATGAGATTATCGCTGACATTAGAATAGGACATCCATGTGATGATCTCATAACAAGTCATCCAATGTACTTACTACCTCTAGTAAGCATCCACATCTCAACCCTAAATATCTCATATTTACGACACGAGATCCACCGCTTGATCAAATCAAGGAGCTTGAGATGTGCTAGTCTTTCCGGATTACCGATGTCGATTTCGGTAATCCTATGACTAGGATAATTTAGATCTTGACATAATTGCACATGATAGGAATCTCGGTAGTATGATCACATCACAATTTCCTTCATGCTATGTCATATATCATGGACTTCATTAATTTGCTTATAGATCAATATCCATTCATAAATAATGAGCAGCAAGTTAATGAAATATGCCTTTCTTTATTTATTCATAAAGTATGTACACAACATTGTACAAAATGCGCTAAAGGCGATTGCCTTGTGGCACTACTCTAACAATCTCCCACTTGACCTAAAGCCAATCGCCTTGATATCTAATACCATAAAGCGAGTACATGAGAATCAAAACTCTTTTGTGATAATGGCTTTGTCAGCGGATCAACAATATTCGCTTTCGGTGGGAATTCTCTCGATCTGGACATCACCTTGTCCTATGATCTCCCTGATCAGATGATATCTGCGGAGTACGTGTTTGGATCGTTGATGAGACCTTAGTTCTTTCGCCTGCGCAATAGCCCTATTGTTGTCACAATACAACTGTATGGGCACATCACTGCTAGGAACCACACCAAGTTTAGTAATGAACTTCTTGATCCAAAGCGCTTCCTTTTTGCTTACAAGCGGCAATGTACTCTGCCTCGGTCGTTGAATCGGCAGTCGTCTCTTGTTTGGAACTCTTCCAACTAACTGCCCCGCCATTCAGTGTGAATACATAATCTGATTGGGATTTGGAATCATCCTTATCATATTGAAAACTGGCATCTGTATACCCGCTCACTTTGAGATCTCCATCTCCATATATCAAGAAAACATCCTTAGTCCTTCGCAAGTACTTGAAGATATTCTTGACAGCCACCCAGTGACCCTTACCAGGATCCGATTGGTATCTGCTCGTAACACTTAGAGCGTATGATACATCGGGTCTCGTACATAGCATTGCATACATGATAGATCCTACCGCAGATGCATATGGGATCATATTCATGCACATCCTCTCATCTTGTGTCTTAGGACTCATAGATTTCGAGAGTGTTATCCCATGAGTCACGGGAAGATACCCTCTCTTGGATTGCTCCATGCTAAACCTTTTCAGCATCTTGTCTATGTACGTTGATTGTGAAAGACCAAGCAACCTTTTTGATCTATCTCTATAGATCTTTATCCCAAGGATATAAGTTGCTTCACCAAGGTCTTTCATGGCAAATTGTTTGGACAACCAAATCTTGACTGATTGTAGCATAGAGACATCGTTTCCTAGCAATAATGTGTCATCTACATACAAAGACAAGGAATACGATTGCGGTCCATTAACCTTCTTATACACACAGTGTTCATCCGGATTTTGTGAGAAACCAAACTCTTTGATTACCTCATCAAAATGGATATTCCAACTCCTGGATGCTTGTTTCAATCCATAGATGGATTTCTAAAGCTTGCATACCATTTCGCCATCATAGGAGGTGAAGCCCTCAGGTTGTGTCATGTACACATCCTCAGCTAGATTTTCATTTAGGAAAGCTGTCTTCACATCCATTTGCCATATCTCATAATCATAATGAGTGGCAATGGCTAGGAGTATTCTAATGGATTTAAGCATTGCTACTGGGCTGAAGGTCTCGTAGTAGTCAACTCCTTGTCTTTGACGAAAGCCTTTAGCCACAAGCCTTGCTTTATAAGTAATCACATTACCATCCATGTCGGGTTTCTTTTTGAAAACACATTTGCACCCTATGGGTTTGATTCCTTCGGGTGCCTCAACCAAAGTCCATACTTGGTTTTCATACATGGAATCAATTTCAGCCTTCATGACATGAAGCCATTTCTCAGACTCTGAACTCTTCAGAACCTCTTCATAGGTGGTAGGCTCATCATCTTCTATGAGCAATATGTCATTCTGTTCATTCACGAGAAATCCATATCTCTCGGGAACAGAGCGTATCCTACGTGACCTACGAACTTTGTGTGTTGTAGAAGGTTGAACTGTTACTTCATCTGTATGAGTCACAGTTTCAGGTTCAGGCAGTTGATCTGCGTCTGTTCGAGCATCTTGAACTTCTTCAAGCTCAATTTTGCTCCCACTGTCTCCTTGTAAAAGAAACTCTTTCTCTAAAAAGACAGCATGCTTCGAAACAACCACCTTTTGTTCCTCAGCAAGGTAGAATTGATATCCCATTGTTTCTTTAAGATATCCTACGAACAAACACTTATCAGACTTTGCATCAAGTTTATCTGACTGTGTCCGCTTCACATAAGCAGAACAACCCCAAACTTTTAAATGAGTAAGATAGGGTTTTTTGTTAGTCCACATCTCATATGGAGTAACATCAACTGTCTTTGATGAAACTCTGTTTAACAAGTAAACAGCTGTCTCGATTGCATATCTCCAAAAGGATTTTGGTAACTTTACAAAGCTCATCATTAATCGTACCATGTCTAACAAGGTTCGATCTCTCCTTTCTGCCACACCATTATGCTGTGGTGTGTAAGGAGGAGTCCATTGAGATAAAATCCCATTATCTCTGAGATAATCCAAAAACTCTTGGTCTAAGTATTCCCCACCACGATCTGATCGTAATGTCTTGATACTTTTCCCAAGTTGGTTTTCTACTTCATTTCTGAATTGTTTGAACTTTTCAAATGCTTCAGATTTGTATCTCATCAGATACAAGTACCCATATCGAGAATAATCATCGATAAAGGTAATGAAGTAAAGACAACCACTTCTGGCATGGATGGACATCGGACCACATACATCTGAATGTATTAGGTCTAATACTCAGGTCGCTCGTTCACCCTTTCCCTTAAAGGGTAACTTAGTCATCTTGCCTAATAAACAAGATTCGCATGTGTCATATGATTCATAATCAAATGACCATAAACTACCACTCTTATGGAGCTTAGCTATGCGTCTCTCATTTATGTGGCCAAGGTGACAATGCCATAAGTAAGTTGATTTTAAATTATCTCGTTTATGTCTTTTCGTGTCATTGACATTCATAATTGGATGTGACATATCTAATATGTAAATTCCATTGCATAATGTACCAGTACCATAAAGCATTCCATTCAAACTAATAGAACAACCATTGTTACTAAAAGTCACATGGAAACCAAATTCTATTTAAACAAGAAATGCATAATATGTTCTTTGTTAATCTGGTACAAAATAATATTCATCCAATTTAATTACAAGCCCGATGGGAGTGACAAAAGTAAGTGCCTACGACTAATGTAGCAACTCTTGCTCCATTTCCCACACGCAGTCTAGTTCTCCTTCATGAGTCATCTCATCGTCCACGAGGCCTGCATATCATTGCATATGTGTGAGCCACAACCGTATCTAATACCCATATGTTATGGTCGAAGCAGTATTAACCTCAATGAAAACATACGAAGAAGTCGAGGCATTTGATGCCTTCTTACGCTTCAATTCTTCCAGATAGACTTTACAGATTTAAGCCAAAGGTGGCGGTCTTGCCATAATGGAAGCAAGTTCCTTTTGGTGCAGTCTCTTTGGTTTTCTTCTTGGCTGCACTTCCTTTTGGTTTCTTAGACCTTTTCTTCTTCAGATTCTTTTTCTTTGAACTAGAAGAAGAGGATGCCACCATAAGCACTTGCTTGCTATCCTTCTTGATAGCTTGCTCTACTGTCTTGAGCAGATTGATCTACTCAGGGATTGTCGTGGATATTTGGTTCATCCAATAGTTTAACACAAACTGTGAATAACTATCAGACAATCCAACCAGAATTAAGTCAACACTTAATTCATAATCCATAACAAAACCTAAGACAGTCAACCTCTCAATATACCCATTCATCTTCAGTGCATACTGCACTATAGATGAACCTGGAGTCATCTTAGTAGTGAAGAGTAGCCTCGAGGTCTCGAACCTTTCAGACCGAGCTTGCTCATCAAACAACTCTCTAAGATGAAACACTATAGTATTAGCATCCATAGACTCATGCTGCTTCTGCAGCTCTGGTGACATCGAGGCAAGCATAATGCAGGTAGCCATGTCACTGTCTTTAAGATGCTTACGATATACTTTCTGATCCTTATTAGAAGCATCAGCAGCAGGTGGATCAGGAAGTAGAACATCTAGGACATATACTAGTTCCTCAGACCTGAGAATAATTCTCAGATTTCTCAGCCAATCTAGAAAGTTAGGTCCAGTTAATTTGTTGGAGTCCATAAGCGAGCGCAAGTTCACACTAGAAGTCATCTTCAATAACCTATAGGGAAAAGAGAGAAAGAATGTTAGAATAGAATTACATGCATGATTATAAGGACTAGCATGACATGCATATGGCTCCCACTAGTTTCAAAGAATCCATAACCCTCAGTACGAATCCAAAAAACATTATGACAAAATGTCCTAGTGGGTCGATATCCGACATTACTAAAATGACCTTGGGTTTACCCAACAAGCCACCTTAGGTCAATCGGTAGGTATCGGTCATACCAATTGCATCATAGATATCCGACATTACTAAAATGACCTTGGGTTTACCCAACAAGCCACCTTAGATCTATCGGCAGGTATCGGTCATACCATTTGCTTCATAGATGCAACTATCGACTAGTGATATCAACTCGTGATGTATGCACACACATTGGGTTATCAACTCTTGATGTGCGTACATCTGATGTACACTGCCCAATTTCGCCCCTATCCACGTTGACCTTGAGTTTACTCAACAAATCAATGCTTCTAGTGAAAACCGACCCATTAATCCGAAAATCTTATTTTCATGGTTCGAACATATCCGTATAGAGTGAGCTTGGGTTTACCCAACAACCCAACTCTATAAAAACTCTGGTTCTCCCCATATTAATGGAAGGCGTTAGTTTTCATATGATGTGTGAGGGTTTTCAGGTCTCATCTTCTTCTCCTCCAAGCCGTAGGATTATAGTCACCATGACTATATGGAATGATTTAGGGTATTTCATCAATCACATTGAGTCTATACCTAAAATCATCCATCATCCCATCTTTGCATGTTGTAAGTCGACTTGTGTATGTGTAAGTCGACTTATTCTAGTGTGTAAGTCGACTTATGCATGTGTAAGTCGACTTATGCAACTGTGCACGAACAAGTCGACTTGTACCATTGTGCAAGTCGACTTATGCGTCTAAAGTGCACGAACAAGTCGACTTGTATCTTTATTAGTCGACTTATCCGTGTGGAATTGCTATCTAATCGGCTAATTTCTCAATCCGTGCAGTTCCAATTCACAATACCAAGTGTAATACACTTTACCTTGATGTACCAATGAAACACTTTCACTATATCATGCTTACCATGTATAAACTTTATACATGAAACTTGAAATCAATGAATACACTCTTATTCATTCAGATTTCCAAATAATTTGAGAATATCAAACTATCACCCTAAGTATCTCTAGGTAGTCTAAATTTTTTCAAGATTACTTCGGCACTGGTCACAAAATTTGTGACGGCCAAAATAATCAAGACAACGAAATACACTAACAAGACGCTAATGTGACACATTTGACATCCGAAAAATATTTTGAAACCCAATTTCAAGAAATTCAATTTGGAAAGCATACAAAATCAATATAACACATTTCTAATCACATTAAAAATGATCCAAGGCATTGGAATTGAGAAATACACCATTTATCATTCCAAACAAAACAGACTCAACAACTTTCTCAAAGCGCCAAGCTCGTGTTTTGCTTGAAAACTCATTGAAAAATTTCAATAAATTCTGAGAAAATTACAGAGGTTACAAAATCTTCACAAAATGTTCCATGAATTTTTTCAAGATTTATTTCGAACAAAAACTCATCCAACCTCAGCAACAAAGCCAATGTAGAATCTGTGTTCCTCAACACAGTTATTCCTAGTAGCACACAATAAATTCTAAAATAAATAGTAAATAACTTCAAAAACATTTTTCCATTCTCATAGACATTCATAAACATCTTAGAGACATGTTGGTGAATGTGCATGCCTGTTCATTGAATGTGCACAAAGACAGCAACCAGAACATTGGGGAATAAATTAGCAAAACTATATCAAATCACATTGATAAATTCCGAGCTTCCACAGACATATGCAACAACATCTTGTGAACATATCTGGGCAAGAAAATTTCGAAAACAATATTTCTACACTGAATTCGAAATTCACACAATCAACATGCATCATCGTCACAAGCAATAGGCAACTCCGACCTAGTCATGGTTTCTTCGTTATATACGACACAAGTGACTCTGATACCACTGTAGGAAAATCCCGGTGTGAGCATCACATGCCCACGATGCGAAAAACAAAAATTTTTGTTCCAGGACCTCCCCGAAAGCCAGGATCCATGTGTCTATACAATAAACTCAAACCATAACGGCCAAAGGAGACCTTCTCTAACGGTATCCACGCAGAGATCGGAGAACCTAACCGGGACAAACCCTTTGACCCGGGAATAGCTAGAACAAATTAAAGAGTGCTAGCTCTTACCTTTGTCCTTGGAGAGCTATGGAGAAATGATGAAGAGGAGAAACTTGGAGAAGAGCTTGAAGATGATCAATGATGAAGATAGCTTGAGAGAAACACTTTCTATTTCAAACCTTTCTTCCTCCTTCAAGCCAACGATCATCTCATGGAGAAAGAAACCCTTTCATTTCACTTCATCTTCATAAGCCACGATCATCCTCTTCATCTTTCAATTATTTTGTCTTTTTGTCATTAAATGCATTAATGACTAAGCATGAAATGGAAGCTTCTTCCATCCTATCCACGTACACACATCTATATATATATATATTAATTAATTCTTTAATTAATTAATTATATATATATATATAAATAAATACTGAAGTGGTCCAGTCACACTGGGTTGGTCCTACCGCCACTGGGTCCCAAGATGGGAAAAACCCCTAAACGTTTTCAACAATATCGATGTCGCGATCTCATCGGGACATATCTCGATCTCATCGGGATCCATTTAATCCTTTTGCTCTCCATATATTGGAACTCTGTCCAAAACTATTTTACGAATTCTCCGAGACACTCTTATGCGTGTGACCCATTAGGTTCCTGGTTATGTTGGCCACTTAGATTAATACTTAATCCAAGCAAGTCATGAGCGGTATCTAGCAACACATCATGACCCCCAATTGACCGGAAAGTAATTGGTTTGACGAATGAACATGTATTCATCATGAACCATATCACGAACCTTTCCATAGAAAATTACCGTGCAATTCGTCCTTTCACCATGCTAGACCCCACTTGGTTATGAGTATGGGCAATGTGTCAACTCTTACTAGACTGACTACGTCAAATCTAGTCCAAGTGATTTCAGTTCTTGTCATGGGACTTATTACTTTATATGTCAATGAAGACATTCTTCATGACATATATGCTCCGACCAGAGACTTCCAAGTAATGACCCTGACAAGAGGCCATGGGTATCATCTTCTGCTATTACAGAAAGTGGTGAATCCTCTATTGGCTACTCAATTACCTTCGAATACCTCAAGCTGTACCCAATCACCACCCTATGAGCGACCTCTGTAAGGCAACAAGGAATGGAGTCAAAGCACGTAATCGATATCAAGATATCCTTGAGCACCTCAGTCTAAGGATACTTGCACCATCGCTATGATGAGATTATCACCGACATTATAATAGGACATCCATGTGATGATCTCATAGCAAGTCATCCAATGTACTTACTACCTCTAGTAAGCATCCACATCTCAACCCTAAATATCTCATATTTACAGCTTCTGAGATCCACTGCTTGATCAAATCAAGGAGCTTGAGATGTGCTAGTCTTTTCGGATTACCGATGTCCATTTGATAATCCTATGACTAGGATAATTTAGATATCTTGACATAATTGCACATGATAGGAATCTCGGTAGTATGATCACATCACAATTTCCTTCATGCTATGTCATATATCATGGACTTCATTAATTTGCTTATAGATCAATATCCATTCATAAATAATGAACAGCAAGTTAATGAAATATGCCTTTCTTTATTTATTCATAAAGTATGTACACAACTTTGTACAAAATGCGCTAAAGGCGATTGCCTTAAGGGCATTACTCTAACAGTAGGAAATTCCATTCTCCTCACAAAATAATCTAAACTTCTCATTCTCGAACTCTCCACCATGGTCACTCCTTATACTAGCTATAGACATTCCTTTTTCATTTTGTAACTTTCTGGATAAGGTCCTAAAGCACTTAAAAGATTCATCTTTGTGTGATAAAAACAATATCCAACAAAATCGAGTAAAGTCATCAACAATGACCAGTCCATATTTCTTTCCGTCAAGACTTATTGTTCTAGTTGGACCAAATAAATCCATATGTAACAACTCTAAAGGTCTAGATGATGTTACAAAACTTTTAGAAGAAAAAGATGTTTTAACTTGCTTTCCTTTCAAACAGTTTTCACAGGAAAAACTCTTTGTCAAAACTTATTTTTGGCAATCCTCTTACCAAATCATGTTTTGCCAACTTTGAAATATGTTTAAAGAGACATGACCTAGCTTTTTATGCCAGATTAGTCTTTCTTCATCGGAAGATAGAAAACATGAAATATTTTGACTTTGAAAATCTTCTAAATAAATTTTGTAAAGGTTGTTTCTTCTCTTGGCAGAGAAAAGTATAGACCCATCTTTGTTTCTGACTTCGCAAAGATTTTGATTGAATGTGACTGTGAAACCAAAATCACACAATTAACTGACGCTAATCAAGTTATGCTTCAGACCATCAACAAGCAGTACATTATTTATGCATGCAAAGGAATCTTTACCTATTTTATCGATTCTAATAATCTTGCCCTGCTGGTTGTCTCCGAAAGTTACCGATCCTCCCTTCTTATACTGAAAGTCTAGGAACATAGACCTTTTTCCCGTCATATGTCGCGAGCATCCACTGTCTAAATACCAATGGTGCTTGCCATATCTTCCAAGGAAGGATATCTGTAGGAGAAACTATTTTATTTTTTAGTACCCAAATTTTCTTGGGTCCTTTATGGTTTGTAATATGCATATGATGTGTTCTTTGATGCATATAACTAGAACGTTGATTAAAACGAGATTTGTTATGGTTTCTCTTTTGAAAGAAAGGTTTCTTATGAGTCTGAGTCTTGTTACCTGTAAACCCTAATCCGGTTTTATCACTCGGATGTCTAGATTTTCCAAGCATCTCATTCATTATTTTAGTGCTCTCTGTGAAAGTAGCTAAGTCAGCTGACAAATTCTTAATTCTTAGTTTGAGTTGATTGATTTCTTTTGATCTGTCTACAACTTTATTCTTTTCTTCTAATTGTTTTTTCAGACAGATATTTTCTCTCTCTATTTCTTCCGTATGTCTAATATTTTCTACATACTTTTTCTTTAACAGTTTTTACTGTTTCAGAATAGCATGTGAATCTTATAATAGTTCTGAGTAGGCATCATGCAAATTATCGTAGTCAGATTTTACCTCCTTATCACTATCTTCCTCGGCCATCAAGCAGATGTTTGCATGTTCAGATGTTTCGGAACATGTATCTGATTCTGATGAATCTAGGTCCTCCCACGTTGACATCATTCTTTTCTTGCCTTCTCTACTCTTCTTTGGTTTCTTCTTTAGAGTCAGACATTCGGACTTGTAGTGTCCAGGCTGATTGCACTCGTAACAGATGACTTTTCTGGTTTGGCTTCATCTTTCCCATTCTTCTTGAAAGTCTGATTCCCTTTAGACTTCTTCTTCCACATGCGTCTTATCTTCCTGGAGATGAAAGATAATTCATCATCATCATCACTTGACTCTGGTTCTGATTGGCTGGAGTCGTCATCCTTTGATTCTTCAATTTTCAAACCTTTTGATGACTTCCTCCTTCTTTGAGTCTTATGATACTTCTGTCCGGTCTTCAGCACTATAGACTTGTCCCGTTTAGGCTTGTCTTCAACATCGTGTTCAACTTCATGAATCTTCAACGATCCAAGCAACTCATCAAGCTTTAATATGCTCAAGTCTTTGGCTTCTTGCACCGCAGTAACTTTAGGTCTCCATCTCTTCGGAAGGCTTCTTAGGATCTTTCGAACATGATCTTGATTGTTGTACCTTCTTTCGAGAGCTTTCAATCCATTGATAATTGTTTGAAATCTTCCAAACATTTGATCAATAGATTCTTCATCTTTCATCCTGAAAAGTTCATATTGGTGCACAAGAATACTTATCTTGGATTCTTTAACTTGGCTTGTGCCTTCGTGAGTGATGGACATTGTGTCCCATATCTCCTTTGCTGTATCGCATCCGTGGACTTTGTCATACTCGCTCCTGCTTAGAGCACACGTCAAGAAGAACTTCGCCTTTGAGTTCAACTGTATTCTTGCCTTTTGATCAGCCGTCCATATGATTCGTGGTATAGAATTGCCATCTTCGTCTACGGGTGTATAAGGTTCGTTCTCTATGACGTCCCATAGGTCGACATGAGTAGGTTCTATGAATAGCCGCATCCTATCTTTCCAGTAATGATAGTCTTCTTCGTTGAATGCTGGAGGTCTAGTGACTGAGGCTCCTTCTGCGATGTATGCATGTGATTCCGCCATTATCTTTGATCCACACTTGCTAAAGTGATCCTTGGATACCAGGCTCTGATACCAATTGAAGTGAATCAAACGTTAATACAATACTTATAAAACGATATAGAATGCTCGAAAGGGGGGGGGGTTGAATTGTGTATTCCCCTTTTTGAAAATCTTTCAAAAACTGTTTGTTAGAAATAAAATTCTTTACAGAACTTCCGATAGATTCTAATTAATCAAAACTTTTGAAAAACTTTGTTTACTGATCAAGAAATGATAAAACTTGAATCTAAAATAGAGATAGAGAGTGAGAGTAGTTTGACACAGAGATTTATCCTGGTTCACTCCAAACCGTGGGCTACGTCCAGTCCTCAGAGTTTCTTATGAGATTTGACTATCTCTTCAAACGTTACAAGTATTCTTTGCGAGCCTCTTCAGGTCTCTACAACCAGTATTCTTTCATACTTAGCCTCTGCAGGCTATCTGCATTACTTTTTCTCAGAAAAGTGTTTGAACACTTGTTATAGTAAAATAGCTCTCAGCTAATTTTCGCAATAAGCTCTTTACGATCACGTAGATGTAATTCAACTAATTTTTCAACTTGTCTGATTTTGACTAACTTTGCAATCTTCAACTTTGACTTGTATTTATAGCCTTTGTCTTCAACTGCTTCTTGATTCTTGTTTCTTGAATCTTTAAAGAAACGGTTATTCAGTTGAGTTCTGTAACTAACTCGAACTGACTCCTTCGTCTTCTTTTTGAATTCCACATCTTCTTTTCTTCGTCTGTATTTTTTGCGTCTGTGTCTCTGTGTCTGCGTCTGCTTTTATTCTTCGCATCTGCGTCTGCGTCTGTTTTTTACTCTTGGCATCTGCGTCTGCTTTTACTCTTCGCGTTTGCGTTTGCGTTTGCGTCTTTTTTTACTCTTGGCATCTGCGTCTGCTTTTACTCTTCGCGTTTGCGTCTGCGTCTTCTTTGTTTAGCATCTACGTCTGCTTTTTTTATTCCTTCGTCTGTCTGACTTCGTCTGTATTGTTTTTCTTTTATTTGTTCTCGTTGTTATACATCAAAATTATATCTAATTAAAGTCATTTGTACTTAACAATATATGATGCCTATCATTTTATTATGGTAGGAAAATCTAAACAATTTTCCAATACTATGGATACGGAATTGAGAAAAGAATTTTCTAAGTTTAATGAAACCGATACCCACTACCAAAGAAGAATCAGTATGAGGACAATTATCTTTGTCATGGAAGCTTCATTCAAAAGAGGATTTAGAACTTATATTGGAAAGAGGAATTTATCTTCATTAATGATAGCATCATCCAAGAAGACTCCTATAGCTACAGAAAATTTTGTAAAAATGAAGATAGGAATGATTGAAAGTGGAAAGATAAAATCAAGTCCAGAAGCTCAAAGGCAATTTTTTCACCTTCACAAGCATACAGAAAGTATATGTCCTGCATGTATAGGTGGCATGAGATCCTTAAAAGGAAAAGATAAAGTTGAAGATTATGGAGTCAACATGTATAGCTACTCAGAATGAAGAATTATTGACACCAACTAGGATATAAAAGATAAGTTGATAAGGAATCTTATCATCAAAGATAAGGTAATCTCTTCTGCCAATAAAACTGAAAGAGAATCTCCCTTGAAGATAAGAATGAAATTCAACATAAGATAGATGTAAATATAGGATTTGAAATTAGTCTACAAGTATTGTATCATAAATAACCCTTCTTTGTCTATATAAGGGCATGCTCTCCCCAACTTACGTATCTTCCTCATAATCACTCTCCCTTTTATGGAATAAAAATTCTCTTTTGCAGACAGTCTATCCTTTCCATTTTAAAGACTAGATATTTTACTTCCTATATCTTTGCCCTAAGGTAGGAAACAAAATAAGGTTGTGTTGGACTTCTCTGAAGGAGTGTCTAAAGTAAATCACTTGTTAATATAGAAATCACATATAATATGTAGAATACACAAGAAAGGGGGGTTGAATGGTGTTAAATCATTTAAGATGTTAATCTTTAAAATCTTCTTGATTTTCTTTACAAATTCAAATGATTACAAAACAATTCACTTAATTTGATGAATAATACAACAACAAAAATTATTATCTATTCTTCTGATAACAAGAAAATTAAAAAGATAAGGGTTAGAGAATATGACGTTGCGATTTATATCGGTTCACCCTTAACCTTAAGCTACGTCCATTTATCTATGCACTTAATAAACTCATCAAAGCAATTCACACACTTCTATGATTATTATTATTTGATTGTCATCAAAATTAATAGAAGAAGTGAGGTCTTATTGACTTAACAATCTCTCCCTTTTTGATGATAACAAATAATCATAATATTAGAAGATAAAATAATATTCAGATGACAGATGAATAAACAAATAAAGCAATACACAAGATATGCATAAGATATACAATGCTTTCTAATATTCTCCACTTTTCTCCCCCTATTTGTTATTAATCAAAAAGATAATTAATCTTAGACGCTTTAGAATTTCATAATAAATGTGTTGAATATCAGTGCAGATCGTCTTGAGGTCTTATTCAATAGAAACACATAGAAGTGTTATTTTCTTATGAAGATCACCTACTACATCACCTAGTTTATCAACCTTTGTATGAATTTCCTCAATATTTTTAGCTAAGGCTTATTGAACTTCTGTCTACTTGTGACTAGCTTCAATCCAATCAATGAAATGCTTCAAGAAATTCGAATTAACAATAACGTCTTGTAGTATTTCACTAAAAGGATGAGGGTGGTCAAAAATAGATGGTTTTCTAGGTAAATTGTCAATTCTATGATTTTGATTGAGGGTAACTTGAAGGTTTGTTTTCCTTCAGGGATATCAAGATCATCAGGTCTGGGTAGTTTGTAAATTGGTTGCCTAAGAAGGTGTAAAATATTTTTAACTGAAGGTATGAAACCTAAGGGTCTGAAATGAATGATTAAATGCACAAAGGTTTCTAAGTTAAAATCAATCCCTTCTATTATGATACTTTTGTACCTTCCTTCTGTCACTGTGCCAACTACCTTGAAACTTTCATCTTTGGTAGAAACTCCAAATTAACTTCCTGATGCCCTTGATATGTGATGTGATACTTAGACACCTACAGGATGAGCTGCATGACATGCATCGTTTATGTTCTACACTGCCACTTGAATCTGTTCTGCTATGAGATCATGTTCATGCCCTTTAGGAAACATCTTCTTCTTATCTTTTATTTCGTTTGTTATGGGGGTTGGACATCTTGGTTGTACATCTGGTACAATCTTTATTGTTGTCCTGCTTGTTATCGGATATATTGTATAACGATCTTTTGCAATCTTCATTGGATATGGTTCTGACTTTTTATCTTATAGAACAACTTGTAGTCTTCATTCTTAATGACTAAGAAGATGTATTGTCTAATCGTATACTGGTATAGGCTCTACTTTTACCTTGACTGTTTGCTTAGAAGGTTCTCTAATAATAATTAAACTTCTGTTTCGATTAGGTATTGATTCTTCTATGACCTTCATTTTCAAATCCTTTTTCTTTATTGGTTGAGGAGGGTTGTAAAGTGGTAGCTGGTGTTCAACAGTTTGTGTCTTTTGTGGAACATCAGATGTTGGGACCCGATCCAGAAACCAGATCCCAACCGGAAAAGCAGAACGAAAAACGGAATCGAATGTCTTGACACTCTTTCATCCGATCTCCTGCACGAAACCTGGAGATGGGGATGAAAGGAGGGGTGAGCTCGGAAGCTCGTGGGTAATTTTGAGTTCTTCAGGGAAGTTGTAGAACTTCCTTTGATCTTTTTATTGACACCAAATTTGTCAAATTCTGAGTTCGGGATCGAGAGATATGATTTTTGAAAAGTTTGGTTTTGAAGTTCCGTTACTTCGTTTCTTTATCCGATCCCTTTCGTAATCTTTTGCTTATAATTCCTTCGTTCGATATCCGATTGATTTGATTCTCGAAGCGTTGGATTCCTAATATGATTAATTTCATTTTCTTGAAGAATTATGACTTTTAGGAGATTAAATGGAAAGAGATTGATTGAACCAAAGTAAGAGATTTGGTTATAGGTTATAAGTTGGATAATTTTCTGAACATGGTTCAGTATTTTGCGATTTTCGGGAGCTGTACAACTCTGATTGAGTGGATTCTTGAGGGAAAATAAAGTTAAGATATAAGGCTATACAACTCTTATGAAGGGATCGAAATTTAATTTTGTAACATCCCGTTACTGCGAGCTAGGGTATTTTGGTAATTATGGGTAGACTGATAGACTGCACTGCATTCACTGATTGAATATGTTATTGGCCTCTAATTATAGAGGAATTGATTTCTTACATATGCATTTATTTATAGTACATGCATTCATGATTTTCCGGCATTTCAATTGTGACTAAGAACTGATTGGATTGTGAACCGACTAGACTGACTGAATCGTGTTTAATTGAGGAATTCAGAGTTATTGGGTTCAAGTGATTGATTTAGAATAGTTTATGAGTGACTGGTAATTTATAGTGGCTTATAGGAAATTTCCGAGAAATTCGAGAGATAATGCCCGGACCGGAAATTTTATAGTGACAGATTAATTGACTGTATAGTATTGGAAGAATGGTCTTAGGGCAATGGAAAAAATTAAATTAGAACTGTTACTGATAGAAAATAATTATGTTGAGCCATTGAAATTTAGAGACTAGAATTTGGACTGATATAGAGACCCAGGTCTATAAATAGTTAGGGTTTAGCAATTTTTGGGGAAAAAATCGATTAAGGCATTTGCGAGTTCTCCTCTTCCCCTCTACGGCGTTCTTGATTCCCTCCCATTGGTGAGGATTTCTTGATTTTCTTTTATGGGTTCTCTTCATTGATGTTAGTCTAACATGTTATAATGGTTGTTAAAGGTTGGAAGGTTTGATATTGGTAGATCGGAGGATTTGAAGGATTTCTAGGGTTTATGGCGATCTTGAGAGATTTGTGGATTTGAGCTTTGATTGGTAAGTTTTAATGAATTTAATGTTATTATTAATGGTTTCTACTGTATTTATGGCATTTATTATGTTTGATTGTGTTGGACCCCGAACTTTTGATGAAAAATAGAAATATTAAAATGAATTTTAAATGAGAAAGAAATTGGTGAGAAAATTATGAATTTAAGGAAATTTGATGAAATTAAGAAATAATTTATGAGAAAAGAATTGTTTAATTTTTGAGGACTTTGATATTTGAGTGAACTTATATGGATTATGAGAGAAAAGTGGATGAGTTGATTGAAATGAAGTTAAATAGTAAGAATTAAAGAGAAAAAGTGTGAAAATTTGAAGAATTTAGAAAGTTTGACTTTTTGGAGAGAGAATGTTTGACTTTGAGAGTTGACTTTTGATGTAGGCAAAATTTGATAAAATGATCTACATGAAACTTGTAGTTTATGTCAAGAGCTTTTCGTAGACATAAAGTTTGCAATTTTTCGATATCGGGAGTGAGAGTTATGATCAGTCAAAGTTGGCTTGGAAGTTTGACTTTGAGGAAAAAGTTGACTTTTTAATTGAGGCAAAATCCGAGAAAATGATCAACGTGAAACTTGTAGCCTCTGTCGAGAGCTTTTCGTGGACATAAAGTTTGCTATTTTTCGACGTCGGGATTGAGAGATGAATTTCGGAAGATTTGCTTTGTTTTGAAAATGTTATTAAGTATAGATTTGCATGTGTTGTACTTCGAGGCCACTCGTCGTATGGATTTAGTCGGAATTGGAAAAAGTGGCTTTACTGAAAGTTGTAGCTTGTATGTCAATCTTTCCGACGCCATAAAGTTTGTAATTTTTCGATATCGGGGCTAGGAGTTATGAGCGATGAAAAATTGGAAGTCGTTTAGGAAAAGCTGTTTTGGACAGAATCTGTGATTGAGGTTTTGACCTCTTTCGAGACCTAATTTGATTTTGAGTACTTCAGGGAAGTTGTAGAGCTTCCTTTTACCTTTCCATAGACACCAAATTCGTCAAATTCTGAGTTCGAAATTAAGAGATATGATTTTCGAAAAATTCAGTTATAGGTGGGTATTTAAGGTTTTGTAACTTTTGCTTGAACTCCGACCCTTTTGCAATCTTTTGTTATAAATCTTTCGTCCGACATCCGATTGATTTGATTCTTGAAGCGTTGGATTCCTAAGAAAATTACGTTCATTTTTATGAAGAATTATGAATTTTAGGAGATTATATGGAAAGAGATTGATTGAACCAAAGTAAGAGATGAGTTATAGGTTATAAGTTGGATAATTTTCTGAACATGGTTCAGTATTTTGCGATTTTCGGGAGCTGTACAACTCCGATTGAGTTGATTCTTAAGGGAAAATAAAGTTAAGATATAGGGCTACAACTCTTGTGAAGGGATCGAAATTTAATTTCATCCCTAAGATTGTCAAATTCTGGACTGAAGTTATGTTAAAGTTCAGTTTCGGATTTTGTGCAGGTCAGTTAGTAATTCGGCCATAACTTCTTCGTTTTAGATCCGAATTGAGCGCCGTTAGTGGCGTTGGATTCGTATGATCGAGAGGAACAATTCTCTGGTAGAAAGTTTGTCCAAATTATTTCGTTTAGTTACCCAAAACCAGCACGCAAAGCATCAGATTTTTAAAGAAAGTGAGGGGCATTTTGGTCTTTTTACCCTCACTTAAGTGACATGGCTAAAACTCAAGAGGGATGGTCGTTTTGGAGGCTGGAGCTGTCGATTATTAGGAGAATAATAAGAGAGGAAATAGAAGAAAAAGGGAAGAGAAAGAATCGAAGAGGGAGAGAAGAAGAGAATGAAGAATCGGAAGGTGATGAAAGGTTGGTTTTTTCCATGATTTTACAAGAGATTTTTCATGCTATCAAGAGAAAAACATGAGGAAGATGATGGAAGCTTCATCTTGGGCAAGGAATTTCGAAAATCAAGAGAGAGAAGGTAAGAGAAAAGTTTTAAGTTTTGATTTATTCTTGAAATTTTGATTTAGATTAATTAGAAATGAGGTGGGTTTATGTGCTATGAGATTTATTTAGTGATTAATGAGTTAATTTTGGTTATGGAAAATTTTAGAGAGAGAAAGCTTAGTGAAGAAGATGATGAATAGTGAAATTTGGGGATTTTTGAAATTGATGATTTAGATAGATTGAATTAGTGATGAATTTGAGATATCCTAAGTTAATTTTGATGTTTATGCTTTAGTGAAGTTTAATTTGAAAATTGGTAAATTTGGAGTTTAGGCCAAATTAGGAATTTTGGGGTTTTGTGAATTATTGGGGTTTTGTGAATTAATGGTGTAAAATCATAATTAAGAGTGGGAATTGATGAAATGTGAAATCAATTTTGAAGAAATTATGTTTTATGAGATTGAATTTGGGTGTATTGGTTTAGGCCAATTTTGAAAATTGGGGATTTTCAAAATTGGAGATTGAAATAGCTTGGAATTATGGTAAATTGGTGAATTCTAAGTTAATTTTGAAAATTATGCTATTTATGATGTGAATTTGGATTATTATGGTTTAGGTTTTGTTAAATTGGAAGACGTAGAGAAGCAAAAGTCAAATCAAGCATTGGACAAGTTGCTTGCATGGAAATAAGGTGGGTAGTATATTTATTTATTGAATTATAAGCTAAATGTGAATTTTGAAAATTAAAGAAAGCAAAATTTGAATTTTGATAAATTATTATTGATAAAATGTTTGAAAAGGATGTAAATGTTTGAAATTATGATTTCAAAGGAGTAAAATGAGTTTTAGAAAATACAAGATTTATGAAATTCATGGTTTTCAAATTATTTGATTTATGATTTAAAGAGTTAAAGAAATTAGTGCATATTTTGTCATTAATGTGATTATTATATGATTAATTTGATGCTATGAATTGCATTAGATGATTATGTGAATTCATGTGGATATATGTTTGTGTCATTATGACACAATTTGATGTTATGAGTTGAAAAATATGAAAAATCAAGAGATTTTAAAAAGGTGCCTTCGGGCAATCTGAATTTCGTTTTCGTTATGTGTTAAGTGGGTTTGGTCAGGTCCTTTGTGAGTCAGCGCTGTCTCTACCTGTTTAAGCCTTTGTCCGGCTGCCTGCAATAGGCAATGGAGATCCGATTACGGACTCCTTTCACGGCTACTTTGGACCGTTATGCGGGAAAGTGTAGTACGTCTGCTCATTACCGTATATGACCGTATATATGGAATGTGCGAAGACGTCTGTTAGACCGAACCAAACCAATTCGATGTGTTATGTGTTTTGATGTGTTTATAATGTGATGCATACATATTTAAAGTGTGCATGATTTGAAAAAGGTTCGAGATTTTGAGAAATAAGACGAAGAATTTATAATCATGAAATTTGGAAGGTTTATGAAAGTTTTGAAAAGATTGAAAATGCGATTTCGGATAAATGCTTAAATAGGAAATTTTCTGAAAAAGTTTGAAAAGTTTAAAAAGAAAATATTTTTCGCTTATTGTTCGGTTTATAAATATATTATCCACGAGCTTCCGAGCTCACCCCCCCTTTCATCCCCAAATCTCCAGGTTTTTACGCAGGAGATCGGATGGAAGACGAGTATGATCACAGTCCGACTTGTGCATGTTCGTATTATGTTTAAATTTTGATGTGGTATTAGATCTTTATGGATAGTTAGAAAGCTAGTAAAGTGTATTTTACTCCGATTGTATATGAATGGTTTTGCTTGTGGCCAGTAAATGTATAAGATTGTATTGTGTTCGGAATGAGTTATAAGTATGATTATACTTTATGTATGAAATTGGATTTTGAATGTGGTTGGGATTGATTGAGATTTTGAGTTGAGATGGTTATGGATTGAATTTATGAAGTGTTTAGAATTAAGATTGTGTTTCTGCTGGTGTTTGGATGCCAGACGGGAGGTCCGATGTTGCTTTGTGTTATTGGATGGATTACGATATTAGAAGTGCGTTTGCTTTGTTTTAAATTTTTGGGCTGTCAAAATACAGCCGTTATGCTGCCGAAATTTCAGTAAAATTTCGGTAAAATGGGTTTAAAGAAATGAGTTTGAGGATTTATATGAAGGTATAAGAAATGATTAAGATGGATGAAGTGAGAAAGAATAGAAATGTAGGGATTGTTTTTATGTGAATGAGTTTGATTAAAGAGAAAAGGAAAGAATAAGAAAAAAAAATTTATACCGGATTTGAAATGTCATAAGGTTTCCAACGCGATTATGTTCATCCGATCGTTTTCTTTGATTATTGTGCTCGGATGTCGGATCTGTTCTACTTGATTTCGTCTCGCCCTCGATTTTGTTATTTGTAATTTGTTATCCGATTCGGTAGGTTTATTCGATTGGCGTCCGCATTTTGTTTCCGATTTGAAATTTCGATCCGAAATTTCCGTTTCCATTCGATTCTGTTTTCCGTTCTTTGCTTTTCCGGTTGGGATCCGGTTCCCGGATCGGGTCCCAACAGATTGGGTAGTGGGAGTGTTTATGGATGGGTTTTTGTTTTGGTGTTGCCGTGGGTGTGTAAAAGGTCGAAGAGTGGATTTGTGGAAGTTTTGATGATTGTATATGTTAAGGTTTCCGATGATGAAATTGCTTGATTTATGTGTATTGAATTGTTTGAGAGTTGTTGAAAGAGGAAAGATTGGAATTGGAGAGTTATAGAGTCGGAAATATGGGAATACTGGACTGGTGTGTTTAAAAGATGTGTTGGGAAAGAAGGAGAGCTGTATGTGTAGATTGGATTTAGATTGGAGATTACGCGGCTTTGAGTAGCTCGGCATGAGGACGAGCAGAGTGTAGCTCGGTATGCGGACCGGTTGCGTATCGATCGGTCATGCGAGCGATCGACCGACCGGCTGCGTATCGATCGGTCATGCGAGCGATCGACCGACCGGCTGCGTATCGATCGGTCATGCGAGCGATCGACCGACCGGCTGCGTATCAATCGGTCATGCGAGCGATCGACTGACCAGCTGCGGATCGATCGGTCATGCGAGCGACCGACCGACCAGCTGCGTATCGATCGGTCATGCGGGCGACCGAGCGATTTAGCGAGGTGTAGCTTCGGCCACGCAGCGAAATGTGGACGAGCGATCTGCGTAGCTCGTCAGCGAGCGAGCGGTTCAATGAAGGGCTAGGCTCACGCCAGTCGACCCTCTACGGCATGCGGTTGGCGCCAGCGCAAAAATGGACGCGATGCCACTTGGTTTTCTGTTCCTTGTTGACCTCCATACGGTGTCCAGAAGAGGTGTGTTTGAGAATTATTATGGAGTTAGAATTGAATTAAATGGTATTGAATTATAGTGATTAAGGTCGGTCATGGTACATAGTGTGACCTAAGTGTCAAATTGGGACAATTGGAGTTTTAATTGGAAATTGCAATAGAGGTTTCGACCGAATGAATAAGAATTGGTGATAGAGAGTATGAATTGAGGAAAATTGACTGAATTTTAGGATTGGATTAATTACTGTCGATCAATTGAATAAAGAGGCAGAATTGGGCTTAAGAGTTCAAGATTGGGTATTAGCACCGGAAAATTGTGAACATGCATAGTACGCCATTTCACTGAGACATATGCATTACTGTACTGTTAATTGAGCAATTAGTAATGGGACTATATTTTACTGTTATAGAGGCGTCGTTGGATCGTCGCTCTACGGACATTGTCGGAACTTCCAGGCAGTAGCTCGGAAGTTACAGGTGAGTAACCTAGTTGGTTTCTCAATCTCTTATGTGTTATGTGCTACGTATGTGAACTATCTGTGCTTTTGATTATGTGATTCGCATGAGATATATATTAGTGAGAATTGTGAACGCATGCTAGGCATGAATAGGAATCAGTAACTGACAATTGTGACTGGAGCACATTCTGATCTGACTGGAGCTATAATCTCATTAAATGTGATAAGTGAAAAGGGATTAGTGTATACCCAGAGGGCTCTCCTATCCCTAGTGCGCGTGGGCTGTAGTGTATACCCAGAGGGCTCTCCTACTCTCGAAACGCAATTGCTGTGTAATGTGCCCAGAAATGGGATAACTCTGACGCCCAGTCACAACACTAATAATGAACTGGAAATCATTGTGCATACTGTCTGTGTTTATGCTATGAATGTGCTATGGACTAACTGTCAATGTGTGATTTTGATGTTGTGAATTTCTGAGTTATGATATGTGTTGCTTTGTACGCAATTTTGCGTAATGCATGAATTGGGTAAACCATCGATGATGGTTACTCATTGAGTTTCGCAAACTCACCCAAATTGCGACTATTTTTCAGGACAACGGTAGTGTGATTCTAGCTCCGGCTTTTGAGACTTTTCCTGCTGTGTGTGCCGGCGAGAGGAGCATGGCCCATGTGTCGGTCATTGGGGATCCTTTGGGATATTTTGGGATGACCTAGATAGAGCCATTATCGTTTATTTTGGACATATCGGTTTGTAAATTATGATCGGACATCGTATTTAGGATTTATGAATGCAATGAGAAGTACTCTTTGGTTTTAAAATTTAGTGATTGTGATCTTACTGCTTTGATTATATTGATGCCATGAGGTTTTATTAGAAGTGATTGTCTGGTAGTGCAACCTCATCGTAGGGTATGTATCGGTATGACCTATGGGCGTATCGGTGTATACTCTACGGTAAGGGGGCGCCACATTAGTGGTATCAGAGCATGGTTTGGCATCTTTTGGGCATAGTATATTTTAGGCTTGAATTGTGTGAGAAAAGAAAGAAATTGATCAGAATTGTGATTTTATTGTAGGTCATCCGTCTTTGGGGATCGTGTCGATCACCGGTGACCAAGGATCGAGAGGAGCTAGTAGAGTCCTCTATGCCTATGTTTGAGGAGCAGCCTCTGTGGTTCCCATGAGGCAGAACGGAGGTATGATCGCTGCGTGGGGTCGCCGATTTCATTCGGCAGATGCAGACCCAGAGAGGCTGAGGGTTGGTTGGAGAGGACCGAGCGGGTCCTGGACTAGATGGATTGTGATGCAGAGGAGAGGTTTGACTATAATGTTTCTTTGCTCCAGGGTCCAACGTATCAGTGGTGGAAGGCATTAGGGAGTTCCACTGCACCGTGTTTTGACTTGGGCGGACTTTTTGAGAGCTTTTCGAGACAATTATACGCCCAGGGTTTATATGGAGATGAAGATGCAGGAGTTTTTGGATTTGAGGCAGGGGTCTATGGCAGTGGCCGACTATGAGGTCCGGTTTAATGAGTTGTCGGCGTATGCGTCTGTTCTGATTTCTTCTGAGGCAGATCGGTGCCGGAGATTTGAGGGAGGGCTGAATCTGGATATTCGTACCAGGTTAGCCCGATCTGACATGGGCACCTTTGTGGAGCTGAGGTCAGCTGCAGTCAGGATTGAGCAGCTTTTGAGACAGAGCAGAGTTGAGGTTGGTCAGGGATCTCGGAGTAAGAGATCCAGTGATAGTCAGGGCAGCTCGAGTAGGAGCTTTAGCGCGACGCCCAAGGTGCTCAGATTTTGGGAGGTCCTGCACGGTCTGGTTCGATTGAGAGGCGATTTGGGCGGTCGGTAGCAAATGGCAAGTGGTCGAGGCTCCAGTCAGCTTCCTCCTCTGTGTGAGTTTTGTGAGAGGAGGCATAGTGGGGAGTGTTGGAGGTTCACTGGAGCATGTTTGAGGTGTGGCTCGATGGAGCATCAGATCCGACACTGTCCAGAGATCCAGGAGCTCGATCGCTTGAGTGGGAAAGTCGGTAGTAAGACGATCAGCATGCAGAGCCGCAGAGGGACCTAGATTGAGGCGAGGCAGAGCTCGGAGTGAGCCGAGATTCTTTTATGGGATCGAGAGTCGGGATAGTCGGTCATCGCGAGCCAAGGTCTACGCCATGACCAGCAGAGGCCAGGACTCTCAGATGTGGTGCGCAGTTTGCTTCGCTTCGATATTGAGGTGTATGCATTGATAGATTCAGAGGTCCACGATTCATTCATTGCACCGCATGTGGCATGTAGATTGCATGTGTAGTAGAGATGCTTCAAGATGGATTGCAGGTGAGTACACCTTTAGGTAGTACCACTGCTTTAGGCGAGATTTGCAGAGGATGCCCGATTCGGGTAGATTCAGTAGTATTGAGTGCAGATTTGATTGTGTTGCCCCTTCGAGAGATTGAGGTGATTTTGGGGATGGACTGGCTCACTGCCCATAGGGCGATTATGGATTGCTATACCAAGGAGGTTGTGTTAGAGTCTCCTGGTCAGCCGAGGGCTATTTTTTGAGGTGTTAGTCAGGCAGTGCCAGCCAGGATGATCTCGTTTCTGAGTGCTCTGAGGTTGATGAGAGGTGGCTGTGAGGCCTATTTGGCTCATGTGGTGGATTCGAGAGTGCAGCAGAGTCTGCAGGATGTCCCTGTGATCAGGGAGTTCCCAGATGTGTTTCCCGAGGAGTTATCGGGTTTGCCGCCGGATCGGGAGACAGAGTTCGAGATTGACCTCGTTCCAGGTACCGCTCCTATATCGATACCTCCGTATAGGATGGCACCGGTGGAACTGAGGGAGCTTAAGGCTCAGTTGCAGGAGTTGTTAGATAAGGGGTTCATCAGGCCCAGTGTTTCGCCGTGGGGAGCTCCGGTATTATTTGTGAAGAAGAAGGACGGGACTATGAGACTTTGCATCGATTATAGGCAGCTCAATCGGGTTATTGTTAAGAATAAGTACCCACTGCCTAGGATCGATGATCTTTTTGATCAGTTGCAGGGAGCTCAGATATTTACCAAGTTGGACTTGAGATCCGGTTATTATCAGTTGAGGATCGCAGAGGCCGATGTGCCTAAGAGTGCGTTCAGAAGCAGGTATGGGCATTATGAGTTTTTAGTGATGCCGTTCGGGTTGACTAATGCCCCGCAGCCTTCATGGCCTTGATGAATAGGGTCTTTCAGCCATACCGGATCGGTTTGTGATAGTGTTCATTGACGACATTTTGGTTTATTCGAGGTCTAGACAGAGCACGCGAGCACACGAGAGTCAGGCCGCAGACATGAGAGATAGGTATTGATGCCAAATTCACTAAGTGTGAATTTTGGCTCGATGAGGTAGTGTTTCTAGGCCACATAGTATCTCGTGAGGGTATCCGGGTGGATTCTCACAAGATTGAGGCAGTGAGGAGTTGGGAGATTCCGAGAACGGTTCGCGAGCCGAGGAGTTTCTGATTAGCGAGGATATTACGGAGGTTTGTCGAGGGGTTTTCTGTGATCTTTGCCCCTTTGACAAGACTTCTGAGGAAGAGTGTGGCCTTCGGATGGACAGATGAGTGTCAGCGGAGTTTCTTTGAGTTGATACATCGGTTGACCACGGCGCCGGTGTTAGCTTTGCCATCTGGATCAGGAGATTTCGAGGTTTATAGTGACGCTTCGCAGCTGGGTTTAGGCTGTGTGCTGATGCAGCATGGGAGAGTCATAGCCTATGCATCGAGACAGTTGAGAGCCCATGAGGTAATTATCCCTGCATGACTTGGAGTTAGCGGTCAGTGGTGTTTGCTCAAGATCCGGAGACATTATCTCGATGGGAGACGCTCCGGATCTTCACCGATCATAAGAGCTTGAGGTATTTGTTGAGTCAGCGAGAGCTGAATCTGAGGCAGAGGAGATGGTTGGAGTTGCTTAAGGATTACGACTGCACTATCGAGTACCACCCAGGAAAGGCCAATGTGGTGGCTGATGCTTTGAGTAGGAGATCGCATGGTAGTGCAAAATCGATTCGTGTTTCGAGGTTGCCATGCTTAGTTCAGTTGAGAGCACTTAATGTGCAGATAGATTTGAGTCGGGATGGAGCTTTGATTGCGACTCTGAGGCTGAGGTCAGTATTGCATGATCGGATCAGGAAGGTGCAGGATCAGGATCCGCCTTTTGGTCGATTGATTGATGAGTCGATCAGATGATGAACCGAGCTCGAGGTGAGGAATGATACTTTGTGGATGGGCTAGAGATTGTGTGTTCCTGATGTGGAGGATCTGAGGCGTGAGATTTTAGAAGAGGCTCATTTGGCCGCTTATGCCATGCATCCGGGGGTCACCAAGATGTATCGTACTCTTAAGTTGCATTTCTGGTGGCCGGGTATGAAGAGACATGTGGCGGAGTATGTTTCTCGGTGTTTGACGTGCCAGCAGGTTAAGGCTGAGCACCAGGCCCCAGTTGGGAGACTGCATTCGTTGTCCATTCCAGAGTGGAAATGGGAACGACACGATGGATTTTATCATGGGGTTGCCCAGACGCCGAGGCGTAGTGATGCTATCTCGGTCATAGTGGACCGATTGACTAAATCACTCACTTTCTTGCCAATGAGGGAGAGCAATACCCTCGATCGCTGGGCCGTAAGTATATAGCGTAGATAGTTCGACCGCATGGGGTCCCAGCCGATAGTGTCGATAGGATCCTGTGTTTACTTCGAGATTCGGAGGAGTCTGCAATACCATGGGGACCAGATTGAACTTCAAGATGCTGCTTCATCCTCGCATGTGATGGGCAGAGTGAGAGGACTATTCAAACTATTGAGGATATGTTGAGAGCCAGTGTGTTAGAGTTCCGAGGTGCTTGGGATCAGTATTTACCTCTGGTAGAGTTTGCTTATAATAATCAGTACCAGAGTAGCATTGGTATGGCACCTTATGAGGCTTTATATGGACGTCCGTGCAGATCCCCTCTTTACTGGGATGAAGAAGGTGTGAGGATGTTAGAGAGTCCCGAGCTGATCCAGGATACGGTCGATAAGGTACAGTTGATTCGGAGTCGCATCAAGGCGGCTCAGGATAGGCAGAAGAGTTATGTGGATCAGCATCGGCGAGAGATGGTGTATGCTGTGGGTGATAGAGTGTTCCTCAGAGTGTCCCCGTGGAGAGTTCTCAGATTTGGCCGTAAGGGCAAGTTGAGTCCTCGGTATATCGGTCCATATGAGATTACCGAGAGGATAGGACCGTTGGCCTACAGGTTGGCCTTGCCGAGTGAGATGTCGCAGCTTCATGATGTGTTCCATGTGAGCATGCTCCGAGATATCGATCGATCTCACTCATGTGATTCCGGCCAGAGATTGAGATAACCAAAGGATCTCAATTATGTTGAGGAGCCGATGCGGATTATTGGATCATGGGTCAAGCGGTTGAGGTCCTGTGTTATTCCATTGGTGAAAGTCCTTTCGAAGAACCATTCTTCCAAGAGGCGACTTGGGAGACCGAGGAGCACATGAGGAGGCGAGATCCTCACTTGTTCAATCACAGTAAGAAAATTTCGGACTAAACTTTTGTTAGAGGGGAGAATTGTAACATCCTGCTATCATGCGAGCTAGGTATTTTGGTAATTATGGGTTAGGCGATAGATCGCATCGCATTCACTGATTGAATATGTTATTGGCCTCCAATTATAGAGGAATTGATTTCTTACATATGCATTTATTTATAGTACATGCATTCATGATTTTCGGCATTTCAATTCAGGACTAAGGCGATTGGATCAGGAACCGATCGGACTGATCAATCGTGTTTAATTGAGGAATTCAGAGTTATTGGGTTCAAGTGATTGATTTAGAATAGTTTATGAGTGACTGGTAATTTATAGTGGCTTATAGGAAATTTCCGAGAAATTCGAGAGATAATGCCCGGACCGGAAATTTTAGAGTGACAGATTAATTGACTGTATAGTATTGGAAGAATGGTCTTAGGGCAATGGAAAAAATTAAATTAGAACTGTTACTGATAGAAAATAATTATGTTGAGCCATTGAAATTTAGAGACTGGAATTTGGACTGATATAGAGACCCAGGTCTATAAATAGTTAGGGTTTAGCAATTTTTGGGGAAAAAATCGATTAAGGCATTTGCGAGTTCTCCTCTTCCCCTCTACGGCGTTCTTGATTCCCTCCCGTTGGTGAGGATTTCTTGATTTTCTTTTATGGGTTCTCTTCATTGATGTTAGTCTAACATGTTATAATAGTTGTTAAAGGTTGGAAGGTTTGATATTGGTAGATCGGAGGATTTGAAGGATTTCTAGGGTTTATGGCGATCTTGAGAGATTTGTGGATTTGAGCTTTGATTGGTAAGTTTTAATGAATTTAATGTTATTATTAATGGTTTCTACTGTATTTATGGCATTTATTATGTTTGATTGGGTAGTGGGAGTGTTTATGGATGGGTTTTTGTTTTGGTGTTGCCGTGGGTGTGTAAAAGGTCGAAGAGTGGATTTGTGGAAGTTTTGATGATTGTATATGTTAAGGTTTCCGATGATGAAATTGCTTGATTTATGTGTATTGAATTGTTTGAGAGTTGTTGAAAGAGGAAAGATTGGAATTGGAGAGTTATAGAGTCGGAAATATGGGAATACTGGACTGGTGTGTTTAAAAGATGTGTTGGGGAAGAAGGAGAGCTGTATGTGTAGATTGGATTTAGATTGGAGATTACGCGGCTTTGAGTAGCTCGGCATGCGGACGAGCAGAGTGTAGCTCGGTATGCGAACCGGCTGCGTATCAATCGGTCATACGAGCGATCAACCGACCGGCTGCGTATCGATCGGTCATGCGAGTGATCGACCGACCAGCTGCGTATCGATCGGTCATGTGAGCGATCGACCGACCGACTGCGTATCAATCGGTCATGCGAGCGATCGACCGACCAGCTGCAGATCGATCGGTCATGCGAGCGACCGACCGACCAGCTGCGTATCGATCGGTCATGCGGGCGACCGAGCGACGAGCAGTGTGTAGCTTGGCCATGCAGGCGAGCTGTGGACAAGTGATCCTGCGTAGCTCGTCAGGCGAGCGAGCGGTTCAGCGAGCGGGCTAGGGCTCACACCCAGGTCGACCTACGGGCATGCGGTTGAGCGCCCAGGCGCAAAAATGGACGCGATGCCACTTGGTTTTTCTGTTCCTTGTTGACCTCCGCCCTGGTGTCCGAAGAGGTGTGTTTGAGAATTATTATGGGAGTTAGAATTGAATTAAATGGTATTGAATTATAGTGATTAAGGTCGGTCATGGTACATAGTGTGACCTAAGTGTCAAATTGGGACAATTGGAGTTTTAATTGGAAATTGCAATAGAGGTTTCGACCGAATGAATAGGAATTGGTGATAGAGAGTATGAATTGAGGAAAATTGACTGAATTTTAGGATTGGATTAATTACTGTCGATCAATTGAATAAAGAGGCAGAATTGGGCTTAAGAGTTCAAGATTGGGTATTAGCACCGGAAAATTGTGAACATGCATAGTACGCCATTTCACTGAGACATATGCATTACTGTACTGTTAATTGAGCAATTAGTAATGGGACTATATTTTACTATTATAGAGGCGTCGTTGGATCGTCGTTCTACGGACATTGTCGGAACTTACAGGCAGTAGCTCGGAAGTTACAGGTGAGTAACCTAGTTGGTTTCTCAATCTCTTATGTGTTATGTGCTACGTATGTGAACTATTTGTGCTTTTGATTATGTGATTCGCATGAGATATATATTAGTGAGAATTGTGAACGCATGCTAGGCATGAATAGGAATCAGTAACTGACAATTGTGACTGGAGCACATTCTGATCTGACTGGAGCTATAAGCTCATTAAATGTGATAAGTGAAAAGGGATTAGTGTATACCCAGAGGGCTCTCCTATCCCTAGTGCGCGTGGGCTGTAGTGTATACCCAGAGGGCTCTCCTACTCTCGAAATGCGATTTCTGTGTAATGTGCCCAGAAATGGGATAACTCTGACGCCCAGTCACAACACTAATAATGAACTGGAAATCATCAGGCATACTTTATCGTGTTTATGCTATGAATGTGCTATGGACTAACTGCCAATGTGTGATTTTGATGTTGTGAATTTCTGAGTTATGATATGTGTTGCTTTGTACGCAATTTTGCGTAATGCATGAATTGGGTAAACCATCGATGATGGTTACTCATTGAGTTTATAAACTCACCCAAATTGCGACTATTTTTCGTGATGTGGTAGTGTGATTCTAGCTCCGGCTTTTGAGACTTTTCCTGCTGTGTGTGCCGGCGAGAGGAGCATGGCCCACAGGTCGGTCAGCTGGGGATCCTTTAGGATATTTTGGGGATGACCTAGATGGGAGCCATTACTGTTTATTTTGGACATATGCAGTTGTAAATTATGATCGGATACTGTACTTAGGATTTATGAATGCAATGAGAAGTACTCTTTGGTTTTAAAATTTAGTGATTGTGATCTTACTGCTTTGATTATATTGATGCCATGAGGTTTTATTAGAAGCGATTGTCTGGTAGTGCAACCTCATCGTAGGGTATGTATTGGTATGACCTATGGGCGTATCGGTGTATACTCTACGGTAAGGGGGCGCCACAAATTTCATCCCTAAGATTGTCCATTTCTAGACTGAAGTTATGTTAATGTTCAGTCTCGGATTTTGTAAAGGTCCGATAGTATTTCGGCTATAACTTCTTGGTTTCTGATCCGAATTGAGCGCGGTTGGTGGCGTAGGATTCGTAAGATCTAGAGGAACAATTTTTAAGAAGAAAGTTTGTCCAAATTATTTCGTTTAGATGCTGGAAAACAGGACGCAAGTAGTCAGTTTTTCAAAATCCTGTGCAGGGGCAATGGTGGAATATTGCTTAAATGAAGGGGCATTTAAGTCATTTACCCCCCATTTAATGACCTGGCATGAAACACAGCCCATAGCTGTCGTATGAAGCATCTATAATTCACGATTTTGCTGAAAAATAAGAAAGAAAATGAAGAGAAAAGAAGAGAGAAGAAACGTGGAGAAGGAGGAAGAGAGGAGAGAAAAAGCTTGGAGTTTTCGAATTTTATGGAGTTTCTACCATGAGATTTTCGTGATTTCTAGATAGAAAAGAAGGAAGAAGGAGAAAGCTTGCTTGCAAAACCAAGAAATACGAAAATGGAGGAGAAAAAGGTAAGAGAGAGAAAGTTTTGATTTTGAATCTTTGATGAGTTTATTGGTTTAGATAGTTTGGAAAGGTTATGGATTGAGTTTTCCTAAGGCTAATTGAAGAGAATAGGTTATGATTATGTTTAATTTTGGATTAATTGTGAATTGGGGATTATGTCAAAGTTTGAAATTGGGAGTTTTTGAAATTGATTCTTTAGATTGCTTGAATTAGTGGTGAATTTGAGATATCCTAAGTCAATTTTGATGTTTATGCTTTAGGTGAAGTTTAATTTGAAAAATTGTAAATTAGCAGTTTAGCCCAAATCTACTTAAAAATCGGGGTCCAACATCAGATGAAGAAATCTTTTTCTGACTAGGCTTCATCTTCTTTTGTTCTTCTGCGGGTTTGGAAGAGAGTTATTGTTGAGGCTTCTCCTCTCAAATACTAACTTCCTTTTTATCTCTGTCTCTCCAGATGATTTTGCTTATTGAATTTGAGGGATAGAGACAATTGATTTGGTAGGCTGCTGTTGTTTCTCTTGCTTTTCAAAATCTCTACCAAGAATTAGAATTTTCTGCTTCTTCTGTTTTTGTTTTCATAAAGTCAATAATATTGGTGACCTTTTTGACTTTTTGGGCCATTTTGATTGGAGCATCTCAGCTTTCCTCTTCAAAGACACTTGATGAGTTGATTGTTGAACCTTGCTTTCCTCCCTCTGTAAAATCGTCTTGACTCATATTGTCACATTAGACGATTGTTCAACCTTTTCCTCTGCGGATATTCTCTCTATCGATTGAGGTTTTGCTTGTATTTTAGTCGGAACATGTTCACTCTTGCTTCATCTTACTAAAATCTCCCCCTCAAACTTTGCTTTTGGTGTAAAATCTACATCAGCTTCATCTTCAATCTTGATTCCCATTTTGTTAATGATAGAGGCATTAATAACACTCTTAACATTCATCTTGACTCTGTTCCCTCTATCAAGTAGGATTCTAGATTGTTTGAAAAATCTTGTCAACAGCATACCGTAAGGTAAAGAGCTATAATAATCGTCCCTAGCCTTTATCATGTTCTTTATAATCAAGAACGAAAGATTAATGAGTTGGTAAGTAAGTAAATGAAAAAAATAATGATCATCATTCATTGTCACCATGTCCTTTGATCCTACTCTTGGTAGAATACAATGGAGAAGAAGTGAATGAAGAACCCTAGCCTTTGGAACGAGGGTTGAAGACTTCTTGACTCCTGGATTACTACATCCATATAGTTGTCGATTGATGTTAGCTTTGTCTATACGACCTTGAGCCATCCATTTTTGTATTGTTAAACAATTTTGTTCCAATACTTGGACACCCTATAGCCTTCTCGATAGAATCGTGCGTGACTATTACTGACAACCCATCTACCATCTATACTAAGGTATTGTCCACCACCTTTGTATTCTTCCAGGACTCATATATTTCATTTAGACATACAGTCTCGCGAATGTTGAAAATTTTTTTCCAGCCAACTACTTCAATTTCTAGTTTGGTATCCATTTGATTATTCTTCAAGGAAGTGAAATCGATGTGTCTCCCATAGACAAGAGATTTCGACATTTTTGATCTGTAACAAACAAACACTAAACACCAAAATGTATTTCGTTTAACGAAGCGAGGTCAGTATAAAAGATAAAGATATGAAATGAGAAGAAGTTGAAGTTTAGAACAGAGTGTTGAACCGTCTTTATTGAGAACATTAAACAAGTTGGTTTCGAAGTTTTTCAAGAAAATTCTAAAGTGTAAGGTGTTTTAGAACCTTAAGAAGATTTCCTTTTTATATATACTCTTGAAAAGTTACCATTTGTAACTTACCGTTACTGTTTTACTTGAAAACTTACGACTTTTTAGCTTCTTCTGTATGAATCATCTAAGTCATGGAGTGTCAAATTAATGGTCATTTAACATTACCATATTCAGGTTTCATCTGATTTCCTTGAATCTATCTTCACTTAGGGTTTTGGTGAAGATATCTGTCCATTGTTGATTCGTCTTAACAAATTATATATTGATAATCCCTCTCTGTACATAGTCTCTTATAAAATGATGTCCAACTTCAATATGCTTTGCCCTTGAGTATTGTATTGGATTCTTTGAGAGATTAATAGCACTTATGTTGTCACAGAAGATTAGAAAATGATCTTATTGGATAGAATAATCCTCTAGTTGATACTTAATCCATAACATCTGTGAACAACAGCTTGCAGCTGACATGTATTCAACTTCTGCAGTAGATAGAGCAATTGAACTTTGCCTCTTGCTTGACTAAGAAATTATATTATGACTAATAAAGTGATAACCTCCACTTGTACTCTTTCTATCAAGCCTTCTGCAGCATAATCAGCATCACAGTAGCCAATTAACCTGAAATCTTCGCCTTTCTTATCCATTAAGCAAAGATTAGTAGAACCTGTCAAATATCTCAATATTTTTTTGACAACAATATAATGAGATTCTCTAGGATCTACTTGAAATCTTGCACTCAAACAAACACTAAACAATATATCAGGTTTGCTTGCAATTAGGTAAAGCAAAGAACCAATAATTTCTCTAAAAAGAGTTTAATCAATCTTCTTACCAGCTTCATCCTTAGATAAGAAGATTAAAAGGATGCATAGGAGTTGACATTGGTTTGACATTCTCCATTTTATATTTGACTAAAAGTTCTTTGACATATTTTTGTTAACGAATAAAAATATTTTATTTAGTTTGTTTAATTTGTGAACCAAGAAAGAACTTTAATTCACCCATCATACTCATTTCAAATTCACTTTTTATAAGATTTTCAAATTGTGAACATAATCTCTTAGAAGTTGCACCAAAAATGACATCGTCTACATATATTTGTACAACTATAAAATCATTTTTAATATGTTTTTTAAATAAATTTTTATCTACTTGACCTCTAATAAAATCATTTTTAATCAAAAACGAACACAAACGATCATACCAAGAACGAGGTGCTTGTTTTAATCGATACAGAGCTTTACGAAGTCTATAGACATAGTCTGCTTTATCAATGTCTTCAAAACCAGGGGGTTGTTTTATATAAACCTCTTCATATATAAAACCATTCAATAAAGTACTTTTCTAATCCATTTGAAACAGTTTTATATCATAAAAAACAGTATATGCAAGCAATATCCTAATAGCTTCTAGTCTAGCTATAGGAGCATATGTTTCATTATAGTATATTGCTTCTTGATGATTATAGCCTTGAGCTACTAAATTAGCTTTGTTACGATTTACTTTTCCTTATTCATCTAGTTTATTTTTGAATACCCATCTGGTTCTTATTGTTAGATTGGAAAAAGAAAGCATGCCATATTTGGAGAATCGGTATATTTCAAAATTTTATAGAAATCTTATTTACAGCAGAAGCAATATATCCAAATCATTATGTCAATCTATACTTGATATGGTATAAGGATAATAATAGACATAATCAAGATGAAGAGTATTACCGACTTCTTTGTTACAAGTTTAATTCCTTGCTGCACTTTCCTCTCTTTCTTCTTATATCCAAAGCCTTTGCTTTGTCAATTTATCTTCTCCTTATTGTTGTATCCTCAACCAATTTGATTTACCTCTTATTCTCCTAAGAAAAATTGGTTATCAAAATCCTTTGGTAAGAAAGGAGAAGAAAACACTTTGGAGGAGTACTTTTTTAGAAGAAAGAAGGAAACAATGAGACATTTCTCATACTAAATTTCGGCCATGCATAGGTGAGAGGAGAGAGTTGGTCAAAACAATACAAGAACCCTTTTTTTACACTCCTAATTTCGGTTATACCTGATAAGAGAGAAGAGGGGAAGCATCCAATTCATAACACCTTTCTTTAATCAAACATAAAGAAGCCATTAAATGAGACTCTTCTTATTTGTTTTAAGATGGCTATATGAAAAGTCCAATCACCTAATATTATCATGTTAATTTCAGTTTTTGATGATGTAAGTCCAATCATCCAATGTCATCTTTCTTCTTTAATCAAATCAATGCTAATAGGTTATATGCTAACATTAAAAGATAACCATTAAAATATTTAATAGTAAGTTCATAACTCCATTTAATGATGACAAACCATAATAACGACCAATTTTATTTAGCATTTTAATGTCAAATGTGCAGCTGCACATTCAACCCTAATAACCGAAATTGCTCCTTCATTTCTTTAAAAAATTTGTTTTAATATAATTAATATAATCAATTACATTAAACAAAGTCTAGCCCATTTCTAAATGAACATTTGGATTTTTAATTAACCATTAATTAGTGTAAGCCCAACATTCAATTAATTCTAGGCTTATTGGAGCTTGAATTATCAAAGTCCAATAAGATTCCCCACTTGGCTTCAAGGAAGGTATTAATTCTAGCTTATTAACTAAATGTCATTCCACTAAAGACAATTAGTTGAACTCTTGAATTATTAAATATTATGAGAACACGTATTTTATGTCCAATTGCAAACCCTATATAGAACCTTATTATAGCCATATGCATAATAAAAGGTAAACTTACTGTTTTGCCCTTATATTGGTTTTCCTTCTAGATCTCCTATTTTACTTTATATGGTGATTAATACACAAGATCTTATCTTGGTGATAAGACTTGATAGGTAGTTAGTCCATCAAACTACTAACACCAGTTTAATCACTAAATCTCTTTAAAACATCTAGAATTGATGACAGCACTATAAACTTTTTATTTGAGTGAATGTTCCCTAATACATGTTTCAGTTGATAATTCCAACATCCAGACACTGGATTAATACTCTATAAAAATTCATTCCTATCATATCAAGAATTATAATGAAACCCATACGAGTTCACCACTCATCAAGATTGTTGTCCATAATAAGTGAATGCTTAAGTTGTATATTTTAATATTAAAGTAACGACCCACTTTATTCTTGAAAACATAATTGATTCCAGATTCATTTAATAGTGCCATTACCGATAGTCAACTACTATCATGATATGAAACTCATCATTCTCCTTAAGTAAACTCCTTTACTTATATGGAGATAAATCGTAACACTACAGCCTAAACCATAATTAAGCGACCAGCTTGATTATTTAACTGTGAATCCATTAATTTATATTCTTATAATATACATGTTTCCCATACATCTCTATTTATATGTATATTAATCTTGGTAACTTTTGACTAGATATATAATGCTCACATAGATAAAACCAAATTCTTTTGTTTTATTAATAATAAATATTTTCTTTACAAAACTGTAACCGAAGACTATAAAGTTACATGTAAATACACTTACTTTCCAGGGCACTATATTTACATAACTCCAACAATCTCCCACTTGCCCTAAAGCAAGTTTGGCATATCCCTCATTCCCATCCCTTCTAAGTGACCCTCAAAGCTCTTTTGAGTCAATGTTTTTATGAACGGATTAGCAAGTTTTGCTCTGTAGGAATCTTTACCACATCTGCCTCTCCATATTGTATGAGATGATACTTTCGCTCAATATGTTTGGCAACTTTGTAGTTCCGAGGTTTTTTAGAATTAGCCACTGCCCCACTATTATCACAATAAAGTGTAATGATTTTTTCTTCCCCTGGAACTACCTCCAAATCATTTAGAAACTTCCGAAGCTAGACTGCTTCCTTTGCTACTTCACAAGCAATAACATACTTAGCCTCTATAGTCGAATCAGCAATACAAGATTGTTTAACACTCCTCCAGACTATGGCTCCACGTCCTAAAGTAAATATAGAAACACAAGTTGATTTCCTTGAATCAACATCTGATTGGAAATCAAAATCTATATATCCTGTCAGAATAAGGCTACTTCTAGAGTAAACAAGCTTTAAGTTCTTCGTCCTACAAAGATATTTAAGTATGCACTTAACCATAGTCCAATGATTCCTTCCTGTTTTAGATTAAAATCTGCTTACTAGTCCCGCTGCGTAACAGATATCCGGTCTAGTGCAAAGCATTGCATATATCAAACTTTCAATTGGCGAAGCATATGGAATATTATGCATGCGTTCAAACTCCTCTTGGGTTTTGGGTGCTTGTTCCTTTGAAAGTTTGATTTCATGCCTAGTAGGTGTGAAACCCCTCTTGGAATCTTACATGGTGAACTTTCATATTCTCAATATAGGTTAATTAAGACAAGGCTATCTGTTTGTTCTTCCGATCCCTATCTGTTTGTGTCGACATCTAGTTCTGTCATATCAAAAAAAAAACTCTTGGTTTGGATGAAATACCTAACTCCTTTAGTACTACTTCACATCTTCCTTTATGATTTCTTACAAACTCTTCCTTTAAGAAGGTCGCATTTGTTGACTCAAATACCTTCCTATCTTGAGGATTGTAAAAATAGTACCCTCGAGTTCCCATAGGATATCCTACAAACAAACATACTTCTGACCTTGGTTCCATCTTTGTGGATTCAGGCTTTAGAACATATGCTGGGCAGCCCCAAGTCCTTAAGTGCCTCAATGAAGACACTCGGCCAGTCCACAACTCCCTAGATGTTTTAGGCACCAATTTGGATTAAGCAAAGTTAGGAAGATATGTTGCCGTTTGTATGGCATATCCTCAGAACGATTCTGGAAGGCTAGCATAGGACATCATTGATTTTACCATTTACAATAATCTTATTTCTCCTCTCAGCTATACCATTCTGTTGAGGTGTTCGAGGAGCTGACAAATTGAAAATAATTCCATTGTCAATTAAATATTGATGAAACTCTCTAGATAAGTACTCACCACCTCGATCTGATAGAAGTTGTTTTAATGGCTTACCTAGTTGCTTCTCAGCTTCATCTTTGAATTCTTTGAACTTTTCAAAGGATTCACTCTTTTTATGCATCAAATACAAATAGTCATGTCTTGAGTAATCATCTATAAAGGTTATGAAATATTCATAACCTCCTCTAGCTTGTACGTTCATGGGCCCACACACATCAATATATACTAGGTCCAACGAGGATTCAGATCTGTTTCCCTTTGAAGGAAATGAGGCTTTGGTCATTTTTCCTTCAATATAAGATTCACAAGTAGGTAATGGATCACTATCCAAGCCTATAAGGATCCCATCCTTTACTAACCTGTCAAGTCTTTTCTGATTGATATGACCCATTCTTAAATGTCACAGATATTTTAAATTAATGCTAGAGTCATTGGATTATCTTAGTTTTATCAATTATGTGATGTTTGGTGTGCCTAACATAAGTTCTATAAAGAACAATCCCTGTTTAATTATCGCATCACAAATAAAATCCTTATTCTCATATATTGAAACAACTTTTCCAAATATAAGGAATGACCAAATTTTATTAGACAAAAGACCGAAATCATGTTCCTTACAATCATTGGCATGTAATAAACATCCTCCAAATATAATCTATGACCACTAGGAAAGTCCAAGATAACTACTCCCACTGATTCTGCTGAAACATAAGAATCATCTGCTATTTTAACTTGAAACTGACCTTTAGGTAGTCTTCTCCTTTGTTAGAACCCCTGCAATGAATTGCAAACATAGTTAGTGGTTTCTGAATCTAATATCTAAGAAACAGATAAATCTGCAACATTTCTAGTTCCTAACAAACTTAGGAAACCCATACCTTGTTTGCTTTCGAGGGACTCAAGGTAGACTGGGCAATTTCTTTTCTAGTGGCCCATCTCATCATAGTGGAAACACTTTCCTTTAATGTTCTCTTTAGCCTGCTTTTTCATGAGTTTGGCCTTGACCCCTGTTTGGGTCATATTTTTCATTGGACCCTTCTTCTTCTGCTTGCCCTCACCTTTGGGCTTAGAAGAAGATGCTACATTAGCTTTGGGCCCATGAGCCTTGATATCTAATATCTCTTCCGTGTTTTGGATGGTATTCATCAACTCATTCAAGGTGTAATCCTTGCTGTTGAGCTCATAGTCTAACTTAAACTGCTGAAAAAAAGAGTTTAAGCTATTGATGATCAAAATCATCTGCGTGTTTCCATCTATATCCTCCTAAAGCATCACAGCCTCAGTGACCGCATAGATTACCTTCATCACATAATCCTGCACCGATTCACCAGGTTTCTGTCTGAGATTATGAAAGGTTTAGATAGCTTTCACTCTTGCAGACCTGGTCCTCACACCAAACATCTTATGTAGGTGATGGACCATTGAACTAGCAGTTTTCATACAAACAATTTTCTTTTGCAACATGCCACTGATAGAAACTAGAATATAACACTTAGTAGTCCTGTCAGCATTCTGCCAATGCTCATGTTGTTGGACTTGCTCAGAAGTTGAATCTTCACCCGGAGGTGTAGGCTCATTTTCAATTAACACCCATGAAATACTTTCATATTGAAGAATAATGTCAAGGTTACGTCTCCATTCATTAAAATTATCTCTGTTTTCCAATTTGTTATTAGTCAAGAGCAAGGTGAGTGGATTTATTTTGTGGTTGATTATGTCTGAAAATATAAATTATTAAAACATGAGCATACTAGTCAACAATATTGAATCTTTGTATAAAATCATGATGCATGTATGCATGATGATAGATTTAAAAAAACTTTAAAAAAAATTAAAACATTATACGATGGCTATTTTTCTTATCTATAATAGACTAAGTGACGGTGGGTCATCTTATTTATTAAAAGAAAAAGCTGAGATCCTCCCATTCAAAAAACTACCAAGCATCTCATGCCTAACTTTTTGTGAAGCGTCATAATTTGGTCCATACTTTTACCAACAGAGCTACGGTGGACAGTTTATTGATAAAAAATGTTGAGTGTTTAACCATTTGATTCGTTCACTAAAGATACCTGCAAATCATGCCTCGGTGGGAGGTCACATTTGCTACCAATAAGTGGACTTATCCTTGAGGAGACCCAAACCATGCAAGATCTAGGATTCATGCCCTCCGATGGGGAGTAACATTTCACCACCTACAAATGGGCCATCATTTGGAGACCGTGGACTCTCACATGAGCATCCTCTCCCACTCAATCTTTTGGGCTTTAAGTTTTAAATACCATCTTGTCTAGATGCAATTTATTATCCATCCTATATTATTTCATTATATATCTCATACATAATGAATTCATGGCAAAGCCTAGGGTGCCAATTTTCTAAATGACATGCAATTACATAATATCACATATTATTTGCATTCATTTCTCCATTCATCACATGAACTAATTAAGCCACTTTTGATTGTCCATCCTAGAAACATAAAAAAAAATTACAAGCCTTTTAGACCCAAAAAAATCTTCTTGGACTTGGATCTTCTGCTTTGAACTCTTCGCTCACATGATCCGGACCATTCAGTAAACAAAATGTAAGGGCATTCATAAAAACCAAATTTTGTCACTTTGCAAATAAAAATTCCAGCACTAGATTTTCATAAAATTGAATCGTTGTCATGGCAAAAAATTCCAGCACTTGTTTTCATTAGAACCGAAACTCAATCCATTAAAACAAAACCAGTACTTTGTATTTTATCAAAATCAAAACTTGATTCCTTGAAACAAAAATCCAGAGCTAGTTTTTGAAACAAAAATCGAAACTAGATTAGTTGAAATAAAATTCCAGCATCTTGGTTTTCACATAACCGAAACTATGTCAATACACAAAAGGATACGCCAAAACCTTTACCTCTCCATTTCTTCAATCCATGGCTGCTTCATCTTCATCATTACATCAATTTGTACATTACAAAATCAAAGAAAATAGAAAAATGAAGCCAAGGAGGAAACATGGTGATGATAGACCACTCTCCTTGTTACAACCAAACGAAGAGATCTTACATGGTAAATTTAACTTCAATGGACAACCAAAAAAGCAACACATACTCCATATATATTTCTATCACATAAAAATATGCAACATATACAAATCATTTCCAACCCATTCATCACACATACAGGAACCGAAATCATGCATAAGAAACTTGGCTCTGATACCAATTGTTGGATCGGAAAAAGAAAGCACATCATATTTGGAGAACTGGTAGATTTCAAAAAAATTTAGAAATCTTATTTGCAGCGGAAGAATTATATATCCAAATCATCATGTCAATATATACATGATATGGTATAAGGATAATAACAGACATAGACAAGATGAAGAGTATTACTAACTCCTTTGCAACAGCTTTAATTCCTTGTTGCACTTTCCTCTCCTTCTTGTATCCAAAGCCTTTGCTTTGTCAATCTATCTTCTCCTTGTTGTTGTATCCTCAACCAATTTGATTTACCTTTTATTCTCCTAGGAAAACTTGGTTAACAAAATCCTTTGGTGGGAAAGGAGAAAAAAAACACTTTGAAGGAGTATTTTCTTAGAAGAAGGAAGGAAACAATGAGACACTTCTCATACTAAGTTTCGATCATACACAGGTGCGAGGAGAGAGTTGGTCAAAACAATGCAAGAACCTTTTTTTTACACTCCTAATTTTGGTTATGGATGATAAGAGAGAAGATGGGAAGCATCCAATGCATAACACCTTTCTTTAATCAAACATAAAGAAGCTATTAAATGAGACTCTTCTCATTTGTTTTAAGATGGCTATATGAAAAGTCCAATCACCTAATGTTATCATGTTAATTTCGATTTTTGATGATGTAAGAAGGAAGATGGTCCATCCAATGTATATCTTTCTTCTTTAATCAAATCAATGCTAATAGGTTATATACTAATATTAAAAGATAACCATTAAACCATTTAATGGTAAGTTCATAACTCCATTTAATGATGATAAACCATAATAAAGACCAATTTTATTTAGCATTTTAATGTCAAATGTGCAGCTGCACATTCAACCCTAATATCCGAAATTGCTCCTTCATTTCTTTAAAAAAATTGTTTTAATATAATTAATCTAATCAATTACATTAAACCAAAGTCTAGCTCATTTTTAAATGAACATTTGGGTTTTTAATTAACCATTAATTAGTGTAAGCCCAACATTCAATTATGAGTTTCTAAAACCTCCATTTATATTTCTTACTTAGCTTGATAACCTTGTTTGAAGCCAAGTGGAGAATCTTATTGAACTTTGATAATTCAAGCTCCAGTAAGCCTAGAATTAATTTAATCTAATTAAAATTAATTCTAGCTTATTAACTAAATGTCATTCCACTAAAGACAATTAGTTGAACTCTTGAATTATTAAATATTATGAGAACACATATTTTATGTCCAATTGCAAACCCTATTTAGAACCTTATTATCCGTACAATAAATGGTAAAATTACCGTTTTGCCCTTATATTGATTTTTCCTTCTAGATCTCCCATTTTACTTTATATGGTGATTAACACACAAGATCTTATCTTGGTGTTAAGACTTGATGGGTTGCTAATCCATCAAACTACTGGCGTAAGTTTAATCACCAAATCTCCTTAAAACATCTAGAAGTGATAATAGCATTATAAACTCTTTAATTGAGTGAATGTTCCCTTATACATGTTTCGATTGATAATTCCAACATGTAGACACTGGATTAATACTCTGCAAAAATCCATTCTGATCATATCAAAAATTATAATGAAACACATATCAAAATTTATTTTCTTATTTTTATTTATTTATTTATTTTTATTGGAACTTTTTATTATTATTACTATTTTTTTTAGCTAGGTAGTTCTTTTCCCAAATTTAAAGGATTACCTAGAATCGTACCTACGGGAATAGTGCAAGACATGAGGTAGGAGGGATGTCTTTAAATTGTACGACGAGAATCAAAGCAAACGGTTCGGTGCGCACAGTAGGCAGGAATAAAAAAGAAGATGTTCTAATCCGTATAGGCTCTTGGAACATAGGGACCCTCATGGAGAAATCCTTAGAATTAGTAGAGATTCTAGACAAATATAGGATACAAATAGTATGTATTCAGGAGACCAAGTGGGCAGGAGCTAAAGTAAAGGAGATAGGTGGTTTCAAACTATGGTACTCAGGAAGCTCGCAGACACTTAATGGAATAGGTATCTTAGTGGTCAAGGAGCTTATAAACCGAGTAGTAGGGATCACAAGGGTCAACCATCAGATACTAGTGGCAAAAATGGTTTTTAACAGTGTGGTTCTCAATGTAGTTTGCGCATATGTTCCGCATGTGGGTTCAGACAGACAATAAAAAAATATATTTTGGGAGGCGCTAGATGGGGTGATTCAACAAATCTCTAATACTGAATAGATCCTCCTTGGAGGTAATTTTAATGGACATATAGGAGCGGATGCGGACGGATTTTCAGAGACCCACGGGGGTTTCAAATATGGCACTAGAATGAGAGTGGGACTGCCCTATTGGATATGGCCCTAGCTTATAAGCTAGTAATAGCAAATTCCCTTTTTAAGAAAAACGAAGCGCATTTGGTGACATTTCATAATAGCACGAACAAGACGCAAATTGATTATTTCCTTGTCAAGAAAATTGTCAAATCATAGTGCAACGATTGCAAAGTGATTCTGGCTGCATGCATTTCGTCGCAACATAAATTACTAGTTTTGGACCTGGGAATTAAGGGATGGAGGTCACAGTTTTTTAACACACATCGTCGTAAAATTAGAAGGTGGAGGCTGAAAGGGACCATGATGGTCCAGTTTAGAACTCAAGTTCAGGACCATCCATCATGGGCGATGAGTGGGGATGCGAATTGGATGTGGGAGGGTGTAGTATTCGTTGTCTGGCCTACTACTGCAAAACACCTAAGGGTATCCAAAGGGTTATCCAAAGGATAGGGAAAAGGCGGATGGAATCGTGGTGGTGGTCCGGCGAGGTTCAGGGGAAGGTTAAGGCAAAAAAGAGAGCTTTTAAAGATTTTCTGGCAAGTACATCAGAGGCAAAGCTGGAAATCTTTTTTTTTTTTGGTAATTCAAAAAAATCAAATAAATAATCAAAATATATATACAAGAAATTTCACAGACATAGCCTCAAAAGGCTCGACCAGCAAAACCACAAGGCAGACCAAAATAAACAAGGGACACCGCATCAAAGGAAGAAGTAGCCCGAAACCCAAGCAACAACAACAATAAGAAGTCCAAGCAACAAAGGCAAAGAAAGTCCTAGTTACAAGGTCCAATGAGAAAACCTAGCCAAAACAAACCAACCAATAGGAAGCATTCCTAGGAGAGACTAACATAAAGAAACTGCAAAAACATAGTTCCAAAGTGGCCCAAGATTAATTCTTTCACAAATGATGACAGGAGCTGCACCCCCAAGGTAAGGCAGAGCAAGCAAGAACAGTCCGAAGAACCCTCGAAAGCAGTGAGCGATTGACCTGTAACAAAAAAAGAGAAATAGAAAAGAAAATTACCTCCTCTCGGTGTATATGCTGAGAAGCTCCCTAACGTGGGAGATTACTCCTGAGATCACACGCTCCTCAGTCAAGGCCTCATTCTTGAAAGCCAAAGGTGGTAGACTGTTGTAGAGAGAAGAAAAGGGAAGAGAGTGGTGACAGAAGCTCTGGAAGGGGGAACAGTTAGGTACCAGGAGAGAATAGTTGAAAGGGTAGGGGAATTGATGATGGGCAAGGTAAAATGGAAGAGGCAGTGGTCCCAGACAGCTTTGGAAAAAGGGCATGCAAAAAATAAGTGATCAATGGATTTATTGGCTGAAAAACACAAGGAGCAATGATTAGGAGTGTAGAGCAAGGTAAGCCTATCCCGGGTAGGGAGCTTCTGCAGGAAAACAAGCCATAAGGTAAAGGAACAACAGGGTTTATTGTATTTGGACCAGACCAATGTGTACCAAGGAACGACCGGTGAAGGAGTACGCAAGAATTGGTAGGCTGACACATTGGTATAACACTTGGTAGGGCTAGCTAACCATTCCAGAAAATCCGATAAGGAACTGTCAGGGTAATAAGATGGAGGAACCAGACGGCGAAGAAGGTCCAGGGATACCGCACTCCAGCTCCAGGTACCTTTACAGATTACTTCGAAAACACGTGCTGTAAGTGGGAGCTCCGATCCATTAATCTCCCTCAAAGTGGACAAGGACTGCAGAATGCCACTAGGGTGCCAAGGATCCTGCCAGAAAAGGGTAGACATACCATCTCCAATCCTAAATCTAAATTGAGAACCCAACTTGTCCCAGACTGTTAAAATCTTTCTCCAGCTCCAAGAACTTTTATAGGAAGGCTTAGCACTCCAAAATTTATGCCTACGCAAAATAATTGTTTGAACCCACTTAACCCAAAGAGCTTCCTTATCTACAAACAGAAACCAAATCCGTTTGCCTAACAATACTTGATTCCAAGTAGTCAAGTGTTTTACACCTAAGCCTCCTTCCTTTTTAGGACGACAGATGTCACTCCACTTCACCCTAGCCTGAGAATGAGAATCTACCTTGCTTGCCCACAAAAAATTCCTAAGCTTAGCCTCAATGTCCTTAAGAATAGAAGAGGGAAGAATAAAATGAGAGGACCAGTAGACATGGAAGGACGAAAGAACAAAGATAACTAATTGAAGACGACCTGCATAAGAAAGACTCTTATGAGTCCAATGATTGATCCTGTTATCTATTCTATCAATAAGAGAAGCACAATCCCTCCATGAAAGACGACCAGTAATGAGAGGAACTCCAAGATACCTAAAGGGGAGAGAACCTTGCTGAAGACCCGACACTAGGTGCATCCTACAGCTCAAATGACTACTATCCGGGGATAAGTAAAACTGACTTTTGGAAGTGTTCATTTCCATGCCAGAATACATAAGGCAGGAGTGTAAAGAATCAAGCAAAATTTGAGTTGATAGCAAATCCCCATGATTGAACATTAACAGATCATCCGCGAAAAGAAGATGGTTGAGCTTAAGGCCCTAACACCGCTAATGATATTGGAACTGAGGAGAATTGTCCGTAATCATTCTTAAATTCCTAGAAAACACTTCCATATAGATAATGAATAGGAAAGGTGAAAGAGGATCACCCTGACGTAATCCAGATTGACCTTTGAAGAATTGAGTAGGAGAACCATTAACCAAAATGGAATAGGAGGGTGTAGTGATACATTCACTAACCCAACCAATGAACCTCCTCGGAAGACCTGCAGCTACAAGGGTATTAATCAGAAACTCCCAATGAATAGATTCATAAGCCTTCTGAAGGTCCACTTTGAAAGCACAATGCTTGTGAGAATTGGATAGGTGATAGTTCTTGAAGATTTCTTGAGCTAAAAGAATATTATCCCCTATTCTCCGATTATTGATAAAAGCACTCTGATTAGGGCTGATTATAAGAGGAAGGATGTGACTGAGCCTATTTGTCAAAATTTTAGCAATAACCATGTAAAGCAAATTACAACAGGAAATAGGTCTAAATTCCTGAACAGTAGAAGTATGACCAGTTTTAGGAATAAGAGTAATGAAAGTAGAGTTTAGCTCTTTAAGGAGCTTGCCATGAGTGAAAAATTTTGAATAACATCAGTAACTTCTTCCCCGATAAAGGGCCAGGCTTTTCTATAGAAGTGTCCATTGAAACCATCAGGACCCGGAGCCTTATTAGGATTAAGGGAATGGAAGGCCTCTCGAATCTCTAGAGGGTAACCCGGCAATAAGAGCTGAAGCGGGAGCATCCCAGAGGAGAAGGAAAGAGAGGAGGGACAAACTCCTTGGAGGAGTGGAGATTTTTCTTAGAACCTAGGGAGCATTTGAAGTAATCAAAAAAATGGGATTTGATTTCAGTAAGACTTACAACCCGTCTGCTAGGGCTCACCTCAAGAGAATGAATAGAGTTACGGTTCCTATGGGCAACGAGAGAATTGTGGAAGAACTTAGTATTTCGATCACCTTCCTTGAGCCATTTAATTCTAGAGGATTGTCGATAAAAAGATTCCTGATCCACTAGAGCTCTATAGAGATCGCTAATGGCCTCGGACTCCCTAGCTAGAAGAGGAGAAGAACTATGGGAAACCCTCAGAAGGTCCTGAATGGAATTCAAATTAGCTTGACAATTCTCAACTCTAGCGCTGATGTCCCCTATCTAACTCGAATTCAGAAGTTTAAGCGCTTGTTTGACTATTTTAAGCTTCATAACAACCCGAAACATAGGAGTACCACTAACAGGGGAGGCCCAAGCTTCTGCGACAATCTGGAGGAAAGAAGGCTGATTAGCTAAGAAGTTGAAGAAACGAAAGGGGGAAGCATGTTTGAGCTGAATGCCAACCGACTTCACCACTAAAGGAGAGTGATCAGAAATTTGAGGGTTAGGAATGACACAATGGGATGAAGGGAACTTAATGCTCCAAGCAGAATTAATGAGGGATCTATCTAGCTTCCGGGCAGTGAAGGAGGTTCCTAACTGCTTGTTGGACCAAGTAAATCGGGAACCACTAGTATTTATGTCAAAAAACTCATTTGAACTAACAAACTGCCTAAAATCAATTTGACCATTCAAACCAGCCAGACTAGGGGAGAGGATTCCTGGGAATGAAGAAAAGCATTGAAGTCACCTGCTAGCATCCACGAAAGGGAACCAGCCGATTGAGCTACAATTGAGAGATCAAACCAAAGGTGCTGCCTATAGGTTGGATTATTAGCTCCATAAACACAAGAGAGCAGGAAGGGATCAGAGTTATTACTAGGATGGAGTTGCACATGAATAAACTGATCTGATTGACAGAGAACTGATCACCCTAGAATTTCTGGATTCCAGGCTATCAAAATCCGCATATTATGGGAATGGTCTAAGTTGTTAAAGGTGTCCTATCTAGGAAATAAGGATGAGCAGACACTATGCAAAAACTCAGGGGATCGAATTCTAGTTTCAACTAAACAAACAAAAGAAGCAGAGGATTTTCTAAGCCACGCTCTAATAGCCAACTGTTTATTGGGGTGGTTCAAACCCCTCACATTCCAAAAAACTAAGTCCATTTCACCAAACCAGCTAAGCCAAAAACTAACTACTTCAACTTCTGCCTAGCTTTCCTATTTCGACGAACTGAACAATCCCCCTCTGCCAAACCGATAGCCACAGAACTAGTATGTCTCAATTCAGAAGAAGAAGAGGGAGGTATACCTTTTGGAAGCACTACCAGGGTGGATGACTCCCCACTGTCTCCACAGAGACCTACAGAAGGTTGGATAGACTGTTCAATCGTATGTAAAGTCTGTGCTTGACTAGTCACATTGACCTCTGGAGTCTGTTGAACCTCAACACCGGACTGTTGGAGCAGTCCTTCCACGGGATACTTCGGGGGCTCCTCAGAAGGAGCAAGAGAAAGATCATCAATAAACCCTGGCAGATCCCCTGCCTGATGAGCTGGGTCCTCGGTGACTCTACAGAAAGTGTCAGAAGAATGGACAGAAGGGACTCGCAGAGGGGAGTTCATTACAGGACTGACCTCTGTTACCTGCTGAGCCTCAATGCTAGCCTGTTGAAGAGAACCATCCATTGAATTCTGCGGCATCTCATGAGAAGAAGTAGGAGCAGGAGTTGGTCCCTCCTTATGGGCATCTGACCCAGAAACTTGACTCCGTTCGAGCTTCTGATGAAGGCCAGAGACAAACGTCCTACCCGTGGGTTCCCATACCTTACGTTGCTCACTTACTGGAGGCTTCCATTCATACTCGATAGAGATTACCTGAAAGGAGAGCTACCCCTCCTCTCCATACGTGGCCAATTGGAAAGAGGACGGCCATTGCACCTGCAAATCCATTTCAACACACAATCTGGCGTAGCTAATCCTGGACATCCTCGTCGTCGGAGTATCCATAAGCAGAGGGAGCCCCACCACACTAGCAATCTTCCCAGACCTTCGGTGTTCTAGTATTCAACTGGGACATTGTAGAACCTCACCCACACTGGTGCCTTAAGAATTTCCACCTTGTGTTGGACCCTGATCTTTTGATGGAAATTAGAATTATTCAAATGAAATTCAATGAGTGTGTTTGTATAGGTATTGTGTTGTGGATGTTATTGTATTTAAAGGAGATTGATGACAAATGAAGTGATTGGTTTTGATGACTTTGAAATTTGAGTAGATTTGTATGAGTTATGAAAATTAAAGTGAATGGGTTGATTGAAATGGAGTTGAAAAGCAAGAAAGGATTAGTGAAAGTGTTATATGTTGAAGAAAATGAGAAAGTTTGACTTTTTGGAGTAAAGAGTTGACTTTTGATTTAGGCAGATTTTGAGGAAATAATCTACATGAAATTTCTAGATTATGTTGAGAGCTTTTCGTAGCCATAAAGTATGCTATTTTTCGATATCGGGATTGAAAGTTATGATATTTGAAAGTTAAGTGTATTTTGCCTTGGTTTGGAAAATGTTATTAAGAGTAAGATTTCGTATGACTTTTGTGAAAGAGAAATGTGTATGCGTATATCCTTTGGTGTTGAGTTTGATGTGGGGAAATGACTTTGGAATAGTTTATTGGAGATTTGAATTGTGTTTGAGATGAATTAGTTGAAGAGTTTGTGGTAGTGGGTGAATATGTGAAGTTGATGTGTTGAGATGTGAAGTTGATGTGTTGGAATGGTGTTTAGAGACTTCTATGGCAAATCTGTATTGATTTAGATGGATTTAGCCAAAGTGGTCTTAATAAAAGTGGTAGATTATGTTTTTATCTTTCCATTGATATAAAGCACGAAAATATTGGACAAGGGAGTAGAAAGTTATGATTGTTAGAAGTTCTGACACTGTTTAGTGTGAAGCTGATCGACCAGTCAGCTTTGTGTGGAGATTTTGACCACTATAGAGGTCGATCTGATTTTTAAGGTCTTCATGAAAGTTGTAGAGGGTTATTTTACCTTTCCATAGACACTAAGTATGTCAAATTTGGAGTTCTGGATCAAAAGTTATGATGTTTGCAAGTTGAGGTGCTGTGTAAAGTTTTAAGGAGATTATCGAGCGGTCATCTTTTAGTACATTTTTGACCCCTTTAAAGACCAAGCTTGCTTTTGAGTCCTTCTTGAAACTTGTAGATCTCTCTTTTATCTTTCCAACGGTACTAAGTTTGTAAAATTCTGAGCTCGGAGTCAAAAGTTATGAGTGTTAGAAGTTTGAAGGTCGGATTGGGTGCTGGCCGACCTCTGCTGGCCGACCTCTGTTGGCCGACCGACCTCTGATGGTCGACCGACCTCTGTTGGCCGACCGACCTCTGTTGGCCGAGCTGACCTCTGTTAGCCGACCGACCTCTGATGGCCGACCGATCTTCGTTCTGGCCGAGCTTTGATTTTTCTGACCGAGCTCTGACCTCCCTTCACTCTTTTGAACATAACTTCTTCGTCCGACATCCGATCAATCTGATTATTTTTGGAAATTAAACTAGAGAGATGAGGCTACAAATGTTATGAAGGAGTCGATCGACAATGTAGCCTCCAAGACTTTCAAATACGGGTCGGAAGTTAGGTATAGAGTTCAGTCTCAGCTTTGTAATGGTATGAGCAGTGTTCAGTATTATAGGTCGCTAGAGCTCGGATTGAGTTGATTCTTTTTGGACATTAAACTAGAGACATATATCTACAATTCATTTGAAGGAGCCGATCAATAATGTCGCCTCTAAGACTTCCAAATATAGGTCGGAAGTTCAGTATAGTGTTCAGTCTCGATGTTGTAATGGCTGAACAGTGTTCAGTGTTATAGGTCGCTAGAGCTCGCTAGAGCTCAGATTGAGTTGATTCTTGTTGGTAATGAAAATAGAGACATGGGGCTACAAATGTTATGAAGGAGCCGAGCTATAATGTAGCCTCTAAGACTTCCAAATATAGGTCGGAAGTTCAGTATAGTGTCCAGTCCCGGTGTTGTAATGGCTGAGCAGTGTTCAGTATTTTAGAGATATCTCGATCTCTAGAGCTCGGATTCAGTTCATTCTTGTTTCTAATTAAACTAGAGAGATGAGGCTACAAAAGTTATGAAGGAGCCTATCGACAATGAAGCCTCTAAGACTTCCAAATATGGGTCGGAAGTTAGGTGTAGTGTTCAGCCTCGGGTCTGAAGAACAAACTTCAGTATTTTGGAGATATCTTGAGCTATAGAGCTCCGATCGATCCGATTCTTGAAGTGATGGATTCGTAAGACATAAAGGAACATTTCTTTAGAAGAAAGTTTTATCAAATGACTTCATTTACCTGATCGAAATAATCAGACAAGATGTCAGTTTTAAAGACCAATGAAGGGGCAATTTTTGAAGTTTACTCAAAGGGTTAAGTTTATAGGCTTAAATGGAGGGGCTTATGGGTCATTCCTTATTCATTAATTGACCTGGCACTATAAAAGACAGTGGCTGTCGTATAAGGCATAAGGAAGCACAATACAAAAGAGCAAAACAAAAGAGAAAGAAGAAGAAGTTAGGTCACGATTTTTGCTGGGTTTTAAGTGTGATTTTGATGTTTCTTCATGAAGGAAAAACGTGGAGGATGACGAGAGCTCCAACATGAGCTAAGAAATCCGAAAATGGTGAAAAGTTTGAGGTAAAGTTAAATTGGAAGAAAGAAGGAACCAATGGACAAATTGGGGCTAGGAACAACTTTCTAGCATCGAATCGAGGTGGGTACTTGTTTATAATAGAATTTATAAGCCACTACTGCTTTCTTTAAATAAATGGATTTTCTGATTTCAATTGCATCATAAGTGTTGCATCATTGTGTGAATGATTTGAAAAATCATCATTGATTCCATACATGAGCTTTTGATGAATTGCAAAATACATTTGTGTTATGCTTCGAAAGATTCCATGGCATTTCGTATATTCGAAAGAAAGAGCATTCAATAAATGATATTGAGCTTAAATATGATAAAGGTTTGGAAAATTATGATTTTCGACTAGTTTTAAGAGCTTTTATAAAATATGGTTTTATGTAAAAGTTTGAAAACTTGTGATTTCCGCATAAATTCGGAAGTGTATAGAAAATATTGTTTATGGGAAATATTTGAAAGTTTTGATTCTTAAAAATGCTTTCAAATTGTCTAGAAAATGGTTTATGCAAATGTTTGAAAATTTATGATTTCCGAATACTTTCGAAATTAGTTAGAAAATGTTGTTTATAAAAGTGGTTGAAAGATTTCGATTTCGAATGTCTAATGTTTATAAAAGTATTTGAAAATTATGATTTCGACATTGTTTATAAAAGTGTTTGAAAAGGGTTACGATTTCCAAACTTGTTTATAAAAATGTTTGACAAAGTGTGATTTCCGAAATGCATTTGAAATTGTTTAGAAAATAAGGTTTATTTAAATGTTGAAAAGTACAATTTTCGAAAGGTGTTTGAAATGGTTTTAGAAACTGTTTTAAGAATTTATACAAGTTTTAAATGTTTGATAAATTAAGAAAATTTCTGAAGTTTCAAAAAATGACACAAAGGCCCAATTTCTTGTCTTCAAATGATTTGGGAGATTGATTGAAAAATTGAGAAAGTATTGAATTTTATTATTCCGAATATTTTTGGAAAAGGGTTCGAGTTTTAAAATGAATTGAGAAATGAAGAAAGATTTTGAAATTCATTTCAGATGGTTGGATTTAAGAAATCGTGTAAATTGTTAAATTCGTTATTTTCGATAAATTTGATAAGTTATGAAAATGTTTTGGAATGTTTTAAGAAAATACAAGATTTATAAAATAATAATAATAATAAAATAAAATAAAAATTGAATAATGTGCTTTATGAACTGCATCGTTGATTTATGTCTTGAAGAAATCACTTGCATTCATTGTTCGATGTTGATCCATACGTGATTACATTGTTGAATTGAGATTGAATATGTTTATTGATGTGATAATGTTATGCCATTGGAGTGTGCCATGGCATTGTGATTTGAATGGAAAGAAGAAAAGAAAAGCGAAGCATATCATTTTGATAAATGATCTTGAGCATTGCTTATATGCTTTTGTGTAGGCGAGAGAGTTACTGGATGGATAGTCACGTGCGTCAGCGTATGGAAAATTATAGCCTTCTCCATTGCGCCCGCTTGAGGCCACGAGATCCGAGAAATAGGACTCGAATAGATTACAGTATAAACTTGGTTTATCCGTCGTGTTCTGAACTCTCGAGCCATGTGTTGTTGTGCATTGCTTATGTGATTGCCATTGCATCTATGAATTGTCAAGTTGATGCATTCATGTTTTATAAACTTATGGGTTTATGGCTGAAAGCCTAAAAATCATATGTTTTGTAAATTGCGATTTTGAATATAGCAAGGAAAGAACTTTTGGAAAATGTGCTTTACGGATTTCAAAACAATGTTTTCTAATACCAGAAAAGAAAAAAAATTCAAGGGTTTTGCTTATATTTTTGTTATAAACTGTTACCCACGAGCTGTAAAGCTCACCCCCCTTCATTCCCATCCACAGGTGATGAGAAGAAGATCGGGTGAAAGAAAATGAAGATTTCTATTTGCATGTGTTTATAATGTATTATTGGTAAGTTAAATGGTTGCTGAGAAGTCTAGAATAGTTGTGTATTGTGTACTTTGGTTTAGGGTTATGGGTAATGTATAAGGCTTGAAAATGCCACTATGATTTGTATAAAGCTGTGATTTATGAAATTGTGTATATAGTGAGTATAAGGTGTATGGATTTATGGAATTATGCATTGCTTTAAGTTATGTATGGGATGTGTATATGATTATGAGTATGATAAGGTATTGTGGTTTGAGATTTGGATAAGGCTATTGAGTTATGGTATTGCACATGGATAGTGCGATTGTATGTGAATGTATTTTGGATTGAGTTTGGTTATGAAAGAAATGAAAAGGAAAGGAATAAGAAAGAAAAGAAAAAGAAAAAAATTATACCGGATTTAGAATGTCTTAAGGTTTCCAACGCGACAGTGATTTCTAAGATTTTGTTCACGGATGTCGGTACTTATATTTCAGTTCGAATGCATCGATTCGATTTGTGATTCGTGATCGTTTGTTTGGTTGTCTCCAAGCCAATTCGATTTGACTTTGTTTGTATGCTTCGCTTCCAAGTTGGCTGTCGATTCGTTAATGATTTGTTTCGCTTTGTGATCAATCGTTTATTTGTTCAGCCTCTTTGTGATTCGTTCCGTCTTCCATTTTTGGGTTGGGGCGCCGGTCTTCGGATCGGGTCCCAACACCTTGTCTCCACCATTCAGGCGCCATTGACGAAGAAACAAAGGCCGGCCTTGAATATGCCACGGACCTCGCTCTACCACAGATTGCTTACCCTGCTCAGGCGCAGACCGAACTAAGAAGTTGTTGGAGCTGGTTATCAAGATATCCTGAAGGCCAAACTCAGTCCATGCTTTCACCAAGGCACGATGTACCACCGGATAGGCCGGCGCTTACCCAGAAAGAAGCCGACTAACGTTGTGCGAAATTAAGAAGCACCTCGCTGTGCAAGCTCCCTTGCAGGAATAACATACACCTGGTTCTCCTTAATCTCTGGAGGGAAGAAAGATAGTTCCTGAGTCGCAAAGGGGACCCCCAGTTCCATCTTCCACAACTGACTTCCAGGAACGAGGTGAAACCAAAGGAGGGGGCTTCTGTGGAGGGTGGGGAGAAATGGCCGTTTCAGATGTTGGACGAATGGAAGGAGAATGAATCGAAAGGGGAAGGGAGGAATTTGGGGGGGGACGAAGAGATGGGACAGATAAGGGAGCATTAGGATTCGAGTTTTCTGAAGGGGAAGGGAGTAGTTTAAGGGGTGGCTGGGAAGGGCTCTGAGAAATAACAGAAGAAGAAGGGACTAGGGGCTGAGGGATCGGGGAAGAAGAAGAAGAAGCCATAGCTGAGATGGACAATCTCTGCCGTTTGGAAGCTCTCGTCGCCAGACTCTCACATCTCAGTCGTGAAATCAGGAAGAAAATAAGTTGGAAATCAATAGAGTATATTATAGACTGGCAAAACAAAAGGCCAAGAAAACTATCGCAGTGGCTAGAGTTGCATATGAGACTATGTATAGGGACTTGGATACGGTAATAGGAGCACAAAAGATTTTCAAGCTACCACGAGATAGGGCACGTAAGACGAAAGATTTAAACCGAGTTAGTTGTATACGTGATGAAGCAGGATAGGTCCTCACAGAGGCCCAAGCCATCAAGGGGCGATTGCAGAGATACTTCTATGGGCTGTTTAACATAAAGATAGTGGGCAACATAGAGTTAGGTGAACCCTCCATGTCGGGGCATGTCCCCACCAGGCACACCTGGGAAAGGGTCACGAGGGTTGAAATTACAAAGGTTATGCAAGGGATGGGGAGTGGAAGGGCCGTAGGACCGGACGAGATCCCTATAGAGGTATGAAAACGGATAGGAGTTATCGGTACTGAGTGATTAGCCCAACTCTTTAATGTGATCCTAGCGTCATCCAAAATGCCGGATGAATGGAGATTGAGTAGGTTGATCTCCTTATTCAAGGGCAAAGGGGACATCCAACAATGTCATAACTATAGAGGCATCAAATTACTAAGTCACACTATGAAGTTGTGGGAGAAGGTAATTGAAAAAAGGATCTAAAGAGTTGCCTCTGTTTAGGCCAACCAATTTGGATTTATGCCTAGTCGGTCCACAACATAAACAATGCATCTCCTTCGTAAACTTATGGAATGCTACAGGGAATGTAAACAGGATTTGCATATCGTTTTCATTGATTTGGAGAAGGCGTATAACCAGGTGCTGTGAGAACTCCTATAGAGGTGTTTGAAGGCAAAGGACATTCCTATGCCATCGTTAAAGTAATTAGGGACATGTATAAAGGAGCTTTTACGAGTGTAAGGATGATAGGAGGAGACACGGAAGCATTTTCTATCAGTTTTGGACTACATCAAGGTTCTACTTTAAGCCCTTTTTTATTCTCATTAGTGTTAGATGAACTTACCAAACATATATAAGGAGAGGTACTGTGGTGTATGTTATTTGCTGACGATATTGTCCTAGTAGATGAGACCAGAAAGGGGGTCAATTCCAAGCTAGAATGTTGGAGAGATACGTTAGAATCGAAAGGTTTTAGAATGAGCAGGTCTAAGATGGAATATTTAAAATGTAATTTTTCAGGAATCTAGAGGGTACATGAGGCGACCGTGGCAATTGGTGCTGATATCATACCATAGAGATCAAGTTTTAGATATCTCTGGTTTATCATTCAGAGCGATAGTAGTATAGATGCTGATGTAGTACAACGAATTGGATCTGATGGAGAAGTGCGTCATGGGGTTTATGTGACAAAAAGATTCCTGTAAAGCTTAAAGGAAAGCTTTACAAAACGGTGATCCGTCCAACTATGTTATATGGTGCAGATTGTTGGCCTGCCAAACGTCGACATATGAGACAATTGTTGGTAGCAAAAATGTGTATGCTTCGGTGGATGTGTGACATCACTAAAAGAGATAGGATCCGAAACCTAGTGGTTAGAGATAGACTATAGATAGCTAGTGTTGCCGACAAGTTGAGAGAGACTAGAATTAGGCGGTTCAGGCATGTGCACAAGAGGCCCTCTGATGTGTCGGTGTGAAGTTGTGAGAGTATAACCCTTAGTGAATACAAGAGGAGAAGAGGGAGGCCTTACAAGACCTAGAAGGAAGTGATCAAGAAGGATTTGTCTGAATTGGATTTGGATGAGGCAGTGGCTAGGAATAGGAGAGTACGGCATGATCGGATAAAGGTAAGCAATTAACTTTTAAAGTTCACCGCAATAGTATAGTAGTTATTTGGAGATGGTACTCGTAGTACGCAGCTTAGGGCGTAGGTAGCTCACCCAAATGTCCTTTCTCCTTTTTTCTAAGTGTGGACCTTGAACAAGGCTTACGGGCATTACTACTTGGGCCCTCCGGACAGGTGTATAGGGCCAGAAGGATTGGTAAACCTTCAGGGTATCTGAGCAAGGACTCCTTAATGTAATGAAAAAAGAGGTGCGTCAGTCGTTGACGCTTATCGGGCACGCGTGGACCTAGACCCTATCAGGTATACCCAGTATTTTCACGAATTTGTGTACTGCGTGTAAATTTTATTTACTTAATATTTTTACTATGATAGTTGTGCCTTTTCTTTTAGTAACATGCATCACCCTTATTATTGTCTCATTTGCATGTGGTTCTACTGGAAACAGCCTCTCTACTATGTAAGGGTAAAGCTACATACTATCAGACCTCCCCAGACCCTGCTTCATTGCGGGACTCTAGACTAGGTGATGATTATGATGATGACATATTAGTTCACCACTCATCAAGATTATGATCCATAATAAACGAATGCTTAATTTGTATGTTTTAATATTAAAGTAACGGCCCACTTTATTCTTGAAAACATACTTAATTCCAGATTCATTTAATAGTGTCATTACCGATAGTCAACTACTATCATGATATGAAACTCACCATTGCCTTTAAGTAAGCTCCTTTACTTATGTGGAGATAAATTACAACACTACAGTCTAAACCATAATCAAGCGACCAACTTAATTATTCAATTGTGATTCCATTAATTTAGATTCTTATAATATACATGTTTCTCATACATCTCTATGTATATGTATATTACTTACAAAAGAATCTTGGTACCTTTTGACTAGATATATAATGATCACACAAATAAAACCAAACTCTTTTGTTTTATTAATAATAAATATTTTCATTACAAAACTGTAACTGAAGAAGATAAAGTTACTTGTAAATACACTTGCTTTCCAGGGCATTATAATTACATAACTCCAACACCTTTGATAGATTTATTAGATGGTTTAGGAACTAGAAACCAAAATTTATTCCTTGTAAATTGGTTTAATTCCTCTTGCTTAGCTAAAATCCAAGCTTTGTCTTGAAGAGCTTCATCAATTTTTTAGGTTCTAATTCAAAAACAAAAGCTACATTTGCATCTCTTCTAAATTTAGACCTAGTTCTCACTCCTTCTGATGTTTCTCCTATAATCAAGTTTTCTTGGTGAAAAGATTTATACTTCCAGTCTTTTCTTAGACTAAAATTTTCAAAAATATCTTCTACCTTATCAGGTGGATCGTCTGGTGGTGACATGTCTAGATTATTAACTAAAGAAGTAGATAGTGTTTCATCATCAAAATCGTCTCTTCTATTTAGATGAGAATCATTATAAAATTTTACATGCATAGACTCTTAAACAGATTTAGAAATAAGATTATAAACTCTATAAGCTTTAGAACTAATTAAATATCCTAGAAAAATTCCTGGATTGATCTTAGAACCAAATTTATCTAACTCTTTTGTATTCAATATAGTACATTTGCAACCAAAAGGATGGAAGTAAGATATATTTGGCCTTCTTCCTTTCCATAATTCATATGGAGTTTTATTTAAAATAGGTCTAAAAACTACTCTATTTTGAACATAACAAGTTCTATTTATAGCATCTGCCCAGAAATACTTAGAAAGATTTATTTCACATAGCATAGTCCTTGCATTTCCTGAATCGTCCTGTTCTCTCTCTACAACTCCATTTTGTTGAGGAGTTCTAGGAGCAGAGAAATTATGAAAAATTCTATTCTCTTCATAAAATATTTTGAATTTTTTATTTTCAAATTCTCCACCAGATCACTCCTAATTTCGGTAATAGAAATTCCTTTTTTATTTTGTAACTTTTTGGATAAAACTTTAAAAAATTTAAGAGATTCATCTTTATGTGATAAAAATTATTATATCCAACAAAATCTAGTGAAGTCATCAACGATTACGAGACCATACTTTCTTCCACCTAGACTTAATGTTCTGGTTCGACCAAACAAATCTATATGTAACAGCTCTAGAGGTCTAGATAAAGTTACAATATTTTTAGACAAAAAAGATGTTTTAACTTGTTTTCCTTTTTGACAACTCTCACAAAAGAAATCTTTGTTAAAAACTTATCTTTGGTAATCCTCTTACCAAATCATGTCTAACTAACTTGGAAATATGTTTAAAACTAACATGACCCAACTTTTTTGTGCCAAATCAGTTTTTCCTCATCTTTTGATATAAAACATGAAATATTTTGACTTTTCAAATCATCTAAGTTAATTTTATAGAGATTATTTCATCTCTTAACATAAAAGAATATGGAACCGCCCTTGTTTTTTACTACACAAGAGTTTTGATTAAAGGATACTTCAAAACCATAATCACATAATTGACTTACGCTAATTATATTATGCTTTAAGCCTTCAATTAGTAAAATATTATCAATAAACGAAAAGGAATCTTTACCAATTTTGCCGGTTCCAAATATTTTGCCCTACTAGTTGTCTCCAAAAGTTGCTAATCCTCCTTGCTTATGTTGGAGGGCTAGGAACATAGACCTTCTTTCCGTCATATGTCGCGAGCAACCACTATCCAAGTACCATTGACAATGATTGCTTTTTCCAAGAAAGGAGATCTACAGTATATATTATATCTTTCTTAGCTACCCATATTTTCTTAGGTCCTTTGGGGTTGGGCTTACAGTTTTTCATCGAATAATAAGAATATTGTTTCTTTTTCTTTCTATTAGGAACAAAACTCTTATTATGAAGAACATTACTATTATTAAAACCTAAATCGCTCTTATCATTTGGATGTCTATATCTTCCAATCATATCATTCATCCTTTTTGTACTTTTTGTAAATGTTGATAAATCTGCTAAGAGACTGTTAATCCTTTGTTTTAGTTGATTAATTTCCTTAGATCTATCTACAGTTACTTTTTTTTCATATCGTCTACTTGTTTCTTAAGGAAAATGTTTTCTTTTTTTAAAAGTTCTTTGTTCTTCAAATTTTTAGCAAATTTCTTTTTCAATAACCTATATTGTTTTAAAATAACATGTGAATCTTCTAATAATCCTATGACTAGGGATGATTTAGATAATGACATAATTGCACATGATAGGAATCTCAGTAGTGTGATCACATCATAATTTCCTTCATGCTATGTCACATCATAATATATCATAGACCTCATTAATTTGATTACAGATCTATATCAGTTCATAAATAATGAACAACAAATTAATGAAATATGCCTTTCTTTATTTATTCATAAAGACTGTACACAAATTTGTACAAAATGCACTAAAGGCGATTGCCTTTAGGGCACTACTCTAACAATCTCTCACTTGACCTAAAGCCAATCGCCTTGATATCTAATACCATAAGTAGTACATGAGAATCAAAACTCTTTTGTGACAATGGCTTCGTCAGCAGATCGCAATATTACGCTCGGTGGGAACTCTCTCGATCTGGACATCACCACCGTCTATGATCTCCTTATCAAATGATATCTGCGAGTGCGTGTTTGGATCGTTGATGAGACCTTGGTTCCTTCGCTGCTTAATAGCCCCATTGTTGTCACAATACAACTGTATGGGCCCATCAACGCTAGGAACCACACCAAGTTGATAATGAACTTCTTGATCCAAACGGCTTCCTTTCTTTGCTTGAAGCGGCAATGTACTCTGTCTCGGTTGTTGAATCGACGATCGTCTCTTGTTTGGAACTCTTCCAATCGGCCCCACCGTTCGATGTGAATACATAACCTGATTGGGATTTGGAATCATCCTTATCGATTGAAAGCGGCATCTGTATAACCGCCACTTGGAGATCTCCATCCCATATATCAAGAAAACATCCTTAGTCCTTCGTAAGTACTTAAGCATATTCTCGTGACCACCCGGTGACCCTCACCAGATCCGATTGGTATCGCTCGTAACACTTAGAGCATATGATACATCGGGTCTCGTATATAGCATAGCATACATGATAGATCCTACCGCTGATGCATACGGGTCATATTCATGCGCATCCTCTCATCTTGTGTCTTAGGACACATAGATTTCGAGTGTTATCCCATGAGTCACGGAAGGTACCCTCTCTTGGATTGCTCCATGCTAAACCTCTTTAGCATCTTGTCTATGTACGTTGATTGTGAAAGACCAAGCAACCTTTTTGATCTATCTCTATAGATCCTTATCCCAAGGATATAAGTTGCTTCACCAAGGTCTTTCATGGTAAATTATTTGGACAACCAAATCTTGGTGATTAGAAGATAGAGACATCGTTTCCTAGTAATAATATGTCATCCACATATAGCACAAGGAATACGATTGCAATCCCATTGACCTTCTTATACACACAGTATTCATCCAAATTTTGTGAGAAACCAAACTCTTTGATTATCTCATCAAAACGGATATTCCAACTCCTGGATGCTTGCTTCAATCCATAGATGGATTTCTGAAGCTTGCATACCATTTCGCCATCATAGGAGGTGAAGCCCTCAGGTTGTGTCATATACACATCCTCAGCCAGATTTCCATTTAGGAAAGCTGTCTTCACATCCATTTGCCATATCTCATAATCATAATGAGTGGCAATGGCTAGGAGTATTTTAATGGATTTAAGCATTGCTACTGGGCTGAAGGTCTCGTCGTAGTCAACTCCTTGTCTTTGACGAAAACCTTTAGCCACAAGCCTTGCTTTATAGGTAATTACATTACCATCCATGTCGGTTTTCTTCGTAAAAACCCATTTGCACCCTATGGGTTTGATTCCTTCGGGTGCCCCAACCAAAGTCCATACTTGGTTTTCATACATGGAATCCATTTCGGCCTTCATGGCATGAAGCCATTTCTCAGACTCTGAACGGTGGTAGGCTCATCATCTTCTATGAGCAATACGTCATCCTGTTCATTCACGAGAAATCCATATCTCTCGGGAAAAGAGCGTATCCTACGTGACCTACGAACTTCGTGTGTTGTAGAAGGTTGAACTGTTACTTCATCTGTATGAGTTCGATTTGAGTTCGAGCATTGATCTGCGTCGTCGCGCATCTTGAACTTCTTCAAGCTCAATTTTGCTCCCACTGTCTTCTTGTAAAAGAAACTCTTTCTCTAAAAAGACAGCATGCTTTGAAACAAACACCTTTTGTTCTTCCAAGAAGGTAAAATTGATATCCCATTGTTTCTTTAGGATATCCTACTAACAAACACTTGTCGATTTTTCATCAAGTTTATCCGACCGAGTCCGCTTCACATAAGCGGACAGCCCCAAACTTTCAAATGAGTAAGATAGGGTCTTTGTTAGTCCACATCTCATATGGAGTAACATCAATCTTTGATGGAACTCTGTTTAGCAAGTAAACAAATTGTCTCGATTGCATACCCCAAAAGGATTTTGGTAACTTTGCAAAGCCCATCATTGATCGTACCATGTCTAACAAGGTTCGATTTCTCCTTCTCGCCACACCATTATCTTTGTGGTGTGTAAAGAGGAGTCCATTGAGATAAAATCCCATTATCTCTGAGATAATCCAAAAACTCTTGGTCTAAGTATTCCTCACCACGATCAGATCGTAATGTCTTGATACTTTTCCCAAGTTGGTTTTCTACTTCATTTATGAATTGTTTGAACTTTTCAAATGCTTCAGATTTGTATCTCATCAGATACAAGTACCCATATCGAGAATAGTCATCGATAAAGGTTATGAAGTAAAGATAACCACTTCTAGCATGGATGGACATCGGACCACATACATCTGAATGTATTAGGTCTAATACTCCAGTCGCTCGTTCACCCTTTCCCTTAAAGGGTAACTTAGTCATCTTGCCTAATAAACAAGATTCGCATGTGTCATATGATTCATAATCAAATAACCCTAAACTACCACTCTTTTGGAGCTTAGCTATCGTCTCTCATTTATATGGCCAAGCGACAATGCCATAAGTAAGTTGATTTTAAATTATCTCGTTTATATCTTTTCGTGTCATTGACATTCATAATTGGATGTGACATATCTAATATGTAAATTCCATTGCATAAAGTACCAGCACCATAAAGCATTCCATTCAAACTAATAGAACAACCATTGTTACTAAAAGTCAAATGGAAACCAAATCTATTTAAACAAGAAATGATAATATGTTCTTTGTTAATACAGTACAAAATAACAATCATCCAATTTAATTACAAGCCATTTGGGAGTGACAAAAAGTAAGTGCCTACGGCTAATGCAAAGAACTCTTGCTCCATTTCCCACACGCAGTCTATCTCTCCTTCACGAGCCGCTCATCGTCCACGAGGCCTCAGATATCATTGCATATGTGTGAGCCACAACCGTATCTAATACCCATATGTTATGATCAGAAATAGTATTAACCTCAATGACAAACATACCGAAGAAGTCGAGGCATCGATGCCTTTTACCTTCAGTTCCTCCAGATAGACTTCTGATTTAAGCTTCCAAAGTGACCGGTCTTGCCACAATGGAAGCAAGTTCCTTTAGTGCGATCTCTTTGGTTTTCTTCTTGGCTACACTTCCTTTTGGTTTCTTAGACCTTTTCTTCTTCATTTCTTTTTCTTTGAACCGTAAGAAGAGTCCACCATCGAGACTTGCTTGCTATCCTTCTTGATAGCTTGCTCTACTGTCTTGAGCATATTGATCAACTCAGGGATTGTTGTGGATACTTGGTTCATCCGATAGCTTAACACAAACTGTGAATAACTATCAGACAATCCAACCAGAATTAAGTCAATACTTAATTCATAATCCATGACAAAACCTAAGATGGCCAATCTCTCAATATACCCATTCATCTTCAGTGCATATTGCACTGCAGATGAACCTGTAGTCATCTTAGTAGTGAAGAGTAGCCTCGAGGTCTCGAACCTTTCAGACCGAGCTTGCTCATCAAATAGCTCCCTAAGAAGAAACACTATGGTATGAGCATCCATAGACTCATGCTGCTTCTGCAGCTCTGGTGACATCGAGGCAAGCATGATGCAGGTAGCCATGTCACTGTCTTTAAGATGCTTTCGATATGCTTTCTGATCCTCATCAGAAACATCAGCAGTAGGTGGATCAGGAAGTGGAACATTTAGGATATATCCCAGTTCCTCAGACCTCAGAACAATTCTCAGATTTCTCAGCCAATCGAGAAAATTTGGTCCAGTTAACTTGTTGGATTCTATAAGCGAGCGCAAGTTCACAGTTGAACTCATCTTCAATAACCTAAAGGGAAAAGAGAGAAAGAATGTTAGAATAGAATTACTTGCATGATCATAAGGACTTGCATGACATGCATATGGCTCCCACTAGTTTCAAAGAATCCATAACCCTCAGTACGAATCCAAGAAACATTATAAAATAATGTCCTAGTGGGTCGATATCTGACATTCCTAAAAATGACCTTGGGTTTGCCCAACAAGCCACCTTAGTTCAATCGGTAGGTATCGATCATACCAATTGCATCATAGATAGATATCCGACATTCCTAAAATGACCTTGGGTTTGCCCAACAAGCCACCTTAGTTCAATCGGCAGGTATCAATCATACCATTTCCATCTTAGGTGCAACTATCGACTAGTGCTATCAACTTTTGATGTATGCACACATTGGGTTATCAACTCTTGATGCGTGTACATCGATGTACACTACCCAATTTCGCCTCTGTCCACGTTGACCTTGAGTTTGCTCAACAAATCAACGCTTCTAGTGAAAACCCACCCATTAATCCGAAAATCTCATTTTCTATGGTTCAACATATCCAGATAGAGTGAGCTTGGGTTTGCCCAACAACCCAACTCTATAAGAACTCTGGTTCTCCCATATTAATGGAAGGCGTTAGTTTTCATATGATTTGAGGTTTTCGGTCTCATCATCTTCTTCTCCAAGCCGTAGGATTATAGTCACTATGACTATATGGAATGATTTAGGCATATGATCAATCACATTGAGTTTATACCTAAAATCATCCATCATCCCTCCTTTGCATGTTATAAGTCGACTTGTGTATGTATAAGTCCACTTATGCCTCTAATGTAAGTCGACTTATGCATGTGTAAGTCGACTTATGCAATCAGATACTAACAAGTCGACTTGTACCATTGTGCAAGTCGACTTATCGCGCTGAAGCAACAAACAAGTCGAGTTATGAACGATAAGTCGACTTGTGCAGTTGGAATTGCTATCTTAATTGGCTAATTTCTCAATTCGTATAGTTCAAATTCACAATACCAAGTCTAATAAACTTTAACTTGATATACCAATGAAACACTTTCATTGTTGCTTACCATATATAGTCAAACTATATATGAAGAATTTGAAATCGGTGAATATACTGTTATTCACTTGGATCTCCAAATAATTCGAGAATATCAAATTATCACCCTAAGTATCTCTAGGTAGTCTACACTTTGTCAAGACTACTTCGGCACCTGTCACAAAATTTGTGACGGCCAAAACAATCAAGATAAGGGAATATACTAACGAGACGCTAATGAGACACATTTGACATCCTAAATTGTTTGGAAACCCGATTTCAAGAAAATCATTTAGGCAAGCATACAACATCAATGTAACACATTTTTAATCACATTAAAAATGATCCAAGGCATTGGAACTGAAAATTACACAATTTCTTAGTTCAAACAAAACAACTCCAGGAATTTTCTCAAAACTGCCAAGTTCTATGTTTTGCTTGAAAAACCCATTGAAACAATTTCAATAAATTCTGAGAAAATTACAGAGGTCACTAAATGTTCCTAAAATTCTCCATGAATATTTTCAGGATTTATTTCCATCAAAAACTCATTCAACCTCAGCAACAAAGCCAATACAAAATCTGTGTTCCTTAACACAGCTATTCCCAGCAGCACACAATAAATTCTCAAATAAATAGTAAATCACCTCGAAAACATTTTTCCATCCACATAGACATTTATAAACATCTTAGGGACATGTAGGTCAAAGAAAATCCGAAAAACCATTTTTCTACAATTTATTCTCGAATTTATAAGCATGCATGTTCAGTGAATGTGCACAAAGACAGCACCCAGCACATTAGGGAATAAATTAGCAAAAACATATCAAATCACATTAATAAATTCCGGGCTTCCACAGACATATGCAACAACATCTTGTGAACATATCTGGGCAAGAAAATTTCGAAAAATATATCTCATACTGAATTCGAAATTCAACACATACAACATGCATCATCATCACAAGCTATAACAACTCCGACCTAGTCATGGTTTCGTTGTTATATACGACACAAGTGGCTCTGATACCACTGTAGGAAAATCCCGGTGTGAGCATCACATGCCCACGGTGCGGAAAACAAAAATTTTTGTTCCGGGACCTTCCCGAAAGCCAGGATCTATGTGTATATATATAACAAACTCAAACCGAACGACCAAAGAAGACCGTCTCTAACGGTATCCACGCAGAGATCGGAGAACCTAACCGGGACAAATCCTTTGACCCGGGAATAGCTAGAACAAATTAAAGACTGCTAGATCTTACCTTTGTTATATGGAGAGCTTGGAAAAACACGATGGAGGAGCTTGAGAAGTGATGATCTTGATGAAAGATGAAGAAGAGATCAAAGCCTTAGGATTTTAGAAATTCTTTCTCAAAACCCACGATGATCTCCTCCTTTTATTTCTCCATATACCTTTCTCAAAGATGAAGAAAAATGAGCATCGTATGCTCTCTCTTCCTTCACCAACGAGCATCACCTTTCTTCCTTTATCTTTTGTCATTTAGTCATTTAAAGACTTTGGTGACAAGGCATGAAAGGAGAAGCTTCTAATGCTTCTTCCTTTCCTCCTTTCCACGTACACAACTTATATATATATATTAATTAATTATTTAATTAATTAATCATATATATATATATATGTATATATATTACTGAAGTGGTCCAGTCATACTGGGGTCGGTCCTACCGGGTCCCGGTATGGGAAAAATCCCCGAAAACCTTTTTCAGCAATATCGATGTCGCGATCTCATCGGGACATATCTCGATCTCATCGGGATCCATTTAATCCGATTGCTCTCCATATATTGGAACTCTGTCCAAAACTATTTTACGAGTTCTCCGAGACACTCTATGCGTGTGACTCATTAGGTTTCCGGTTATGTTGGCCACTTAGATTAACACTTAATCTAAGCAAGTCATGAGCGGTATCTAGCAACACATCATGACCCCAATTGACCGGAAAGTAATTGGTTTGACGAATGAATATATATTCATCATGGACCATATCACGAACCTTTCCATAGACAATTACCGTGCAATTCGTCCTTTCACCATCCTATACCCCACTTGGTTATGAGTATGGGCAATGTAAACTCTCACTAGATCGACTACGCCAAATCTAGTCCAAGTGATTTCAGTTCTTGTCACGGGACTCATTACTTTATATGTCATCAAGACACTCTTCACGACATACATACTCCGCCGAGATTTCTAAGTAATGACCCCGACAAGAGGTCATGGGTATCATCTTCGCTATCACGTAAGTGGTGAATCCTCTATTGGCTACTCAATTACCTTGAATACCTCAAACTGCACCCAAGCACCACCCTATGAGCGACCTCTCAAGGCAACAAGGAATAGAGTCAGCACGTAATCAAGATATCAAGATATCCTTGAGCACCTCAAGTCTAAGGATACTTGCACCATTGCTATGATGAGATTATCAGCGACATTAGAATAGGACATCCATGTGATGATCTCATGGCAGTCATCCAATGTACTTACTACCTCTAGTAAGCATCCACATCTCAACCCTAAATATCTCATATTTACGGTTTCGAGATCCACCGCTGATCAAATCAAGGAGCTTGAGATGTGCTAGTCTTTCCGGACACTAGATGTCGAGCCTCAATAATCTTATGACTAGGATGATTTAGATAATGACATAATTGCACATGATAGGAATCTCGATAGTGTGATCACATCATAATTTCCTTCATGCTATGTCATATATCATGGACTTCATTAATTTGATTACAGATCTATATCGGTTCATAAATAATGAACAACAAATTAATGAAATATGTCTTTCTTTATTTATTCATAAAGGCGTACACAAATTTGTACAAAATGCGCTAAAGGCGATTGCCTTTAGGGCACTACTCTAACAATCTCCCACTTGACCTAAAGCCAATCGCCTTGATATCTAATACCATAGGCGAGTACATGAGAATCAAAACTCTTTTGTGACAATGGCTTCGTCAACGGATCAGCAATATTCTGCTCGGTGGGAACTCTCTCGATCTGGACATCACCACGTCCTATGATCTCCCTTATCAAATGATATCTGCGGAGTACGTGTTTGGATCGTTGATGAGACCTTGGTTCCTTCGCCTGCGCAATAGCCCCATTGTTGTCACAATACAACTGTATGGGCCCATCACTGCTAGGAACCACACCAAGTTCAGTAATGAACTTCTTGATCCAAACGGCTTCCTTTGCTGCTTCTGAAGCGGCAATGTACTCTGCCTCGGTTGTTGAATCGGCAGTCGTCTCTTGTTTGGAACTCTTCCAACTGACTGCCCCACCGTTCAGTGTGAATACATAACCTGATTGGGATTTGGAATCATCCTTATCATATTGAAAACTGGCATCTGTATACCCGCTCACTTGGAGATCTTCATCCCCATATATCAAGAAAACATCCTTAGTCCTTCGTAAGTACTTAAGGATATTCTTGACAGCCACCCAGTGACCCTCACCAGGATCCGATTGGTATCTGCTCGTAACACTTAGAGCATATGATACATCGGGTCTCGTACATAGCATAGCATACATGATAGAACCTACCACTGATGCATACGGGATCATATTCATGCGCATCCTCTCATCTTGTGTCTTAGGACACATAGATTTTGAGAGTGTTATCCCATGAGTCACGGGAAGGTACCCTCTCTTGGATTGCTCCATGCTAAACCTCTTTAGCATCTTGTCTATGTACGTTGATTGTGAAAGACCAAGCAACCTTTTTTATCTATCTCTATATATCCTTATCCTAAGGATATAAGTTGCTTCACCAAGGTCTTTCATGGCAAATTGTTTGGACAACCAAATCTTGACTGATTGCAGCATAGAGACATCGTTTCCTAGTAATAATATGTCATCCACATATAGCACAAGGAATACGATTGCAATCCCATTGACCTTCTTATACACACAGTATTCATCCGAATTTTGTGAGAAACCAAACTCTTTGATTACCTCATCAAAACGGATATTCCAACTCCTGGATGCTTGCTTCAATCCATAGATGGATTTCTGAAGCTTGCATACCATTTCACCATCATAGGAGGTGAAGCCCTCAGGTTGTGTCATATACACATCCTCAGCCAGATTTCCATTTAGGAAAGCTGTCTTCACATCCATTTGTCATATCTCATAATCATAATGAGTGGCAATGGCTAGGAGTATTCTAATGGATTTAAGCATTGCTACTGGGCTGAAGGTCTCGTCGTAGTCAATTCCTTGTCTTTGACGAAAACCTTTAGCCACAAGCCTTGCTTTATAGGTAATTACATTACCATCCATGTCGGTTTTCTTCTTGAAAACCCATTTGCACCCTATGGGTTTGATTCCTTCGAGTGCCCCAACCAAAGTCCATACTTGGTTTTCATACATGGAATCCATTTCGGCCTTCATGGCATGAAGCCATTTCTCAGACTCTGAACTCTTCAGAACCTCTTCATATGTGATAGGCTCATCATCTTCTATGAGCAATACGTCATCCTGTTCATTCATGAGAAATCCATATCTCTCGGGAACAGAGCGTATCTTACGTGACCTACGAACTTCGTATGTTGTAGAAGGTTGAACTGTTACTTCATCTGTATGAGTCACAGCTTTAGGTTCAGGCTTAGTCTGCGTCATTCACAGTATCTTGAACTTCTTCAAGCTCAATTTTGCTCCCTTGCCTTCTTGTAAAAGAAACTCTTTCTCTAAAAGACAGCATGCTTTGAAACAAACACCTTTTGTTCTTGACAAGGTAGAATTGATATCCCATTGTTTCTTTAGGATATCCTACGAACAAACACTTGTCAGATTTTTCATCAAGTTTATCTGACTGAGTCCGCTTCACATAAGCAGGACAGCCCCAAACTTTCAAATGAGTAAGATAGTGTCTTTTGTTAGTCCACATCTCATATGGAGTAACATCAACTGCTTTGATGGAACTCGCTTAACAAGTAAACAATTTGTCTCGATTGCATACCCCCAAAAGGATTTTGGTAACTTTGCAAAGCCCATCATTGATCGTACCATGTCTAACAAGGTTCGATTTCTCCTTTCTGCCACAACCATTATCTGTGGTGTGTAAGGAGGAGTCCATTGAGATAAAATCCCATTATCTCTGAGATAATCCAAAAACTCTTGGTCTAAGTATTCCTCACCACGATCAGATCGTAATGTCTTGATACTTTTCCCAAGTTGGTTTTCTACTTCATTTCTGAATTGTTTGAACTTTTCAAATGCTTTAGATTTGTATCTCATCAGATACAAGTACCCATATCGAGAATAGTCATCGATAAAGGTTATGAAGTAAAGATAACCACTTCTAGCATGGATGGACATCGGACCACATACATCTGAATGTATTAGGTCTAATACTCCAGTCGCTCGTTCACCCTTTCCCTTAAAGGGTAACTTAGTCATCTTGCCTAATAAACAAGATTCGCATGTGTCATATGATTCATAATCAAATAACCCTAAACTACCACTCTTTTGGAGCTTAGCTATGCGTCTCTCATTTATATGGCCAAGGCGACAATGCCATAAGTAAGTTGATTTTAAATTATCTCGTTTATATCTTTTCGTGTCATTGACATTCATAATTGGATGTGACATATCTAATATGTAAATTCCATTGCATAAAGTACCAGCACCATAAAGCATTCCATTCAAACTAATAGAACAACCATTGTTACTAAAAGTCAAATGGAAACCAGCTCTATTTAAACAAGAAACAGACAATATGTTCTTTGTTAATACAGGTACAAAATAACAATCATCCAATTTAATTACAAGCCCACCGGGAGTGACAAAAGTAAGTGCCTACGGCTAATGCAACAACTCTTGCTTCATTTCCCACACGCAGTCTATCTCTCCTTCATGAGTCGCATCTCATCGTCCACGAGGGCCTCAGATATCATTGCATATGTGTGAGCCACAACCGTATCTAATACCCATATGTTATGATCGAAGCAAGATAACCTCAATGACAAACATACCGAAGAAGTCGAGGCATCGATGCCTTTTTCGCTTCAGTTCCTCCAGATAGACTTCTGAGCCCGCTTCTAGTGACCGGTCTTGCCACAATGGAAGCAAGTTCCTTTTAGTGCGATCTCTTTGGTTTCTTCTTCGCTGCACTTCCTTTTGGTTTCTTAGACCTTTTCTTCTTACATTTCTTTTCTTTGAACCGGAAGAAGAGTCCACCATCGACACTTGCTTACTATCCTTCTTGATAGCTTGCTCATTGTCTTGAGCATATTGATCAACTCGAGGATTGTTGTGGATACTTGGTTCATCCGATAGTTTAACACAAACCGTGAATAACTATCGACAATCCAACCGTAATTAAGTCAATACTTAATTCATAATCCATGACAAAACCTAAGACGGCCAATCTCTCAATATACCCATTCATCTTGATGCATATTGCTGCGCAGATGAACACGAGTCATCTTAGTAGTGAAGAGTAGCCTCGAGGTCTCAAACCTTTCGCACCGAGCTTGCTCATCAAACGACTCCTAAGATGAAACACTATGGTATGAGCATCCATAGACTCACGCCGCTTCGCAGCTCTGGTGACATCGAGGCAAGCATGATGCGGTAGCCATGTCACTTGTCTTTAAGATGCTTGATATGCTTCCCGATCCTCATCGAAGCATCGCAGTAGGCGGATCAGGAAGTGGAACATCTAGGATATATCCCAGTTCCTCAGACCTGAGAACAATTCTCAGATTTCTCAGCCAATCGAGAAAATTTGGTCCAGTTAACTTGTTGGATTCCATAAGCGAGCGCAAGTTCACACTTGAAGTCATCTTCAATAACCTAAAGGGAAAAGAGAGAAAGAATGTTAGAATAGAATTACATGCATGATCATAAGGACTTGCATGACATGCATATGGCTCCCACTAGTTTCAAAGAATCCATAACCCTTAGTACGAATCCAAGAAACATTATAAAATAATGTCCTAGTGGGTCGATATCCGACATTCCTAAAAATGACCTTGGGTTTGCCCAACAAGCCACCTTAGTTCAATCGGTAGGTATCGATCATACCAATTGCATCATAGATAGATATCCGACATTCCTAAAATGACCTTGGGTTTGCCCAACAAGCCACCTTAGTTCAATTGGCAGGTGTCAATCATACCATTTCCATCTTAGGTGCAACTATCGACTAGTGCTATCAACTTTTGATGTATGCACACACATTGGGTTATCAACTCTTGATGCGTGTACATCTGATGTACATTACCCAATTTCGCCTCTGTCCACGTTGACCTTGAGTTTGCTCAACAAATCAACGCTTCTAGTGAAAACCGACCCATTAATCCGAAAATCTCATTTTCTATGGTTCGAACATATCCGTATAGAGTGAGCTTGGGTTTGCCCAACAACCCAACTCTATAAGAACTCTGGTTCTCCCCATATTAATGGAAGGCGTTAGTTTTCATATGATTTGAGGGTTTTCAGGTCTCATCTTCTTCTTCTTCAAGCCGTAGGATTATAATCACTATGACTATATGGAATGATTTAGGGCATATGATCAATCACATTGAGTTTATACCTAAAATCATCCATCATCCCTCCTTTGCATGTTATAAGTCGACTTGTGTATGTATAAGTCGACTTATGCCTCGTAAGTCGACTTATGCATGTGTAAGTCGACTTATGCAATCAGATGCTAACAAGTCGACTTGTACCATTGTGTGAGTCGACTTTACGCATCTGATGCAACAAACAAGTCGAGTTATGAGCGTATAAGTCGACTTGTGCAGTTGGAATTGCTATCTTAATTGGCTAATTTCTCAATTCGTATAGTTCAAATTCACAATACCAAGTCTAATACACTTTAACTTGATATACCAATGAAACACTTTCATTGTTGCTTACCATATATAGTCAAACTATATATGAAGAATTTGAAATCGGTGAATATACTGTTATTCACTTGGATCTCCAAATAATTCGAGAATATCAAATTATCAAACTAAGTATCTCTAGGTAGTCTACACTTTATCAAGACTACTTCGGCACTGGTCACAAAATTTGTGACGGCCAAAACAATCAAGATAAGGGAATATACTAACGAGACGCTAATGAGACACATTTGACATTCGAAAATTATTTAGAAACCTAATTTCAAAAAATTCATTTAGGCAAGCATACAACATCAATGTAACACATTTTTAATCACATTAAAAATGATCCAAGGCATTGGAACTGAAAATTACACAATTTCTTAGTTCAAACAAAACAACTCCAGCAATTTTCTCAAAACTGCCAAGTTCTATATTTTGCTTGAAAAACCCATTGAAACAATTTCAATAAATTCTGAGAAAATTACAGAGGTCACTAAATGTTCCCAAAATGCTCCACGAATTTTTCAGGATTTATTTCCATCAAAAACTCATTCAACCTCAGCAACAAAGCCAATACAAAATCTGTGTTCCTTAACACAGCTATTCCCAGCAGCACACAATAAATTCTCAAATAAATAGTAAATCAACTTGAAAATATTTTTCCATCCACATAGACATTCATAAACATCTTAGGGACATGTAGGTGAAAGAAAATCCGAAAAACCATTTTTCTACAATTTATTCTCGAATTTATAAGCATGCCTATTCAGTGAATGTGCACAAAGACAGCACCCAGCACATTAGGGAATAAATTAGCAAAATATATCAAATCACATTGATAAATTCCGAGCTTCCACAGACATATGCAACAACATCTTGTGAACATATCTAGGCAAGAAAATTTTGAAAACTATATCTCATACTGAATTCGAAATTCAACACATACAACATGCATCATCATCACAAGCTATAACAACTCCGACCTAGTCATGGTTTCGTTGTTATATACGACACAAGTGGCTCTGATACCACTGTAAGAAAATCCCGGTGTGAGCATCACATGCCCACGGTGCGGAAAACAAAAATTTTTGTTTCGGGACCTTCACGAAAGCCAGGATCCATGTGTATATATATAACAAACTCAAACCGAACGACCAAAGAAGACCGTCTCTAACGGTATCCACGCAGAGATCGGAGAACCTAACCGGGACAAATCCTTTGACCCGGGAATAGCTAGAACAAATTAAAGACTGCTAGATCTTACCTTTGTTCTATGGAAAGCTTGGAGAAACACGATGGAGGAGCTTGAGAAGTGATGATCTTGATGAAAGATGAAGAAGAGATCAAAGCCTTAGGATTTTAGAAATTCTTTCTCAAAACCCACGATGATCTCCTCCTTTTATTTCTCCATATACCTTTCTCAAAGATGAAGAAAAATGAGCATCGTATGCTCTCTCTTCCTTCACCAACAAGCATCACCTTTCTTCCTTTATCTTTTGTCATTTAGTCATTTAATGACTTTGGTGACAAGGCATGAAAAGAGAAGCTTCTAATGCTTCTTCCTTTCCTCCTTTCCACGTACACAACTTATATATATATATTAATTAATTATTTAATTAATTAATCATATATATATATGTATATATATTACTGAAGTGGTCCAGTCACACTGGGGTCGGTCCTACCGGTCTACCGGGTCCCGGTATGGGAAAAACTCCCGGAAACTTTTTTCAGCAATATCGATGTCGCGATCTCATCGGGACATATTTCGATCTCATCGGGATCCATTTAATCCGATTGCTCTCCATATATTGGAACTCTGTCCAAAACTATTTTACGAGTTCTCCGAGACACTCTTATGCGTGTGACCCATTAGGTTCCCGATTATGTTGGCCACTTAGATTAACACTTAATCTAAGCTAGTCATGAAGCGATATCTAGCAACACATCATGACCCCAATTGACGGAAAGTAATTGGTTTGACGAATGAATATATATTCATCATGGACCATATCACGAACCTTTCCATAGACAATTCCGTGCAATTAGTCCTTTCACCATCCTATACCCCACTTGGTTATGAGTATGGGCAATGTGTCAACTCTCACTAGATCGACTACGCCAAATCTAGTTCAAGTGATTTCAGTTCTTGTCACGGGACTCATTACTTTATATGTCACTGAAGACACTCTTCACGACATACATACTCCGGCCAGAGATTTCTAAGTAATGACCCTGACAAGAGGCCATGGGTATCATCTTCTGCTATCACAGAAGTGGTGAATCCTCTATTGGCTACTCAATTACCTTCGAATACCTCAAGCGTACCCAAGCACCACCCTATGAGCGACCTCTCGTAAGGCAACAAGGAATAGAGTCAAAGCACAGAATCAGTATCCAAGATATCCTTGAGCACCTCAAGTCTAAGGATACTTGCACCATTGCTATGATGAGATTATCACTGACATTAGAATAGGACATCCATGTGATGATCTCATGGCAGGTCATCCAATGTACTTACTACCTCTAGTAAGCATCCACACTCAACCCTAAATATCTCATATTTACAGCTTCGAGATCCACCGCTGATCAAATCAAGGAGCTTGAGATGTGCTAGTCTTTCCGGACACCGATGTCGGTCTCGGTAATCCTATGACTAGGGATGATTTAGATAATGACATAATTGCACATGATAGGAATCTCAGTAGTGTGATCACATCATAATTTCCTTCATGATATGTCATATATCATGGACTTCATTAATTTGATTACAGATCTATATCAGTTCATAAATAATGAACAACAAATTAATGAAATATGCCTTTCTTTATTTATTCATAAAGACTGTACACAAATTTGTACAAAATGCGCTAAGGGTGATTTCCTTTAGGGCACTACTCTAACACCTTTCAGCTACCAAGCATATATTTGCTTGTTCTGATGTTTCTGAGTCGGATTCAGATTCAGAAGAATCCAAATCTTCCCTTATTGCCATCATGCTCTCTCTTTTTCTCTTGACTTTTCTTCTGTTTTCTTTTGAGTAGTGGAGATTCAGACTTGTAATGTCCTAGTTTATTGCATTCATAGCAGACAATAGAACTTTTTTCATTATTTGAATCGTCTTTGCTATTCTTTTTAAAAGAGAAGTCTTTATTTCCCCTTGATTTCTTTTTCCACATACTTCTAATCTTTCTTAAAATAAAGGATAGTTTATCATCATCTTCACATAAATCTTAATCAGATTCACTAGCATCATTGTTAGACCCCGAATTTTTTTTTATGATGATATTAAGCATGATTTGTGATAATTATTTGTTTATGCCTTAGTTTGATTAATTTTGGAGTATTAGTGGATAATTGAGGTGTATTTGCGTTTAATGTGGTTGAAATGAGAATTAATGGGTAAAATATATGAAGGCATTTTGGGAAGTTACTTACTTTGGATAGGTTAAGGCTTTTTAGGAGGGGTATTGCGGTCATTGTGCTTTCCCTTTAGGTTTAAAGAATTAGGCTTAGAAAGAAAAGAGAAGAGAAAAGAAGAAAAGAGAAGAAGAAGTCGTCGGTGGAGAGGAAGAGAAGAGAAAAGAGATTTTTGACATTTGACGTTTTTTCGACCGATCTAAGACGTTTTCGGGTAAGGTTTGCTTTGTTTGAACTTGGTTTGGTTAGATTTAAACTGAGAAGATAGTAGGAATGAAGAGAATCAGTGGTTTTAGGGTTTAGGGTAAAAATGGTTAGATTTCTTGGGTTGCTGCAGTTGTGCTTGATTTTGAGTTGCTACTGAGTTAGAAAGGTAGCATAAGACTTGATCTAAGGTTTAGATGTGTTGCATTTGAGTTTGGGTAAGGATTGAAGTTGAAAATGCAGAAAAACTGGGTTTCGGAGTTGAGCTCCAGACCCGCACGTCGCGACGTGCGTATGAACACGCCGTGACGTGGGAGAAGGGGAAGCAACGTCGCGACGAATAAATATTTATTCATCGCGACGTGTGGCAGCTTGTTCGACATGACGTGCGAGAGAAGCGTTCGTCGCAATGTGCGAGGATGGCTCGTCACGACGTACGAAGGAATTTGACTCACCGCGGCGAGCGTACCTCCGCCGCAGCGAACGTCCACTTTTTCTGAAGGAGATTTTTGGGCATATCTTGGGTTGTAGATGTCCAATTGAGGTGATTTTAGATTCGTTGTGAACTAGAAAGAGAGAGCTACAAGGTTTATGAAGAAAGGAAGTACGAAATTTTAAGGGGAAGTTGAGTGGAGACTTTTAGTGCTTTACTTTTGATTGTCACGCTTTATGGAATATTTACTTTGGATACTGATTGAATGAGAACTTGGTTGCTTATAGGGAACCAAGCCGATTTGACCCAATCGCAAGAGGAAGGACACCAGTGAGTCAGCTACTCGAGCGATATTAGGTGGGTAATATGTTTATGGTTATTGTGTGTATGGGCAAATTGCCTTATGTATGCTTGTTTTGCACTATGTGACCTTGCTTGTATTGAATTACATGAGAAATATTGAATTTTCATTATGACTATGATTATGCATGGCCTGATAGGCCTTATGGCATTTTGCAAATATGAAAAGAATGAGAATTTCGAAAGCTTTGCTAAGATGCTTTGAGCATGAAACGAATGGATTATGTGCTTTGTTTGGGTAAGAGAGTTACGGATGGAGTCATGTGCACGTTGACATAAAGCCTTCTCCCGGCTGCCCGTTTGAGGCAACGAGATCCTTGAGAAATCGGACTCGGATAGTTTACGGTATAAACTTCGATTTATCCGGATCGTTACAGAACTCTCGAACCATTTATGTGCATTCATGATTGATTTGACAGAAATGATGCATAATGATTGTTATGATGAGAAACAGAAATTGCATGACCTATGTTTATATGAATGTGAATCAATTAATGAATCTTAACTTGCTATAGATATATACATATTACTTGATTGTGTGGCTCGTTGCCAATGGCTATAAACGTATATGCCACTGAGCTTCGCAGCTGACCCCATTATTCTCCCCTTCTCAAGTGCAGATCGAGACGATTGTCGACCTTGCAAGGCATCGGAAACTTTGAGCTAGTTAGGAGCCTTGTATTAAGTTAGTACTTTGGATAGCCGCCAGCATTTCATCATGGAGCATACTTATGTATTTTGGATTTAACTTTCATTTTGTGTTATGCCACTTTTGAAAATATTTGCTAAATTTCCTTTCATTTGTAATGGCATGAAGCCCCTTAGTTTATGGGGTGTTTAAATTTCACAAATGGAATGCATGTGTAGAATGTATGTATGAATATATATGTGTAAATCGAGTTATGTATTTGTATGGATGTTGGGATCGGGTCCGAAGTTATTTGAGCGCCATCGTCGGCGCAGCCCGAGGGGTCACCTCGGTAATGGGGATCCGGGGCCCGGGCCCAACAATCATCATTCTAGATTTCTTCAATCTTTAATGCTTTTAAAGACGTGCTTCTATTTTTTTCTGTATCTTCTGATTCTTCTGACCAGCCTTTAATGTACTAGATTTATCTCATTTGGGTTTATCTTCTGCATCAAGCTCTACTTCATGAATTTTCAGTGAGCCAAGCAATTCATCTAGCTTCAGCTTACTTAAATCCCTGGCCTCTTGTATTACTGTTACTTTAGGTCTCTATTTTTTTGGAAGACTTCTGAGAATCTTTCTGGCATGATCTTGACTATCATAGATTCTCCTCAGAGCTTTAAGCCCGTTAACAATTGTTTCGAATCGTCTAAACATCTGATCAATAGTTTCATCATCTTTCATCTTGAACAGCTCATATTGATAAACAAGAATACTAATCTTGGATTCTTTCACCTGATTTGTGTCTTCATGTGTATTGGCTAATGTGTCCCACATTTCCTTTGTAGATTCGCATCCATGAACCTTATCATATTCACTTCTGCTAAAAGCACAACTTTAAAAAAAACTTGGCCTTTGAGTTTAATTGAAACGAGTTTTCTAATCAGCTGACCATTTGTCAAGAGAGATGCTATTCTCTTTGTTGTCTGTTGGTGTATATGGATCATTTTCAATGATATCCCAAAGATCAATATATGTGGATTTTGTAAAAAGCAGCATCATGTCATTCCAATAATGATAATCTTCACCATTGAATGAAGGGAGTCTTGTGACTGAGGCACCTTCTGCTATAAAAACATGTGATTCAGCCGTGGATCTTTTTTCTCAGTTTGTAACAATGTTTCTTAAAAACCTTACTCTAATACCAACTGAAGCAAATCACTTGTTAATATAGAAATCACGTATAATATGTAGAATACACAATAAGGGGGGTTGAATTGTGTTAAATCGTTTAAGATATTAATCTTTAAAATCTTCTTGATTTTCTTTACAAATTCAAATGATTACAAAACAATTCACTTAATTTGATGAATAATGCCACAACGAAAATCATAATCTATTCTTCTAACAAAAAGAAAATTAAAGAGATAAGGGTTAGAGAATATGACGCCTCGATTTATACTGATTCATCCTTAACCTTAGGCTACTTCCAGTCCTCAGAGTTCATCAGATATTTTACTACACTCTTCAACATTACAAGTATTATTTCTACACTTGCAGAACGTCTTCAGGTCTCTCTCACAAAGTATTCTTTATCTGCTTCCTTAGCCACTTCAGGCTCTAGCCTTTCTTTCGCTTGGAAAGATATTGTTTGAGTTTTACATTATAGATATATTTGCTCTCTTTCTTTCGCACTTAAGTACATAATTTCCCTAAGTAAATTTCGTACAATCAGATTTTCTCTCTTGTATTGTGTGTATTAGTTTACAATTATAGCTAGTATTTATAATCTAAATCTCCAACTGTCTTCTTGAGAAATCTGCTTCTTGAATCTTCTAGAAATCATTATTAGAGTCCCGTAACTAACTCTAACTAACTGACTAGCTGACGTTCTAAAATATTTTTCATTTGCATCGTCTGGTGTCGCGCTTCGACCGGTGTCACGTTTCGTCTGGTTTATCTAAGACGCTTTGTCATGTTCAACTTTTACTCAAGTATCGTCTTGAGTTAAACTTCATCGTCTTGAGTTAACCTTTATCATCTTGAGTTGACCGTCTTGAGTCTTAAGTATCGTCTTGCGTTGACGATTTGTGTTACTTACATTTATCTGCTCACTTAATAAACTCATCAAAACAATTCACACACTTCTATGATTATTATTATTTGATTGTCATCAAAATTAATAGAAGAAGTTCAGTCTTATTGACTTAACAGTGTCAAGGATAGTTATTTTGTCAAATGTTAAGGCTGAAATGCTCGTTAAAAGATTCAACAAATACCCGGTGAAGTTTTGGTCAAAACGTTTAAGAAATAATAAGCTAGTGTAGTGGGACAATTTCAGAAATCCCAGAGAAACACATATCAATTAAGAGCTAAAAGTTTTGATAATTTCAAAAATCTCAAAGAAACACATATCAATGAAGAGACAAAAGTTTTGATAACATCTAAACTTTTCAAAATATCAAAAATTAAATTAATTGTAAACAAATCTTCTTATGTTAAATTATCATTTTTCTATTATTATCGTAATAACTTCCTCAAATAATGCAGTAATTATCTTGTTAATGAAATCTATAGAAGTTAGATTGAGCCCAAATAATCCATTATAAAAATTTATCTAAGAAATATGAAGACATGAAAGTTTAAATTCAGAACAGAATTATACTTCCAATTTAAAGGGTCCACTACGCTTTCGTACCTATTTCTCTTAACGTTTTTGACCGAAACTTCACCGGGTATTTGTCGGATCTTTTAATAAACATTCCAACCTCAACCTTTGACAAGTTAACTATCCTTGACACTCCTTCAGAGAATTCCAACACAACCTTATTTCATTTCCTACCTTAGGGCGTAGATTAAAGATATAGGAAAAAAATATGTCTTTAAAATGGAAAGTATAGACTGTCTGCAAAAGAGAATTTTTATTCCATAGAAGGGAGAGTGGTTACAAGGAAGATACGATAGTTGGGGAGAGCATGCCTTTATACAGATAGAGAAGCTTATTTATAATACAATACTTATAGAAAGATTTCAAATCTGATATTTACATATATCTTCTGTTGAAGTATGTTCTTATCTTTAAACGAGATTCTATTTCATTGTTATTGGCCGAAGAGATTACCTATCTTTGACGACAAGATTCCTTATCAACTTATCTTTTATATCCTAGCTCGTATCAATAATTCTTCATTCTAATAGTTAGTAACTTGAGAGAATTGCTACAGTAACTTGAGAGAATTGCTACAGTAACTTGAGAGAATTGCTACAGTAACTTGCCAAACTGCTACAGTACTCTTCACTCCGACCTCAGTTCTTTGTGTCGTTTTCGGCCTCTGAAAATTCTCCCTTTGATAACTTACGATCTCCGGCCACGCTGTGTCCAATGTCTTCCACCATTGCCGCAGCTGGCACTGGACCCACGGCCAACAAGGTCCGCATTCGGGAGCAGGAGGAAGACCCCCCCTCCACCTTGCCTGACCAGACCCCTTCCCAGAGTTATAGTGCGGCGTTAACAGGCTCTCGTAGCCTTACAAACAACTTAATTGACTTACCTTGGCCTGAGGAGGAACCCATTGAATTGTCCGAAGGTGACATCACTTTGGCACAGGGTGCTCATGGCCTTGGGGTGGAACTCTCTGACAATTTCAAAGCCAAACTCGACCAACTTTGGGTCAATGTCGTCGTGGTCAAGCTCCTAGGCTGCAAAATCATATTCAACCTGCTGAAGGATCGCCTACAATCCCTCTGGACTCCTACAGGCCCCTTAAAACTTGTTGATTTAGAAAATGATTTTTTTCTTATCAATTTTAAGGAAGAATCTGATTACCTTCGTGTTTTGACGCAGGGCCCGTGGATCCTCGTCGGTCATGTCCTCTCCGTCCAGCCCTGGTCGCCTGACTTTCGCCTCGCTTTCGGCAAAATCACCCACGTTGTCACATGGGTTCGTTTCCTAGACCTACCCATCACTCGCTACCATCCTTTCGTCCTTACCACTTTAGGTAATCTCGTCGGGCGAACAGTGAAAATCGATGAGACGACCTTGGAAGCTCACCGCGATCGCTTTGCCCGAGTGGCGGTAACTCTGGACCTCAGCTTCCCTCTTCGTTCAGTGATCGAACTGGATGGTGAGCAGATTCGCGTTGCCTATGAGGGCCTCCCGCAAATCTATTTTCATTGCAGACGAGTCGGACACGGGTCCTCCGCCTGCCCCGTTCGACCGACCTCCTCAGACGCGCTCGACTCTCCTCCAGTTCCCCCGGCCCCGTCTACACCAGCTGACAGCATCCCCTCCCCACTTCCTCCATTAGACAGCCCCGCCTCCTTTGGTCCATGGATGCAAGTTCAACAATGCGCTCGCCGGACCCCTAACCCCTCTACAGCCAAAACTTCCAGCGACTCCACCGTTCCTCCCATCGGGTCGCGCGGCTCGCGATTCGCAGCGCTTGCAGCACCTGAGGCGTCCCATCCCCCATTGGATCGCGCCCCAATGGTCACTGACGCACCAACGGATCGCCTGCCCATTCCTGCTCTCGCCCTAGACGCTCAGTTGGCTTAAAGTCCACTACGACGCACACGACGTCGTCTACGCATAAGCAGACTCGTCTAATGGGCCAAGGCCAGCCGGCCTCACACCCAGCCTAAGTCCACCCCAGCCCAGCCCCCACCCCTCTTCCATCCATGGCCTCTAGTGGCCCGACAGTCTCGGCCCAAGCCCCTTGCCCTTCCGAGCCCACGTCTTGTAGCACCCCACTCCCACACAACCCAAACCTGACATCGACGGTGATATCCAAGTCCGTGCCCCGCGAGGGTGGCTTGTTAAAACACTCATTTAGAAATCGATACATTTTTTAAAAAACAATATATGCGGAATTCAATGCCTAATTGGGTCCTCATTAAATCATATACAATTTCATTATACACAATTTCCAATAGCCACTCGGGCCCATTTCCCAAATACAAATATACACTTTATTACATAAATAAAGACATACAATGCAGACGCGAACTGATCCCGACTTCTATCCTTCACTTGAATCCTGCAAATATACTCCCGTTGGCTTAACGGGGTATTCTTCTGATCCTGAAAAATAATTGCAAATTTTGGGTGAGTTTTGCGAACTCAGTGAGTGACCATCATCGATGGCTCACTCATCACATATCACATAAGACATATATTTCATAAGTCACATTTCATTACACATTTTGTTTTCTTTTATATCGCGCATGCTCATATTATTTCACATTCAATCACTGAACCAATCTCTCTTTATTTCATATATTACATTATTTCCCATATTCATATCATTTCATTAACAACCATATTGAATCACATAAACTTGTTCAGTTATTTCAAATTCAATATCATTTAATCATTTATGTCATGCATACTCAGTGTATATGAGACTCACTTTCTAATTGTTAATCTGTTGTGACCGAGTGCCTGGACTGTCCCATATAGGGCTCATTGATAACCTGTCCCATGTAGGGTTCATTGATAACTGTCCCATGTAGGGCCCATTGGTCACTGTCCCATGTAGGGCTCATTGATAACTGTCCCATGTAGGGCTCATTGGTCATTGTCCCATGTAAGGCTCATTGATAACTGTCCCGTGTAGGGCTCATTGGTCACTGTCCCATGTAGGGCTCATTGATAACTGTCCCATGTAGGGCTCATTGATAACTGTCCCATATAGGACTCATTGATCGTTGAGCTTGTAGCTCTAGTCAGTGGCTACTCTAGTCACAACAGCCATTATATGACATGCATTCATGAAACGAAATGCATCACTCACAATTTTGTAAACCCATTCATTCCCATATCATCGGACCTTAGTCCGACAGTTAACCTTAATGTTGAGAATTCAACCGTCATTCATATGCATTGAAATGCATCACTCATAATTGCATGTTCTTATTCTCTCATATTTGGTTATCAGTGGACTGTAGTCCGGTATGCAACAGATAGTTGAGAAATCACACTCTCACTTGCATACAATTAACACATTCAGGAAACACATAACAATCACTCAATACATTTAGTTCTTCCAATTCACAAAAAATAGCACTTCAATATCCAAGTCGATCATCACAATCATCGGACCTCCTGTCCAGAACCCAACATATTCAATCCCTTTTACACAATCATCCAATAGGCAAATAATACAATAATTCAATTAACAAACAATAAAGTAAGACCATCTAGGTCTACTCACAGTACGCTTCAGATTAACATTAGCTTTCAATTTCTGGGAACGCCTGAATGCGGGCACTTGACCTGAAATGTACATCTCTTTCATGAAGACCTCGAAGGCCAATTCTATCGTCTAACTTCTGTATCGTCTCACTTTTGCATCGTCTCACTTTCCTTTCGTCTTAACACTATCGTCTACTTTTCTGTGTCTGCTTTTCTGCGTCTGCTTTTCTGCGTCTGCTTTTCTGCATCTATTTTTCTACGTCTGCTTTTTTGTAGACATTTTTCTGTGTTTGCTTTTCTGGGTCTGCTTTTTTTGCCTGCATTTTTTTCAAGGCGCTTTTAGGCGTCTCGCTTTTTGCATCCGCTTTTGCGTCGAGCGTATCCACTTAGAAAGATCATAACTTTTGACTCCGATATCCAACATTTACAAACTTTATACCATTGGAAAGATAAAAGAAATATCTACGACTTTCCTGAAGGAAATTTTATCAAATTCTATCTAGATTAAGTCCAGATTTGCCCCTAAATCCGAAGACAAATTTTTTGTTCATACACCAACACTGCACCCAATTCTTCACTTCATGACAATATTTGAGACTCTTACACACAGAATTGAAATTCAATGCCTTCACAAAAAATGTATCCATATATCTCTAGTTTAATCCAAATTAAGAACCATCTCGTTTGGATTACTAGAGAAAATGTTGTGGCTAAAAGACTGAAGCATATTCAGTGAACATTTTCTAGATCACTACCAATCTTGTTTCTAAATCTTTCTTTATCACGACTCATACCAAAATCACTCTTTCTACTCCTTCCACTTCTCATTTTCTATAAAATCACATTCAATACCATTTATGCCCAGAAGTTGTCAATGAATGCATGTACTTTTTTATGTAAAAACATTCTGTATTTATGTGCATATATGCTAACATGATGCATGAGTAAGAAAATGCATTGTCTTAATTTCTCTTTGAGCTCGCATTGTAACATCCCACTCTCAATTGGAAGGGTAGAATAGTATATTGGCATAGGATGTGCTAGATTGGGATTTCATGGGACTGCTCATGCATAATAGTATTGCTACATAGTCACAATTGTGCACAGGAATTTACTGTACATGCATACATGACATTTCCGATTTTCGTGCCTAAAATAATTTTATTGGGATTAGCGTGATTTTTTGGTTTGGAAAATTATTCTGAGTGCGCCATAAATTGTTTTCTATTTTAAGGAATTTTCGGGAATTTTTTTAGAATTTTTCGGGATTCTTGTTCGGACCGGAAAAATTTCAACTGACTAACTGAGCGACTTTCTCTGTACTAAAAAGGACTGCCTAATGGCATGAGATTATTGGATAAATAATGTTAGGGAATTGTTTTAGAACCATGATTAGAGATTAATTGGGATTGGTGCTTAATTAATTAGGATTAGTTGATAAATTGTATTTTATTCCATTTAAAGCCAAGTGGCTTCTAGTATTTATTGCTTTTGTCTTTTGTTATTCATCACCATCGACTTTCTTCTTGTCTTGTATAAACAAAGGGACTTTGAAAGCCTAGAATTGTCACTCATCCGAAACATTGCTTTTCTTCTTTGGTGTGGTTCTTCTCCTCCTTCGAATTCTCTTCTTCTCTTTCCATACAAGAAGGTTTGCCTTGGTTCCTTGCTTGCTTCTTCCTTGCACACCTAGTACCAAGCTAAATCCTTGAGAAGATGATGATATGCATGTTTGGTGTGATAGCCGTAGGTTTTGGGAGAGGTTGAGAAGTGTGAGTGACTTGGAGATTTGAGAGCTTATAACTTGATTAAGGTAAGAATTGTGTTTGTTCTTATTCTTTTGGTAGTTAGAAGCATTCATGGGAAGTACTTGTGCATTTATTTCATGATGATAAAGGTAGGGTTGAATGGGTTTAAATGTATGCTTGTGTATGGATGAGTGAATGAATATGGTTTTTATTGATTTTGGCTTGGTTTTAGATTGAGTTTAGAAAGGCTAGATGAATGGCAAATAATTGTGTGGTTGCTGCCAAAGTTTGTTAATTATACAAGTAAATGTTGTGATGATTTTGTGGTTGAATTAGAGGTGTAAATGATGCTTGGTGATGTGTTATTGATATTAGAAGTGATAGGAGTTAGGTTGAAGTTGAAAGCTGGAAAGTGTATTTTGACCCTATTGCAATGTTTTGATCATAACTAATTGTGTAAGTGAGCAAATGAGGTGAGGTTTGTGCCCAATTAAACTTTGGGATGTTGGTTACATTTTTGTGTGAAATAGGTATTGTCCAATTTTAGCTTTAAGAGGTTCCAATATGGCTTGGAAAGTTACTGCTATTGACTGGAATGAATAGTACCCGAAACCATAACCTAGAGTTTTGCTAATTTTTCTAAATTAATTGAGAAGTAATTAGAACAAAGGGACTAAATGAAAGCTGAAGCCTATTAAGTTATCTTTCCAATGCCACTGATTTTGCAATTTTTCGATATGTATAGTAGGAGTTATGGACTGATGACTATTGACTGTTTTCATGCATTGAATGAAACCAAGCTGGATTGGCGGATTTACTGTACATTCTGATTTGGAGGACTTTTAGTAATTTTTGTTACTTGAATTGGTTCTATGGATCTACTGAAGAGTTATAAATGACACATTGATCTTGAAAATGATATATGGCATGTAATTTTTGGTTGTCAGATTTGAGATAAATGAATTTGCAAAAACTGAACCTGCATTAGGTTGTGAATTGCTGATCATGGCAGATATTTGCATAACAGTTTTGAAATTGTTAGAGATCGAATTGGATGTTGGGTTCTTCATAAAAATTGAATTTTGAGATCTTATCTTTTCAGGGATATAAGGTAGTGAATTTGGTGACATTTTTGCTAAGAGATATACTGTTGTGAAATGTGCTGTTCAGATTGGGAAAATTCTGAGGGCTGATGCTTTGGTGAATTGTTTGACATAGTTAGCAAGTGAATCTGATTTTGGGTTGTTCATGAAAGTTGTAGATAACATTGTGATCTTACTTCCTTATTTATTGTATAATTGTTTACTGAAGAATCAGAAGGTTAATGAATTTGCAATGTACTGCACTGTTTTGATAGGTTTTGAGTAGGCAGTGGCTTTGACTGAACTTTTGACACCCTTATGGGTAAAATTGCTTGTTGAGGTCTTCATGAAACTTGTAGAGGGTTTCATTATCTTTCCAACAAGGTATAGTTTGCATTTTTCTGAAATGTATAGAAAGAGATATGATAGGTTGAATTTCGGTTGGAAAACAGGAAAAAGAGAAGGAAATAAGGGCTATTAATTGTTGAATTTTGGTTTCTTTCGTGAATAACTTTTCCGTCCATCGTCCGATTGACCTGATTCTAGAGGCATCAGATTCAGTGAATATTTAATTTCATTTTCTGAGAGATTCGGAATTTTTGGACGGGAAATTGACGTGGGTCCGGGTAAAGGTCTGTTTAATCAATGTTTTATTTAATTGGGGACCTATAGAGGTCCGAATTGCGCACCGTCAGCGCCAATAGGTTTCTAATTTTTAGACGGATTTTTTTGTATGGAAAAAAATGGGATTAGGGTCGGGAATTCATGAACATGCATATTTCACCTACATGTGCATCAGTACTAGCTCGAATTAAATATTTAGTGACTCGTACCTTCTCTGATTCTTATAGAGACCCAAGTGGAGCGTCGTTCGATCGACGGGGCAGAAACTTCCCGGCATTAGCTCAGAAGTAATAGGTGAGTAACCTAGGTGGTTACCTCAATCTACGTGTTTACTGTGACTTATTTGCCTTACGGATATTACTTGGATTACATGATATTGACTGTAAATTACTGCTCATTGGGAATTCTAGACTGTTATGTAACTGTTCAATTGAACATGTGCACTCATGCACAGATGCATAAACTGATAAAGAATAAATGTAAACCGAAGTCGCCATCGATATCGACATCGCGAGCTAGAGCTCGAAGGAGATAATTCTCCTGACGCGTCTCATCGACTCATCGAACACTGCTAAAGCACTCAGTCACAATACTGTAATAAACTGAAAAAGAGTCACATGTGCATTGCATACTGGACTGAATAATTGACATGGTACCGATCGTATCTATCTTTGTAATATGACCGTAATCGTGTTCGCTTACCGTGACTGTGTTGTATGCCTATTACTGTGATTGTATTAGCATTGTAATTGTATGATTACTGGATGCATACTGTATCATGCTTATGTGATGCATGAATTGGGAGAACCATCGATGATGGTTTCTCATTGAGTTCGCAAACTCATCCAAAATTGCAAACTATTTTTCAGGCTTAAGTGTAGCAGATAGCTCCTCGTAGCTGTAGTAGAGTGCAGTATCGTGGATTGGCGAGAGAGGCAATGGCTCAAAGGTCGGTCAGCTGGGCTTTCTTATGGAGACTTATAGTTTGATCTGTTCTTTGTACATTACTGTATGGTACGTAGTGTACGGTGTTTTGGAACATGTGCAGACTGAAAATACTGACAGTTTGTAAATTTTTGAATTTTGAGTGAATGAAATGAAATCTAGTTTGGTTTTAAAAGTTGTCAATTTCTTCGTACTGCTTTATGATTGTGATGCCATGAGGAGTTTAGTGGTAGTTGTCAAAAGTGGTCTCTTATCGTATGATATGTACCGGAATGGCCTACGGGCGTTCCGGTGAGTACTCTATGGTAAGGGGGCTCTACACGCATGTACTAAAATTTCGGGTCATAACCCTTAAGATGGGTGATTGCGGCTCTGTCGATGCGATCTTACGATCAATCCTTGGAAACCGGTCAAATAAATGTAATTCCAAGATTGCGGTATAGATTGCAACCTCGGGTCGTCTCACTTAATTGGAACCAAATAAAAATGGTCTAACCTAGCCTAAATGTCAAAAATTGCAATTGAAGTTGATAAAATGGGGTTTGGTATTTTGGTCAAAATGATAAAGTAATCAAGATAAACAAAAAGTATAAAAGAATATTTTTTTGGAATTTTAGGAATAATGCAATGAACAAGGGTAAGATAGAAAATCAAATTGATAAAAAATCCTCTTGAAAATGGCACAGGCTATCACGGTTCAAAATTGATTTTTAGGGACACAATCCACTAAGTTTCGAAAGATCAACCCTAAAGGACTCTTTAGGTCCAAAGATTTAATTAATGAACTCCATTATTTAAATCTTTGTTAAAAACCTTAGTGTGAAAATGGACAAGCAATTGCAATCGGTCAATTGGATAAAACTTAACAATCTCAATCAAACACAACTAGGTAGATAGATAAAGACCGTAAATGCAATATCCAACGAACATATATGAAACTTCATATATTAAACATCAAAAGTTCTACAAATTACTTTGTCCAAATCTCAACATAGTGTTCAACACATGATTAAACTATAACCATGCTAATCTAGCTACATCGATGCAATCTCTAACTCAGAGTTTTACACAAATATAACTAAACTTTCGACACTATATGATACTCCCCTTTGAAGCTTCCATGAACTCAAACCATTGTTACATCTTCAAGAGGAAGGTTGACTCAGCCACGCATGACTCTGGTTGATCCCTCAGACACTGGAGATGGAACGATGCTCATGTTGGCAGAAGACACTGACGGTGACAATGTTGATGGCTGTAATCGTTGGAGATGAAAATGTGAAGACGATGTCGGCGGCGGTGTCATCTCTCTATCGCTCGAGTAATAAAAATCTGCGCCTCCCGGTCTCGGACACGTGTCTCGATTTTGCGTGTGTGTAAGTCTCCTCATGACCTAAAAACAGCAAGTTTTTATATGATGGGGCGCGGGTCGGGTTGGAATAGTGAGACAAACTTTCCATAAAAAGGTCGGATATCCGCCAGACGTCGCGATGTATAAATAAAATTAAATATAACGTGTGAATTTGCCTACTACCGTCATGACGTATGAATTAATATTCGCCATGACGTATGGAAGTGACTTGCTCGTCATGACGTATGAATTAATATTCGTCGCGACGTGCAGATGGACCAATGACTGTTGACTTCCTGACATTGACTCCTTTGTTCCTGCAATAAAATAATAACAATTTGCAGTATCAATTGTCCCAATAAAAATTATGGAAAATTAAGAATTAAATCATGACAATTTCCTGACAAATTGCAAATTGAAAGAACTATGTATGAGGAACCAATTTAAGCACAAAAATCATCGACTAGGAGTCAACAAATGCATAAGCAGCTATGAAAATACGGCCAATTTATAATATAAACTTGGCTCAATCAAATTCCCCCACAATTAGACCTTTGTACTCCTGGACAAAGCTACAAGAGTCAAAAAGAATACAAAAGGAATAGAAAATATCTACCCATGCTCAAAACAATAAAAGGGCATTGACTCAATCCATTTCCCAAGAATTCAACCACAGCAGAATAAAAGAGTGCTACTAAAACAAACATTGAAAGAATTCAAGAACAAGAGATTGAACAAAGAGAACCACTCAAGATATAGTGTTTGCGCATTTCACTTGTGTGTAGGGATATTTTGCTCTCATCCCGCTTACTTCATCTCCTACCATAGGCTTCAGGTCAATTCTATTTCTCCACTACAAAACTATCATTTCAAAGATCAAGGGACTTTTAGGGTTGTAATGTACGGAGGCTAAATGAATGGATGAAGTGAAAGAAAGAAAGAATAGTATGAGCACATGCACTAAACAAAGAATTGATGCCATAAACAGAATGTTTCTTTATTTTCTGTTCATGCAAAATATGCTGCATAAATTGTTATTGAACTTGCTTTTCTTCTTTCTTTTCTCTCTTTTTTTTAAATTTATAAATGAAAACACTTTCTGTTTTTTTTTTTGAAATATAACGAAGCAAAATAACTAATGACACCATAAAAATATAAATGCAAATGCTCATAATAAGACGGCTCAAAGGGCTAGCAAGGGATAAATATCTGGGGACAGTGTTTGGGACAAGGGTGGAGGAAAGAACGCATCTATCATATCAACAAAAATCTAGTCCATTAAGCTTCAATTAAGAATTAAAACAAGTTCTAGAGAAGAATGAAATAAGTAGACGCACACAAAGATAGAAGAAAATTTGGGCTCAATATCCTTCCAACAAGGGCATTGTCTCTATGCACAATCTCTAGTCTCAAAAACTTAAAATGCTACTTTGTTAGCATGCTTCTATCCACTGTGTTTTGAAAAATTGAAGAACAAAATTTTTGCCAATTCCAATTATTATTAAAAGAATAGGAGGTGTTTTCAAAAACTCAAGCATCATTTTGAAACTAGTAAAAACTTTGAAAACAAAAGCCACAAAAGTCCAGTGCAAGATAAATTTGAAATGAGTGGAAGAATTAAGCACAGGATCATTCATGCATAAGTATGACGTCGCGACGTGCAGAAGCAGACGTCGAAACGTGCGGACGTCGCGACGTAAAAAGGGTGACGTCGTGACGTATACGCAATCAGAAGAACGCTTCACACGTCGCGGCAAAAAAATGGTCACACGTTGCGGCGAAAAAATGCAGAATGACAGAAAGATGGAAAATTCACCAAGTTTATCAGCAGAATGTACCAATTGGCCAACAATTCATATTGTCCTCAATGAAACATAATATCAACAGTCATGCAATGTGAAAAATAAATGGGCTCCCCCACACTTGAAACACACATTGTCCTCAATGAAAATATAAATGAAGCGCAAATGTAGAGAAGCTCATGAAGGGATCTCCAAAGTATTATTGAAAAATGAGAGAAAAACTAAAGAAGCAAACTATCTAAATGGCTCTCCTTCAACTTGTTAAGACAAATAGTAAATGTGAAACGCAAAAAGAAAGGAAACAAGTGAAGGAGAAGAAAAACCTGATATTTATGGTGGCTTTTGGTTTTCATAATATAGCTTCAAAAGGTGGCCATTCACCTTTAGTCGAGTGCCAGATTCTTCATGTAGAAGCTCTACCATACCAAAATTGTGTACCTTCGTGACCAAGTACGGTCCCTCCCAACGAGTATTGAAAGTCCCATGTTTGAAAGTGAAACGAGCTTTGAATAATAGGACTTTGTCTCCTTCTTTGAAACTTTTCCGCCTAATGATCTTGTCATGCATCAATTTTGCTTTTTCTTTGTAGAGTCGTGCATGCTCATATGCCTCTAACCTTAATTCCTCAAGCTCTGGAAGTTGCAACTTCCTCTCCATTCCGGAAGATTCCAAGTCCATATTGCATTGTTTGATTGCCCAATATGCTTTATGCTCCAATTCCACAGGTAAATGGCAAGCCTTTCCATAGATCAAACGGTAAGGGGACATACCTATGGGTGTTTTATAAGCAGTCCGATACGCCCATAGTGCTTCCTCAAGGCGAAGGCTCCAATCCTTCTTGGATGGCTTTACTATTTCCTCCAAAATGTGCTTCACCTCTCTGTTGGAAACTTCAGCTTGTCCATTGGTTTGTGGGTGATATGCAGTCGAGACTTTGTGAGTGACCCCAAATTTCAAAAATAAGTTATCAATGACTCTATTACAAAAATGGGTTCCCCTATTACTCACCACTGCTCTGGGTATACCAAATCGACAAAAAATGTTGGACTTAAGAAACTTAGACACGGCTTGAGCATCATCTTTTCTAGTGGGGATGGCCTCTATCCATTTTGACACATAATCCACAACTAAAAGGATATACACAAATCCAAAAGATGGAGGAAATGGTCCCATGAAATCAATTCCCCAAACATCGAAAATTTCACAAAATAAGAGAGGTTGTTGTGGCATTTCATGTCTTTTCCCTAATCCCCCAAAACGTTGGCATTTATCACATGACCGACAAAAGTTAAATGAATCCCTAAAAAGGGTAGGCCAATAGAAACCAGACTCAAGAATTTTCCTGGATGTTTTTCTTGCACTGAAATGCCCACCACAAACCATTGAATGACAAGTCGAAATTATATCATCATACTCTTCATGAGGCACACATTTCCTGATCACTTGGTCACTGCACATTCTCCACAGATGAGGGGCATCCCAAATGTAATGTCGAGCTTCACTCTTAAGCTTCTGAGCTTGTGCCTGAGACATAAAAGGAAGAGTGAGTCCAGACATTATATAGTTAACAATATGTGCATACCAAGGTTCTTTAACAATTGAAGCACATAGGACCGAATCAGGGAATGAATCACAGGTAAGGTCAGAAGAATCCACTCCCTGTGTGTTGTTAGGTAGCCTGCTCAAATGATCGGCTACGTGATTTGCTGCTCCCGCCCGATCCTTTATCTCGATATCAAATTCTTAGATCAGCAATGCCCACCGGATCATCCTAGGCTTCGATTGTGGTTTCTTGAGGAGATACCGAACAGCTACATGATCAGTAAAAATGGTAACATGTGAGTTCAAAAGATATTGCCTAAATTTTTCCAAAGCAAAACCATCGCAAATGACTCTTTTTGGTTGTTGTATAGTTGATTTGAATTTGGATCCGGTGTCTTTGAGGCGATGCAATGACTCTTGGTAACCTCTCCTCCGTTGACCCAAAGATAGCCCCTACAAAGACAATTAGATGCATCACATGAAAGCTCAAAAGGTAGATTCCAATCAGAGCAACTAGGATAGGTGGAGAAATGAGTTTTGATTTAAGCATATTGAAGGCACTCTTGCAAGAATCATCAATTCAAATTTTTCATCTTTTGTAGAAGCTTGAGAGAGGTAACGCAATCTTGCTAAAATCCTTTACGGTTACCAGTAAAATCTGCATGACCCAAAATGAACGTATGTCACTAATACAAGTAGGTAAGGCAAGGAAGATATAACCTCAATCTTAGCTTTATCCACTTCAATTCCTTTGCTAGAAATCAAATGACCAAGCACGATACCTTCACTGACCATGAAATGACATTTCTCAAAATTCAAAATCAAATTCTTTTCTATGCATCTTTGTAAAACTCTTGCAAGGCTGGACAAACAAGCATCAAAAGAATCACCATAAACTGTGAAATCATCCATAAATACTTCCATACATTCCTCTAAAAATTCACAGAAGACAGCCATAACACAATGCTGGAAAGTTCCTGGAGCATTACACAAACCAAAAGGCATCCTTCGATAAGCGAAGGTGCCAAAAGGACATGTAAATGTAGTCTTGTCCTGGTCCTCCGGTGCAATGGGTACCTGAAAGTATCCAGAAAAACCATCCAAGAAACAATAATGTGATTTACCCGTAAGCCTTTCAAGCATTTGATCAATAAAGGGAAGAGGGAAATGGTCTTTCCGTGTGGCATCATTTAATCTTCTATAATCTATACACACACGCCATGAATTTTGCACCCTAGTAGGAATAAGCTCATCCCTATCATTCTTGACCACTGTTATTCCACTCTTTTTAGGCACTACATGAATTGGACTAACCCACTCACTATCAGAAATGGGATATATTATCCCTGCACTCAACAACTTCGTGATTTCCTTCTTCACAACATCTAAAATAAGTGGGTTAAGCCTTCTTTGAGGTTGTCTCACTGATTTTGACCCCTCACTCAATAAAATCCTATGTGTGCAAATGGCTGGGCTAATTCCAGGTATATCTGCTAGAGTCCACCCTATAGCTCTCTTGTGCTTCCTCAAAACATTCATGAGTCTCTCTTCCTCAATGTGGGACAATGTACTAGCAATTATTACAGGTAATCGCTTATTAGACTCAAGAAAGGCATACTTAAAGGTTGTAGGAAGGGGTTTCAGCTCAAGCTCAGGAGGGTTCACAACAGAAGGAGTCAATTTATGAAGTTCAAGAGAAAAGAGATCACTCCCTCTTTCTTCTGGTGTTAAGCTTGGCTCCGTGCAGGTGATCGTGGCTACTCTCTCGTGCTTCCCTGAAACATGAACAGAAAACCCTTTTCCAAGATCAAGTGAGTGTAATCCAGTATCCAAAGAATCTTTTTGTGACTCATATGTTTGGTAAGCATTTTCCTCAACTAAACCAATCATGTTCACACCCAAAAGTGAATAATCCTCATGTGGGTGCTTCATGGCCTCATACATGTTAAAGCTTACCTTATGGTCTCCAACCTCCATGGTGATCTTGCCTTCTTTCATGCTTATCATTGTGCTCGCAGTCCGTAAAAAGGGTCGTCCGAGAATTAAGGAAGTATCTGCGCACAACTTCGAAGACATATCAAGCACATAAAATCAGCAGGAAATACTAAACCCTTAACCTGGACCAAGATGTCCTCGATGATACCCACTGGATGCCTAAATGATCTATCAGCCAACTGGAGGACAACAGATGTAGGCTTAATACTCTTCACTTCTAGGGCCTCATAAACTGACTTAGGCATCACATTTATAGCTGCCCCCAGATCTAACAAAGCTCTTCCTATGGTCACTTTCCCTAAAATGCAAGGGATGGTGAAAGATCCAGGGTCTTGACACTTAACAGGTATCTGCAGCTTAAACAAGGCTGACACATTGGAGCTCACTTGCACTCTCTCATTTGGCCTAAATTTCCTCTTGTTTGTGCACAAATCCTTCAAATATTTTGCATAGGTCGGAACTCTCTTCACTATATCTAGCAAAGGCACATTCACTTCAACTTTCCCAAACAAGTCAATGATTTCTTTTTCATGTTGTTTTTCATTTAAGTGCTTGCTCATCAAATATGAATAGGGAAAAGGAAGGTATTGAATACTTACCTCCTTACCTTTGCTGGATTGTTTGCTCGATTCTCCACTTTCTGCTTGATCATTGGAACTCTCTGAAGTAGTTCCCTTGTTCCTTGAAGCATGCTTTTTCTCTCTCAAAAGCTTTTCTTCCCTCACACTTTCTGATCTCTTAATCATTTCCTTTGGTGGAGGTACTGCCTCACTCTCAATATCCTCATCACAGGCCTCTTCATCTACTTGAGGATTAAACCTCACTTGCTTCCCACTCCTGAGGGCAATGGCATTCAAACTCTTCGGGTTCATCACAGATTGGAAGGAATGGTCCCTTTGCTTTTGCTGATTTTCACTCATGTTGTTGGACAACCGAGTGACATAGAATTGATGTTCTCGCCTTGGTCTCCCATTGTTCCATTCTCTTTTCCAAGGCATTGAATCTAGCAGCAGTCTTTGAGGAATCCTGCTGAATAAGAGAAGCAATAGCATTAAACTGGTTAGCAGAAGAATCCCTCTCTCCCTTCATCAATGTCATCATACTGTGAAGGAGTTGATTGGTGTCTTCTGTTGGGGGGACTATTAGAGCTTGCTGTTGATTCGGGAACTGGCTAGTGGAAGTACCAGCTTCTCCCCCTTGTGAAAATCTGTTTTGTGCCCTGCTCTCCTCATTCCTCCAACTGAATCTAGGATTAGATTTCCATCCTTCATTGTAGGTGTTGGAGTATGGGTCCCACTTCTGATTCTGTCTTCCTTGATACATTGCCGAAACTTCCTCATATCGTCCGGGGCAAACGCTCGAAATATGCATCACCGACCCACAATTTTCACAACTAGGTGTGGTAAGCTCTGTTGAAGAAGTAGAACGTTGCACATTCAAATTTTTTAGCTCGGTCGTGATGCAAGACAACTGTGATGTTATCCGACTTTCCAAAGACTCCACTTTCGATTCAAGGCTTTCCATTCTTTTAGTTTGAGTTGTCAAGGCTCCCAACTCATGCACTCCTCTTTGATCTCTTACACTGTATTGCGGATGGTTTAAAGCCATCTTCTTGATCAGGTCCCATGCTTCCAATGCTGTAAGGTCAATCAGGGATCCTCCAGATGCAGCATCTAACATACCCTTCTCCTGGCTCTTCAACCCATCATAAAAATATTGCACCAATTGTTCATCGTGAATTTGGTGATGGGGCATCTGACGTAAGATCTTGGAAGCGGTTCCAATAGTCATCTGATGACTCATCATAATCTGGCGGGCTGAATAGATTTCCTTCCTCATCGAAGATGCCACGAGGCTGGAAAATATTTCTCCAAAATGCTTTTCTCAAAGTTGGCCCAACTATGATAGGCATTAGCCACATGCTTTGGAAGACTCATGTACCACTCTCTTGCCTTTCCTTCCAAGGACAAATGAAACACCTTCCATAGCACTTGATCCAAAGTAGCTCCTACTGGCTTCATACTCTGGCAAATCATCGTCAAAGCTTGTAGGTGCATGTATGGATCCTCTCCTGCCAAACCATGAAATTTAGGAAGGGAATTAATCAACAAACATTTAATCTCAAAATTAACATCAAAATTAGGGCAAGCAGCAGTAAATGGATCATAATGAACATCAGAAGTTGTTGCTTCCCTGATTGTCCTACGTCGCTGATTCTCATTGTTCTCTCCCACTCTCTCATGCTCACCATTTCCTCCATTAGTCCCATTTCTAGGTTGGTGAACGGGAAAATCAGGATTTGGGAAAATGTTTGGGTTCTCAGCCATATTCTCACTATTTTGCTCAACTATTTTCCTTCTCTCTTGTTCTTTCCTCTCTTTCCTAAGTCTCCTCAAATGTCTCTCGACTTCAGGTTGGAATTGAACAAGTCTACCTCTCCTGGGCATGCACAAAAAATCAATCCAAATATAAAATGAATGGTAACAAAATTGCTCACAGTCACACAAGATCGGATAAAAGTGAAATGCGATGAATGCGAGAGTATGGATGTATGAGTGTATGTATGAGTGTGTATGTGTGAAAATAAAAATGTGCAAAGTAAGAGACAAAAATCAAAGTATGATGTATGCGTGTGCAAAAGGGAATCAAACCTATACTATGAACAAGCGAAAACAATGATTCCTATTATCAACGACAAGTCAAAAGAATGACAATGGCTATCCGATGGTAAACCAATTTCTTAGTTCCCCGATAACGGCGCCAATTTGATCGGGCTCTATCGATGCGATCTTACGATCGATCCTTGGAAACCGGTCAAATAAAAGTAATTCCAAGATTGTGGTATAGAATGCAACCTCGGGTCGTCTCACTTAATTGGAACCAAATAAAAATGGTCTAACCTAGCCTAAATGTCAAAAATTGCAATTGAAGTTGATAAAATGGGGTTTGGTATTTTGGTCAAAATGATAAAGTAATCAAGATAGACAAAAGTATAAAAGAATATTTTTTGGAATTTTAGGAATAATGCAATGAACAAGGGTAAGATAGAAAATCAAATTGATAAAAATCCTCTTGAAAATGGCACATTGCTATCACGGTTCAAAATTGATTTTAGGACACAATCCACTAAGTTTCAAAGATCAACCCTAAAGGACTCTTTAGGTCCAAAGATTTAATTAATGAACTCCATTATTTAAATCTTTGTTAAAAACCTTAGTGTGAAAATGGACAAGCAATTGCAACCGGTCAATTGGATAAAACTTAACAATCTCAATCAAACACAACTAGGTAGATAAAGACCGTAAATGAAATATCCAAAGAACATATATGAAACTTCATATATTAAACATCAAAAGTTCTACAAATTACTTTATCCAAATCTCAACATAGTGTTCAACACATGATTAAACTATAACCATGCTAATCTAGCTACACCGATGCAATCTCTAACTCAGAGTTTTACAAAAATATAACTAAACTTTCACCACTATATGATACTCCCCTTTGAAGCTTCCGTGAACTCAAACCATTATTACATCTTCAAGAGGAAGGTTGACTCAGCCACGCATGACTCTGGTTGATCCCTCGTTAATCGGAGATGGAACGATGCTCATGTTGGCAGAAGACACTGACGGTGACAATGTTGATGGCTGTAATCGTTGGAGATGAAAATGTGAAGACGATGTCGAAGGACGGTGTCGTCTCTCTACTGCCTGAGTAATAAAAATATCGCCTCTCCGGTCTCGGACTCGTGTCTCGATTCTGCGTGTGTGTAAGTCTCCTCATGACCTAAAAATGGCAAGTTTTTATATGATGGGGCGCGGGTCGGGTTGGAATAGTGAGACAAACTTTCCATAAAAGGTCGGATATCCGCCAGACGTCATAAGTATAAATAAAATTAAATCGCATCGTGAATTTGCTCGTCGTCGCAACGTATGAATTAATATTCGCCGCGACGTATGGAAGTGACTTGCTCGTCGCAACGTATGAATTAATATTCGTCGCGACGTGCGGATGGACCAATGACTGTTGACTTCCTGATGTTGACTCCTTTGTTCCTGCAATAAAATAATAACAATTTGCAGTATCAATTGTCCCAATAAAAATTATGGAAAAATAAGAATTAAATCATGACAATTTCCTAACAAATTGCAAATTGAAAGAACTATGTATGAGGAACCAATTTAAGCACAAAAATCATCGACTAGGAGTTAACAAATGCATAAGCAGCTATGAAAATACAGCCAATTTATAATATAAACTTAGCTCAATCAATGGGGATGGGATGTTACATTTCTCCCCCCTTAATAAATTTCGTCCTCGAAATTCTCATCTGATTGATCAATACAATAGAGGGTACCATTTTTCATACTCTCCTCTATTTCTCATACACTTCATCACTTCCAAAAGACCACAGTAGACAGACTCAATAAGTCTTTCAGTCACTCATTTAGCTATCACACTATCTTGACTGTTTCAAGAGCATATTTCAGACTACTTACCAACTTATACTTCATATATTGTCAATATATCTCTATTGATCATACCATTACTTCATAACCTGATCACATATCACTTATTATGAATCTAAGACCTCTTTCACCAATAACACTAATTTATAAAACTTGTCATACATACCAATTCATATAGCTTAACTTATCCTTTTCCCAAATCTGAGCACATCTTACCAAGGTGATACTCACAAAATCATTTCATCCTTCCCTTGACAGTTCACTTCTCTTTAATGTTAATACATTCAACTCTTATGTCCACTTCATTATATGCTCTCGATCCGGTGTTGGTCCACCTAACTCATTTATCTTTCATGAATCACTTTACTCTTATTTCAGATTCATCTCACTCACTAACATCATCTCACATTTATTATGGCCTTATATCATTTTAGGCCTTCTACATCTCAATGTTAGGGTGAATAACCACCCTTCTGTCATACTATGCCCATATTACTAGGGGTGTTCAAAAAAACCCGCGAACCTGTGAACCAGACCTGAACCGCATGAACCAAACCTGTAAATAAGATTAACCGAACCTGAGTTTAGGTTCGGTTCGAACCGAACCTGAAAAATCAGGCTCTTGGTTCAGGTTCAGGTTTCTAACTTGCGGTTCTAGGTTAACCGAACCTAAACCGCACCTATAGCAGTTAACCGAACCGAACCTGATTTATAAAAAAGTATCATATATTTAGATACAATTTAAGAGGATATCAATAATAATAAATTCACTAGTATTTACTATATTAATTCTTGGGTGAAAAAAAGAAAAGGAAAAAACTACTTTACTTCTATGTTATTAAATGTTAATATTAAACATTGCTATTATAAGTAACAACTAATGCATAACATTCAATACTTCTACTTTAAATAGTAATTAATATGTGTCAAAGTTATTGATCAAGTATTAAACTATTAATAAAACATTCATTGACTAAAATAATATAATCGTTTAGAGATTAATTAAAGAAATTAATGTGTAAAACACATTTATTAAAAATCCTACAATTTTAGTTTTTAAGACACATATATTAGTTTAGATATTCATGAGATATTATAAACATTAAACTAGCAAGTAATACCGATTCTTAAAATATATAATATAGTTGCTAATAAATAATAAGAATATAATAATATTGTCTTGCATAAATAAAAGCATAGTTTTATTTATTAAAACGAATGAAAAATGAGTTGATTTAGTAATAGACTATGAAATTGTATTTTTTATAATTGCGCTTTTTATAATATAATATTTGAAATTTTAACTATGATATTAATTGCATTTTCTACACTAAGTTGCAATAAGAAGAATGATACTTTTGTGTTTATTAGTTTATTATTATTATTATTTATTTTAACATGATAAAATAAGATTTAATGATGTTAGAAGAATAGTTTTATTATTATTTTAATCAATAAGATCTAGTAGAGCAGTTCGTTCCCTCACTATTTCATCTGAGTCAGCTTTTAGTACAAGAGGTCGAGTGCTTGATTCATTTCGTAGCTCTCTTACTCCAAAGATGGTGGAGACTCTTGTTTGTAGACAAGATTGGTTGAGAAAATCACAGGCTCTTCTTTACGTGGAAGAGAGAATTGAAAAACTTGAACAAATTGAATCAGGCAATCTAATTTACTTTACCTTGTTTTAACATACAAATAAATAAAAAATTCTTTTTTCAATTAAAAAGAAATAAAAAGTCTAACTCTTTTTATTTTTTATTTTCTATAGATATGACTTAATGTATAACAGTGAATCATCCTATCATTCTATTCAAAGAATAATCGTTTAATATTTTATCTTTTTTTCAAGTATGGATCTTTTATAAGACATTGTTTGGCTTATTTTTACTTTGCTTTGGTTTAACATATTGGATTAATCTTTGATGGATTTGATATACATACTTTTATGAATAATTTGTATTTTTTCACCATTTTTTTTATAATTTTTATCATATATATTGATATGAATAGGTTCTGGTTACCCTAAGAACCGAACCTAAAAATAGGTTAACCAATCCTATAGGTTCTTTAGGTTCAGGTTCAGGTTCAGGTTCAGGTTCGTGAAATTGCCGAACCTGACATTTAGGTTCAGGTTCAGGTTATTGATGAACGGGTCAGGTTACCCTACCATGAACACCCCTACATATCACTTCTAATGATGCCACTATGATAACAATTGTTATACCTGTAGTCATTTCGAATTATGCCTCAATCTCATCTTCCTACGAATTCAAAAATATGAGCTTTAAGCATATTCTTAACAGTTAAAACTGCTGGTAGCTCAAACCTTCAATCACTTGTTTCTACATCCTTAGCAGCTAAAATATAATCTTAACATATTCCTACTAAGATGTTTACCTTAGGTTGTTACTTAGATTTCTCGAACACTTTCTTTGCTCAATCATCTTAATCGCATATACGTACTCTTATTTCAATCACCATCATTTGTCCGATTTCACTTAAAAATTCAGATTCGTTTTCACTTTTTCTGGGTGATTTAACATTCTAAATTCTTTAGCTTTTTGATTTCTTACTTCTTTCCAGTAGACTTAATCTTAAATCTCAATGAAACCAGCAACAATTTCTTTTACCCCATATGCCACTCAATATTCTGCACTCCTCATTACACTAAATGTGAAAACCTCAATATCTGAATGTGTAATATTCCATTATAGAATTGTTTGTTCAGTGTGTCAGATTACACACTAATTTTACCAGTATAGCACTCAATTGTGCATTTCCTCCAAACTCAATAATTTCTTCAATCTTACATAATGTACATTTCATAAATGATTTGGCACATCTAATGTCTCCAAGACTTCAAAGCGATTTTTATCATACACTTCTAAACCATGTATCAAAATCAACTCATAAGACTTTCATTATCCCATGCACATCAAAAACCACCCCTTTTTTTTATTGCATCTTAATCTCTTATGCGAAACTTCATTAAGTATTTCACAATCTCCAATCCAATTGATATTTTATCATCAGTGTCTTATTCTGCAAATATTCAAAAATGCCTCTTTTAACTTCTCAAATACACTCAAAATACCATCTATGATCACAGTCACTAATTGATACCATTTTTCCTAGATCACTTAATTCGTCAATGTTGGGTCCCAAATTATTTTTCTTGATGTTATTAAGTATGAATTATGTTGATTGTATAAATTGTTGCATAGTTTGATTTTTTAGTGGAAGTGTAAGTGGGAAATTAAGATTAAATTGAGATTAGTGTGGAATAAGTGGTAATGAAAGAATAAAAGTGTATAAGGGTAAAATGTATGAGGGCATTATAGGAAGTTCACTTAAGTTGGGAAGATTAAAACTAAGCAAGGAAGGGCATTTTAGTCCATGTGCTATCTTTTAGGCTTACGGAAAGAGTTAGAAAGAAGAAAGGAAAGAAAGGAAAATAAAAAGAAGAGAGGAAGAAGAAGAGAGTGTCGTTGGTGGCTTAAGGGAGAAGAAGAGAAATTAGGGTTTTATAATCCTTGGAGATTTTGAAGGAATTGAAGCTCTAACAAGTAAGTATGATGTTTTCCTTTTTGTTTTGGGTTAGATGAAACCCTAATATGGTTTAGAATGAGTAGGAAACGATGGTTTAGGGTTTACGGGAAAAATAGGTGAAATCTCTTAGGGTTGTTGATCTTGTTGTGCTTTGTTGATGATTTTGTGTTGAATGAGTTTAGAAATGAAGTATCAAGCATGATCTAAAGTTTAAGTGTGTTGCATGAACAAAAGAGTAGGATTGAAGTGGGGAAAAGCAGGAAAAATTGGGTTCGGAGGAAGTTCCCCGACCCGCATGTCGCGACATGCTCATGAGCACGTCGCGGCGTGCGGGGAAGGCTTGCACATCACGACGTACGAAGGTATGCACATCGCGGCGTGCGAAATTTTTGCACGTCGCGGCGAGTAGCTGGTCTTCGTCGTGGCGTGCGAAGGCGTGCGTGCACGCCACGGTGAACTCCAATTTTTTTGCCTAGAGATGTTTTGATGTTTTCAGCATATCTCTTGCTAAAGAAGTCCTATTGAGGTGATTTTTGATGCGTTGTAAACTAGATTCATAGATCTACAAGTTTTGTGAAGTAATGAAGTTCTGAATCAGTCTCTAAGAATATGAAATTTTGGATGAAAGTTAAGAATGGAAATATTGTTTCAGCATGAGTTATTGAATGGGATTTTGGTTCTTATTTTAGGAAATCAAGTGAGGCAAGAGGACCAAGAGGATCTAGAGGAAACTCATTCCTAGGCAAGAACAAGCAAGGAATTCAAGGTGGGTTCGTGTTTATAATAGAGTAAATAAGTTACTCATTGTTTTGTTCAAATCAAGAAAGATTTAACGCTTTAAATTGTATCATCAATGATTGCATTACATGCTATTGTGGGATGATTATATTTTGCTATATGATTTTCATTCATGATTTATGAAAAGGTTTTCAAAAAGGGGTTTTCTCCTTTCACGAATACATGCACATGCATTCATGCTTTCCGAAATGTATGACAAGCAAGTTTACAAGCAAGTGGCAGTTTGGCAAACAAGTTTACAAGAATTTGAATCATGCATGTTATGTGGGTTTGCGGTATGTCCCTCACGAACAGTCAAGTGTACATTGACTCATGAAAAGGCTTCTCCCGCCTACCCGTAAGTGGCACAGGGTTCCTCACAAGGACTTCCCTCACGAAACTACGTCTACACATAACCATTTCGATGGGAATGTGTAGCACGTCATGAATCAGGGACTAACCCAAACCATTATGCTATGCTTATGTGTTTATGTTCTGTTATTATGTTTCATGCATCATGAATTGTTCAAGAATCAAGCATTTTCAAGATAATGACTCTTACATGCTCAATTGTTATGATTTTAACAAGTATCATGACAATGAATTATTTTTGATTACTTTTGCTTATTTCTATATTATAAATATGCTCCCACGAGCTTTATAGCTCACCCCCCTCTATTCTCCCCCATTCAGGTGACGAGCAAGAGACCGAGAGCTCGTCACGAGTTATGGCAGCACTCCATTTTGTTCTGTTTACTTATTTTCAATGTTATATTTTGGAAGTCAAGGCATTAATTACATTTCAAGTATTATTGGTTCAAGGGTATTTTGTATTTTTAGCTCTTAAACTCGAAGTTGTAATTTGGTTTGAAATGTTCTTAAAGCTTTGTGGAACTCATCTTTTGGATAATGATTTATGGATATGTTTGTTTTAAATCATGAAAGTAAGTTTTGAGTTTGTTCACAATGGGTCCATTGAACTTCCGATGGTCTTTTCCTTAATTGTTTAATTTGCACGTTCCACCTCACGCATACAGCACCACGCTCTCATGTCCGATGTTGGGCTTCGGCAGCGGGGTCCAACAGTCAATATCATAATATCATTGGAGTATCATTAACTATTACTCACATTTTTCCTTGTGTTAATTTCTTGCAATTCCTTAGGTGACTAATTCCCCAATGAAAGAAATTTTTTCTCATGTCATTTTCAGTCTCCCGCTTGACTTCTTGTCTTTAATGATTTCCTCTTTTCCTTCGAATTCCTTTAATTCACATCGGCTTACTCAAATGCCTATTCATTCATACTAGTTCCTCCACACATTTCAATTTATTTGAATGCTTCCCTTTATGTGTTGGTATTTCATTCCTCATATTGAATTTGTATCTCCTGAACATATTTACATCGAATATAAGGGGGACCTATATTTTCCTCACGTTGGCAATAGTGTCACCTCGAATTTATAATCCACTCATGTAGTTGATGAGTACACTCTCAATGGCATATTCCACTTTTTATAACTGAGTTTATGCTTAGGATATGACTCCATTATTCACTTTTGACGTATTACATATTCATTTCCGATTTGTCTCTTCATTGATTACTCTTAAATCGAATCGTTAGATCAACTTAACTCAATTTAGGGAAATTCTTCTTTGAAAGAAGATTTCTTACTACAATCATCAATACTGTTCATAAAACCTTATCAGTCAACTATTTTTCATCATTACATATCAGTCATTCTTAATACCTCGAGAAGATCAATTTCAACTATGCATAATATCTCAATAAGATCAATTTATGTCATAGCTTACATAATCAAAACATCTCTTGTAATGAGGCTCTGTAGGGCATTTAAACAATTTCATTTACTCTAATATCTTGGCATCCATCGCCAAAATCATCACATCTTATCTGGAGATGTATTCACATCAATTTACCAATTAGTAGCTTATACTACTAAGGACACTTTAATCCCATTTAATTCTAGATAACCTTTTTCTTTTTATGCCAGTTCGCGATCATGGGGACTTTGCTATAATCATGTCCCTCTTCTTTTCCCTCAAGCTTGTCACCTATGCTAACATCATTAACAGTCTCAATTCTTTCCCCATTGATCACTACAAGTACTCTCATGTCTTACTCTATCTTGAACTTTGAACTATAGCAACTATAATCGGCACTTATTCAATAAGTCGCCAATTACTTCCTATGTCATCTTCACACATATTATTCACACATGCTTAATAATTTCACCCGTGATGGTGATCCCACTATCAGATGTACACTCACAATGACAATTTAATCTGAACTCAACAACTCTTTCCTATATCTCTATCATCATCTCATCTTCCAATTGTCATTTATTTCATCTTATGCATCTTTATTCTCAATCAATTTATAATGGTAGGGGCATAACCCATATAAAGCTTAAATCTCCACTCCACAGATATATTCTCACACCGAATCTCAAACTCTTATATCGATAATCACACAATCATTCTAAGTCCAAGTGCAACCTTTCAAGGTCATATCAATTTAACTCATATACTTTCATCTTATTATTTCTACTTATTTCCCCTTTTTTTTCAACAATCCATGACAATGTATTCACATTTATATCACATTTAAGGACATATCACCCGATTGTAATTTCGATTTCATATTCACTAATACTTCCATCGATACAATTTCACTGAATCTTTATCGATTATATCCAAACCCAAATCCAAAAGTTCTGAAGCATAAATATTATGAATTTTCGGTCTCAAGATTTTTTTTCTACTATCTCCTTATACTGAATTACAAACTCTTATCACAATACTCACATAACCATTTCGATTCCAAATTCACCCTTTTATGATCATAACAGTTTTATGATTTCCTTTCATTCTGTCTATACACATTAGTCTCCTCATTTCTATTCATATTCTTATTTTTCCCAATCAATCCATGGCAATATGCCGATTCACACTTATTTCACCCCCAAAGGATATATCACCTTCAAGGATATGCAACCTTTTGTTGGGGGGAAGACTCTTATCTACCATGCAAAACCAGATACTATTTCTCATTTCCAATATGTCCATAAACCTTATTTTCTCACATTCAGTCAGATCATCATTTCTCTCAATGCTTCTAACAACTCAAATTCTTAAGGAATGCTCATGCATGTGACTCATACTGGGGATCAGTTGCCGTTGTCTGCTATGACATGACTAATGTGCATGTAACTTGACACATATTTCAAACTACCCATATAAGATTGTACTCCTGGGCTCTGATACCACCTAAATGTAGCACCCCACTCCCACGCGACCCGAACCCGACATTGACGGTGATATCCGAGTCCGTGCCTCGCGAGGGTGGCGTGCTAAAACACTCATTTAAAAATCGGTACATTTTTTTAAAAACAATATATGCGGAATTCAATGCCTAATTTGGGTCCTCATTCAATCATATTACACAATTTCTAATAGCCACTCGGGCCCATTTTCCAAATACAAATATACACTTTATTACATAAATAAAGACAAGCAATGCAGACGCGAACTGATCCCGACTTCTATCCTTCACTTGAATCCTGCAAATATACTCCTGTTGGCTTAACGGGGTATTCTTCTGATCCTGAAAAATAATTGCAAATTTTGGGTGAGTTTTGCGAACTCAGTGAGTGACCATCATCGATGGCCCACTCATCACATATCACATATATTTCATAAGTCACATTTCATTACACATTTTGTTTTCTTTTATATGGCACATGCTCATATTATTTCACATTCAATAACTGAACCAATCTCTCTTTATTTCCTATATTACATTATTTCCCATATTCATATCATTTCATTAACAACCATATTGAATCACATAAACTTGTTCAGTTATTTCACATTCAATATCATTTAATCATTTATGTCATGCATACTCAGTGTATATGAGACTCACTTTCCAATTGTTAATTTGTTGTGACCTATGTTCTAAAACCCGAATCAGTCATCGAATCGGCGGCCTTACTGGTCACTAGTTTGACCGGTTCAACCACCGGTCGAACCGGTGTGACGTAATAATTATGCAATAATTATATTTAATTATATATAATATTTAAAAAATAATAAATAATTGTCGGACCGGTCGAATCGGATCGGTCTGACTGGTCAATTGATCTATTCGACTGGTCAATTGACCGGTTTTGACCGATTCAAACTGGGTCAATTTATAGCCAGTTTTGAAGGATCAACCGAACTGAACCACTGACTGGTCACCGGTCGGACCGGTCAGACTGGTCGGTCCGGTCTGAGTTTTAAAACATTGGTTATGAACGAGTGCCTGGACTGTCCCATATAGGGCTTATTGATAAACTGTCCCATGTAGATCTCATTGATAATTGTCCCATGTAGGGCTCATTGATCACTGTTCCATGTAGGGCTCATTGGTCACTGTCCCATGTAGGGCTCATTGATAATTGTCCCATGTAGGGCTCATTGGTCACTGTCCCATGTAGGGCTCATTGATAACTATCTCATATAGGGCTCATTGATAACTGTCCCATTTAGGGCTCATTGATCGTTGAGCTTGTAACTCTGGTCGGTGGCTACTCTAGTCACAACAGTCATTATATGACATGCATTCATGAAACGAAATGCATCACTCACAATTTCGTAAACCCATTCATTCCCATATTATCGGACCTTAGTCCGGCAGTTAACCTTAATGTTGAGAATTCAACCGTCATTCATATGCATTGAAATGCATCACTCATAATTGCATGCTCTTATTCTCTCATATTTGCTTATCAACGGACCGTAGTCCGGTATGCAACAGATAGTTGAGAAATCACACTCTCACTTGCATGCAATTTACACATTCAGGAAACACATAACAATCACTCAATACATTTAGTTCTTCCAATTCACAAATAAATAGCACTTCAATATCCAAGTCGATCATCACAATCATCGGACCTCCTGTCCGGAACCCAACATATTCAATCCCTTTTACACAATCATCCAATAGTCAAATAATACAAGAATTCAATTAACAAATAATAAAGTAAGACCATCTAGGTCTACTCACAATAAGCTCCAGATTAGCATTAGCTTTCAATTTCTGGGAACGCCTGAATGCGGGCACTTGACCTGAAATGTACATGTCTTAGTACGAATACCATAACTTTTGCTACAGAGATCCAATTGACTTTGTTTTTGGACCATTGGAAAGAGGACTTTCGGATCTAAAACTTTCATGAAGACCTCGAAGGCCAATTCTATCGTCTAACTTCTGTATCGTCTCACTTTTGCATCGTCTCACTTTCCTTTCGTCTTAGTTCTATAAATCGCTTTTCAATACCTTTTTCAAGCGTCGCTTTTTGGGTTTGCTTTTCTGCGTCTATTTTCTGCTTTTGTTTTTCTGCATCTGTTTTTCAAATGCTCGCTTTTATAAATGCTCGCTTTTCACAGTATGCTTTTTCAAGGCCTACTTTTTTTGCGCCCGTAACTTATCCACGTATAAAGATCATAATTTTTGAATCCGATATCCAAAATTTACAAAATTTATACCGTTGGAAAGATAAAAGAAATATCTACAACTTTCTTCAATGAAACTTTGTCAAATTCTATCTAGATTAAGTCCAGATTTGCCCCTAAATACGAAGACAAATTTTTCGTTCATACACCAATACTGCACCCAATTCTTCACTTCATGACAATATTTGAGACTCTTAGACACAGAATTGAAATTCGATGCCTTCACACAAAATGTATCCATATATCTCTAGTTTAATCCAAATTAAGAATCATCTCGTTTGGATTACTAGAGAAAACATTGTGGCTAAAGGACTAAAGTATATTCAGTGAACATTTTTCAGATCACTACCAATATTGTTTCTAAATCTTTCTTTATCACGACTCATACCAAAATCACTCTTTCTACTCCTTCCACTTCTCATTTTCTATAAAATCACATTCAATACCATTTATGCCTAGAAGTTGTCAATGAATGCATGTATTATTTTTTTATGTAAAAACATTATGTATTTATGTGCATATATGCTAACATGATGCATGAGTAAGAAAATGTATTGTCTTAATTTCTCTTTGAGCTCGCATGTACTGAAATTTCGGGTCATAACCCTTAAGTTGGGGATGGGATGTTACACGTCTATCCACCTCGCCCTCTCCATTCCGTCTCATGCGGACCTGGTGGTTTCCGACCCCGACCTAGCCTTGCCCGTCCCGGTTCCCTCACAGGCCAGCGATATGGATGAGGGCCCACGCAGCCCTCACCCCCTAACGCTTCCCTACGAGACCATCTCAGAGTCCACCCATCCCCGACCCCCGGACCCTCCTCCACAGCCGAATACTGAGATCCTTATAGTAGATCACGATACCCAAATGGCCGATTCCGACCCAGGGCCCACACTCTCTCCAGCTCCGGACCAGACCAGCTCCGTGGTCAATCTCCCTTCCGCTTGAATTATCCTCTATACTTTTTATCATGATGATTTTTATTTAGAATTGTCAAGGGGTTGGAGGACAGTCCTTCAAGCCCATCATGAAGAATTACATACGCATTCATAAACCTCGCCTTGTTGTCCTAGTGGAACCTCATATCAATGGTGGTCGGGCAGAGAAGGTTATCCATACTCTGGGCTTTGACCACTCCTTCCGAGTTGAAGCGGAGGGGTTTTAGGGCAGAATCTGGCTAATGTGGACTCCCGAACTTACAGTCTGCATCCGTTTCGCTCACCGCCAATTTGTGCATACCAGTATCAAGTGGGGCCGCTCCCAACTTGAGTTCACAGCCATTTATGCTAGCCCGTCCCATGTCTTTCAGAAGTTCCTCTGGCACTACCTCCCCCACATTGCGAGCACTGTCACTCACCCTTGGCTCATAGGTGGTGATTTTAATGCCAAATTGGATAGCCGCGATAAACGTGGTGGTTCTCGGCTTCAACCAATCGTCAACCCTCACTTCCGAGATTGTGTGAATCTTTGCAATCTTCAGGACGTCATTTTTGCAGGGCCTCGTTACACGTGGCATCGCGGGCAGGTTCGGGCTCGGTTAGACCGCGCATTTTGTTCTCCTTCCTGGCACGACGAGTTCCCCTCTACCAGGGCTACGCACCTTCCTTTTTTGAAATCTGACCATCGGCCCCTCCTTTTCACTTTTACTGACCCCGTCCCTCATCCGCCGTTACAGCGACCTTTTTGGTTTAAATCAGCTTGGCTCACGCATGAGGACTTCGGTCGAGTCGTTGCTGAACACTGGCCTCATTCGTCGTTGAACCTTAGTGACGCTTTGGCTCACTTTTCGGACAACCTTTCCCTCTGGAATAAAGACACCTTTGGGAACATTTTTCACCGTAAAAAACGTCTCATGGCCAGCTTGGCCGGCATCCAACAACCCTTGGAAGATTCTGACTCGTCATCCCTCCAGGCGCTTGAGGCGTATCTGCAGTCTGAATTAGAGTATGTTCTAACGCAGGAAGAACTTTTTTGGCATCAAAGTTCTCGCGGCTAATGGATCACAGAGGGTGACCGGAACACTGCCTACTACCACGTTGTCACCAAATCCAAGCGTCGTCAAACTCGCATTACCTCCTTAACCACTGAGGATGGAACCGTTCACACCGACCCTCTGGCCCTTCGAGACCTAGCTCGTTGTCACTTCGTGGATCTCTACCGGTTTGACGGGCCTTCTCCCCCTGGTTGGCACCTTCAGGGACATTTTCCCACTCTTCCCCAGACAACCAATGATGATCTCACCCAACCGTTATGCCCTGAGGAAGTCCGCACCACTTTCTTCTCCATAGCGCCTAATAAGGGGGCATTGACAGTTTCCCAGCGTTATTTTACCAGTCTCAATGGGAGATAATCAATCAGTCTGTGACGGCTTTCCTCCAGCAGGTTTTTTAGTCACGGTCTCTAGGACGATACTCTCAACCGCACAATCTTGGTTCTTATTCCCAAAATCCCGTCACCGACTTTGCTCCGTCAATTCCGACCGATCGCCCTTTGTACCGTCTTATACAAAAGCCTCACTAAGATTTTGGTTAACCACCTTAAACCGTATCTCGGCGACCTGGTCTCTCCCACCCAATGCAATTTCGTTCCGGGCCGCCTGATTACCGACAACATCATCATCACCCAGGAAATCATTCATTCCATGCGTAGGAAATCCGGCCGTAAGGGGTTCATGACCATCAAAGTGGATTTGGAAAAGGCGTATGATCGTCTTCATTGGGCCTTCATCTATGACACTCTACTTGATGTGGGCCTTCCGGGCACACTTGTTACCCTCATCATGAAATGCATCACTTCGGTCTCCCTTCAAGTTAACTGGCAGGGGGATTTAAGTGAACCATTCCTCCCTTCTCGAAGTTTACGCCAGGGAGACCCCCTCTCCCCCTACCTCTTTGTTCTTTGTATGGAACGCTTGGGGCACGCCATCTCCCACCGGATCTCCCAAGGTCAATGGCGGCCGATCAAGTTGAGTAGCAATGGGCCGCCCCTGTCTCACCTCTTTTTTGCTGATGAACTCATCCTTTTCACTGAGGCTTCGCTTAACCAGGTAACTGTTATCCGAGATACCCTTAACACTTTTTGTGTCGCTTCTGGGCAACGGGTGAGTCTAGCTAAATCCCATTGTTTTTTCTCCCGTAACACTTCGTCCTCTACTTGTCACTCCCTCAGCAGCGCCTTGGGTGTATGCCTTACCAATGATCTGGGTCGATATCTTGGTGTCCCCCTTCTTCATCAGCGAGTCACTCGTCGCACTTATCAACCCATTCTGGACAAGGTCCACCAGTGTCTCTCGGGCTGGTCAGCCAAATTTCTTTCCTTTGCAGGGTGCCTTACGTTGCTTCAATCGGTCTTAGCTGCCATTCCGAGCTACACCATGCAGACTGTCTGCCTCCCTCGTCGTCTCGGTGACGCGATCGAACGGGCCATGCGCCAATTCCTATGGGGTTCGACACACGATCAACGCAAAGTGCACCTTGTCCATTGGAACAATGTGTGTCGACCCAAGGACTTGGGCAGGCTCAGCATTCGACGCATTAGGGAAACCAATGATGCATTTCTTGCTAAACTCGGATGGACCCTCCTCACCAATCGGACCGCCCTGTGGGTTCAGGTACTCGTAAGCAAATACCGCTTCGCTGCTGATCCCATTCCCCCCTCCTTGCCTACCACCGGGGGATCTATGGTGTGGAGAAGCATCCAAGCTACATGACCAATCGTTCTTCAAGGCCTGAAATGGATGATTGGCGATGGCTCCAGGACGCGCTTCTAGCTCGACCCATGGGTGGTGGGCACTGGGCCACTTCTCCCTCACGCCACTCATTCTATTCCCAAAGCCTCCCTTCTTTTGCCTACCTCCACTTTTGTTACTTCTAGTGGCCACTGGGATTGGGCCAAATTCCACACGTGGCTTCCTTGTTGGATCGCGTACGGTCTGAGTATTCACAATACACTGCGGAAAAACCATACAACAACATGATGTATAATCGAAAATACCAAGGATGTACGAAAATACCTTGTTTTCGTGAATAGGTTGCTTCTTTTTCGGATTCCAAGATACTGCAAACGCGAATGCCCTCTACCGATATCCACACGAGTATGCACAATCCGGGCTGCGGCTATGGTGTGCTAGCACGTCCTGAAACGCTTTCCGAACGCCGCTCTGTTATCCTCTCGGATGGTGGCTAGGGTTTTAGACAATGGTGTCTTCCTTAACCTAATGAGACCTAAGCTTCTCTATTTATAGAGAAACCCTAATCCCATTTAGGCCCCATCAAGTTTCGGCCCATTATATCATATATAATAAAAGCCCGACAACTTAATTCGATCTAGCCCAATAAATATATCTAAATATATTTATTCAACACCTAATAAATTAGGCCCAAGAGAATAAGCCCATATCACATTACTCTTTGTGTGCGACCCTGTAAGCTCATTTGAGGTTGGCAATGGACTTGATCACACTTCAAGACCCATAAGTCATAAGCGGCCTCTAGCAAGACATTATGACTACCCAAATCAAACGAGGATCGATAATCCGATTTAACTCAGAATTATGGTTATAGGCTCATCCTTTGTAACACGATATCAAGATTAATCACAAGGCATGGTACATGTCAACCTTTGATTAATCATAGTTTCTTGATCCCCAAGTTGATCGATTATAACAAATGACATTGATGACTCTTCATCAATTCATTTGAGCACGGCCATGCATTTCTTCACCACACTTGTCAAGAGGCCTAAATGATATCTCTCTCATTTAAGAGAGGTACAAATCCCATCTACGCCATTCACATCCTCCGCATGATTCATTTAGTGTCCAACATAAGACTATTTGTTATTCGGTTAAAAATAACTTAGTCTAAGATCAAAACACTAAATTCCTCATGTAGGGAACCATGATGACTTCAGTCAAAGGACTAAAGTCAAACCATATAAAGAATCACTAATGACATGAAACCATGTAGTATTCTTTATGTGGGTCGGTCCAATATATGTTCTCTAACATATATCTATGTTTCGATTTGATATCTCATATCCATGATCAAGAAACGTGATCATCAATCGTAACACATACTAGTCTTAATTCATTATTGTTCCACCAATAATGATCGACTAGGACGATCTAGAATAGTGTTATAACGCTTATGGTTTTACTATCAAGTCACATACTTGATGACATAAGTCTAATACTATTCATGGAATGTAAATCACATTACATAAACGAAATACATGCATATATAAAGGAATACCTCATAATATATTATTAACAAGTCATAATGTTAATACATGAATCACAAATATCCATTGGCCTAGGGCACACTACTAACAATCTCCCACTTGCACTAAGCCTAATCGGTCAGATATCTAATACCCATAGACCTCGTATGACTCTCATGTTTAGGCTGTAGAAGAGGCTTAGTAAGTGGATCGGCAATGTTGTCATATGTGCCCACTTTGCATATCTTCACGTCTCCTCTCCCAATGATCTCTCTAATCAGATGGAAACGTCTAAGTATGTGTTTGGATCTATGAAGTAAGTTTGGTTCCTTGGCCTGTGCTATAGCCCCATTATTATCACAATAAAGGTCTATAGGACTTGCAATGCTAGGAACAACTCCAAGCTCAGTAATGAACTTCCCGATCCATACAGACTTCCTTACCGGATCCGAGACAAAGAATGTACTCAACTTCATTGTAGAATCGAACAATGTTGTCTTGCTTTGAACTTTTAAGCTCACCGCACTCCATTCAAACAGTAACACAAAACCCGATTGCGATCTAAAATCATCTATGTCGATCGAAAACCAGCGTACAAGGTAACCATTTACAACGAGCTCTCCTTCAAGTCCTCCATAGACTAGAACATATCCTTAGTTCTTTTCAAGTGCTTAAGGATATTCTTAATCGCTATCCAAAGGACTCTCACCATAATTAGATTGGTATCTACTTGTTATGCTCAAAGAATATGAGACATCCGGTCGAGTACATAACATGGCATACATGATAGATCCAATTGCAGATGCATATGAAATCTTACTCATGCGCCAAGCTCTTTACCTAAAGTAGGACAATCCTTCTTAGAAAGCTTGATTCCATGTGACATTGGCAAGAATCCTCTTGAATCTTGCATACTGAACCTTTCAAGATCTTATCTATGTATGTACTCGACTCGTGCCTATAAGCTTTCTTGATCTATCTCTATAGATCTTAATGCCTAAAACATAGGCAGCCTCACCTAAGTCTTTCACCGAGAAACGCTTCCTTAACCAAATCTTGACACTCTGTAAGGTTGGAATATCGCTTCCAATGAGCAATATTTCATCAACATATAAAGCTAAAAGGACAACAAAGACTCCCACTAACCTTTTGTAAACACAAGGTTCATCTTCATTCTTGATGAATCCAAACTCTTTGACAACTTCATCAAAACGAAGATTCCAGTTTTTTGATGCTTGCTTCAATCCATAAATGGATCTTTGAAGCTTGCACATCTTTCCCGAATTCTTAGGATGGACAAAACCCTCAGGCTGTATCATATATACATCCTCAAGTAAGTTTCCATTAAGGAAAGCTGTTTTGACATCCATTTGCCATATCTCATAATCATAGTATGCAGCTATGGCAATAAGAATTCTAATGGATTTGATCATGACCACTGGAGAAAATGTCTCATCATAATCAATTCCATGAGCTTATCGATAACCTTTAGCAACAAGTCTTGCTTTATAAGTGTGCACATTTCCATCCATGTCGAGTTTCTTTTTGAAAACCCATTTGCATCCAATGGTCTTCAAGCCATCAGACGGATCAATCAAAGTCCAAACTTGATTGTCATACATGGATTGCATCTCCGCTTTCATGGCCTCTAACCATTTAGCATATTACGACTTTCCATAGCTTCTTGATAGGTCAGGACTCATTATGATCAATGAGCATCACATTATCATCATCGATGAACGAGAAATCCATATCTCTCGGGCTCATGATGAATCCTATCGATCTACGTAGGCCTTGTGTTGTTGAAGGTCGCTCATCAACAACTTGTGAGCTCGCTTCAATCTCCTTTTCGTGCTCAATGTTATTTTGTGAAACTTGAATTTCTTCAAGTTGTACTTTACTCCACTTTTCCTTTGGAAACAAATTTCTTCTCTAAGAAAAACCATTTCGAGCAACAAACACTCTGTTCTCTCTTTGGGATGTAAAAGTAATATCCTTTAGTTTCCTTAGATATCCCACAAAATAACATTTTTCAGATTTGGGTGCCAACTTGTTGGCAATTGGACGCTTCACATAAGCCTCACAACCCCAAATCTTTAGAAAAGATAAATTGGGACGCTTCCCAGTCCATATCTCATAAGGTGTCTTTTCTATAGCCTTTGAAGGAATACGGTTCAATATGAATGCTGTTGTTTCTAAAGCATAGCCCCAAAAAAAATTTGGAAGATTAATTTGAGTCATCACTGATCGAACCACATCTAATAGAGTTCGATTTCTCCTTTCAGAAACACCATTCCATTGAGGAGTTCCTAAAGGAGTCAATTGTGAAACAATTCCACAATCCTTAAGATGATCATCAAACTCTTGGCTTAAGTATTCACCTCCTCGATCAGATCGTAGGATTTTAATTGTCTTGCCAAGCTGATTTTGTACTTCATTCTTATACTGTTTGAACTTTTCAAAAGATTCAGATTTGTGCTTCATTAAATAGGCATACCCATATCTACTGAAGTCATCTGAAAAAGTAATGCAATACAAATAACCTCTCTTTCAACTCTTCCAAATAGAGTTTGCAGATTCTTTTCCAATGACCAGGATCATTGCAATGAAAGCAAACTCCCTCCTTGGGTGCCTTAATCTCAGCTTTAGGCTTGGGCTTGGACTTAGGTACTTTAACTTTGTCCTTTTTTGTGCCCTTCTTCTTGAAACCTTTTCCCTCTTGAACCACAAGAACTTTATTGGTGGTCTTAACCTTTCCCTTTAAGTTCTCTTCAACAGTTTTCAGCATCCCATGCAATTCATCAATGGACTTCTCCATATTATGCATGTTGTAGTTAAGAATGAATTGATCATATTCATCAGTCAAAGATGATAGAATAAGATCAGTTGCCAATTCTTGACTAACAGGTGCACTTAATTTCTTAACATGATGAATGTAACTCTTCATCTTGAGAACATAAGCACTCACGGGTGTGTCAGGAGTCATCTTGCATGAATACAATGCCTTGGTGGTTCTAAACCTCTCTTGGCGTGCTTGCTCTTGAAACATAGCTTTCAGTTGAGTAAGCTTGACATAGGCTTCCATTTCCTCTAAATCCTTCTGAAGGTCAGAGATCATGGCGCCTAACATAAGGCATGACACATCCGTAGAGTCATTGATATGCTTCGTGTAAGCATCCTTTTGAGCCTTAGGTGCAATTGTTGGTGGTTCCTCAGGGATGGGCTCTTCTAAGACATAAAGCTTTCTTTCTTACTTGAGAACAATTCTCAAGCTCCTATACCAATCTAGGAAATTTGTTCCATTAAGCTTTTCTTTCTCTAAGATAGATCGCATAGAAAGGTTTGTGGATGGAGTAGCCATAATCTACAAGAATTATGCAATAAGGGTCAACATTCATATATTATGAGGCATTACCTCCCACTCAAATAAATAACCCTCAATTGACGAATGGAAGAAACAAGATCCATATTTCACTAAGTCCTAAGAAAGCTTTGGCTTAACACTCAAGACTTAGTTATTTAGGTAGAAAACTCTTTTCAATTACATCACATGTAACTCTTGATGGGTTTATGTTAAAATACATCTTATGCATCGCATGTATGTAAAACCCAATCTTATGCCCTAAGCCCAAAACCATTTTGATAGCTTAGTTAAGTTTAACCATACTTTACCTATGAATAGCACCATTATTCAAATGTTGTTGGACCCACCCCCACACTGGCTAATATTTCCCACCAGCGTGTGTTTGGGTTATACCACGGCGGGTGTTTCATGGGTTATCTCATGGCATCCAACTTCGATCAAGTCCTCTTTGGTCGAGGTGAGGCCACGACTCGAACCTTGACCTCAGGTTTATAGCTTCCACATGCTCGCCTCTTACCATTTGGCTAAGTTAGCCAAATGGTAAGAGGCAGCATGTGAAAGAGAAACCTGAGGTCATGGTTCGAGTCGGCCTCACCTCGACCAAAGAGACAAGAACGATTGTTGATGTGATGGTATAACAAGAACACTGCTGTGGTATAACCCGCAAACACACGCCTGGTGGGAAATATTAGTTTAAGTGGGGGTGGGTCCAACATTAAAGCGCCTTTTATTGTTGGACCCCACCCCCACCCGTAGGTGTTTGCGAGTTATATCATGCGAGTGTTCATGGGTTATACCGCGCATCCAACCTTAATCAGTATTGTCCTCTTTGGTCATGGGTGAGCCACGGCTCGAACCCATGACCTCAAGGTTTTATTCCACTTTACGTGGACGCCTCTCACCATTGAGCCAAATACTAATCGAATCAAACGAACAAATTCAATCGAATATAGCGAAGCGAAATAATCGAATACGAATCACAAAGCGGAACGAATAAGCGAAAGCGGGATCGAATCGAATGCAAATCGAATTCGGATAGAAAACAAAGTAAGCAAACAAATCAATGTAAACTGAAACACTTTCCGACATCCGAGAATAAGCAAAGAACAGGAAACAGAATCGCGTTGGGAATTCCTAAGACGTTCCAAAATCTGATATAATTTAATTTTTTTTTCTTTCTTATTCTCATTTCTCACATCAATCACATCCATATAATTTCCCATAGGAAATTTCATTCTTAAACCCGAAACTCAACAATCATACAAATTCTTATTTATCCATACAAATCTCAAATTACATTTTAACCCCGATTTTATCGAAATTTCGGCAGCATAACGGCTGCCTTTATCCTAACCCAAACCTGCAAGGGCTCAAAAATACACTTCTAAAAACTCAAACAATCACACACACATCAGAATCCACCGGACCCTCCGTCCGGGATATCAGCAGATAGACACAAACCTAATTCTAAAACAATCTCATACTTGTCATTCAATCTACTATTCTCATAGATCAATCTCATTCCCAAATCAATCATACATATAGATTCCCAAACTATTCATAATTTCATATACAAATTTCTCATTCATTCACAATACTCAACTTTATACACAAATACATTTTTCCCAAACTTATCTCAAGTCATGAACATATTCATACACAAGATCCAAATTACTCAAAAGCTAACGTATTCAAAAGTCGAAACTGACGTCTTCACATTCTTTCATCCGATCTCCTGCTCGAAACCTGGAGATGAGGATGAAAGGGGGGGTGAGCTCGAAAGCTCGTGGATAACACATTTATAAACTGATAAATAAGCCGAAATCATTTTTAATACTCTTTTTTGCCAAAAGGGCTAATTTTTTCAAACTTTATAATTTTTCAAACAATTTCCTCAAACCCATTTTTTTCATATTTTCAAACTTTTCATAATAATCTCACTTTTTTCTCATTTTCAAAACTTCTTGAATTTTTCATAAATATGAATGCGTAACACATAAACAAATCAAAACATATTACACATCGAATGGTGCAGCTAGGTCCAAGCAGAACGCATCGCATACCCAAAGATAGCGGTCCTGCGGATCGTGAAGCAGAACGTATTACACTTTCGCATTGCGGTCCAAGTAGCCGTGAAGGAGTCCGAAATCGAGTCTCCGTACACTAACGGGCAGCCTGAAAAGGCTATACACATAGAGACAATACGACTCACCAAGGACCTACCAAACCCACATAACACATATCGAAAACGAAAATTCAAATTGCCCAAGGCACTTTTCAAATTCTTGATTTTCCACACATTCACATAATGCATACAATTCGATCAATTCATCATTCAAATACTAATTTCAAAATCAAATCATTCAATCAAGTGCATAATTCAATAATGCATTTATGACAATTGAATTTAAACTTGTACCAATTTCTGAAATCATTCGAAATCATATTTTCCAACTTTAAATCAATTCTTATTTTCAAACATTTCCAATAATCTATCAAGCATACAAAATTTTGCTTTCTTTTATTTTCAAAATTCATATTGCTTACAGATCAAATTATAAATATGCTACCCACCTCAATTATTGCGGAAACTTGATTTCAAGCTCCAATTGATCCTTGCTTTTCTCTCTTCCAAATTACCAAAACCTAAACCATAATCATCCAAATTTCACATCGAAAATACTTAATTTTCACAATCAACTTAGGAATTCACCAATTCCATTTACATTCAAGTTATTTCAATCTCCAATTTTGAAAATCCCCAATTTTCAAAATTGGCCTAAACCAAGACACTCAATTCAATCTCATAAAACATAATTTCTTCAAAATTAATCTCACAATTCCTCAATTCACATTAATTCCAAACTATTTAAATCCTCAATTTCAAAAATCCCCAAATCTTAAAATTGGCCTAAACCAATTTATCCAAATTCAATACCATAAAATACCAATTCTTCGAAATTGATTTTATATATCATCAATTCATCATATTTCCTATAATTCTACACCAAAATATCTCAAAATTCTCAATCATAAAATTAAGCCTAAACCTTACTCAATTTTTCATCCAAAATTAAACCCAACCTAAAGCATATACATCAAAATTAATTCCACAATCCATAAACCCATCTCATATGTCATAATTCTAAACCGAAAATTAATCAAAATCTCAAAGTAGAAAAATTTCTCTTACCTCTTTCTCATCCAAATTTCGATCCGAAATTTCTGTCTCCTTTCGCTTTCGTTTCCATTGATTCCGTCATTCGTTCTTTTTGTTACGTTTATTCAGTTGGGATCCGGTTCCCGGATCGGGTCCCAACATTTATGGTATCAGAGCCCAGTAATATGATCTTACTTGGGCGTATGAGTATGAATAAGGAATTGATACGAGTTTGTAAAGATAAAAGTGAATTTGTGAGAGTGTGCTAGGTGGTCATTTGATTTTGAGGAAAGAAGTATGATGGTCTTTAGGAATGTGAAATTGATGTGCATGACTATTTGATGAATTCAAGTGATTGGTTTGGTTTGAGTGTTAAGAATATGTTTGATTTTCGGAATGTGTTGAGGAAATTAAGATTAGAACTTCTTGAGAAATTGTGATGAATTGATATAGATGAAAGAATGATGGCATAATGATGATTGAACCATATTAGGGTTCCTTAAGAAATGGACCATTAATTTGTGCCCATATATGAAGAAATAATGAGTTATAGATATCGTGTTTTGATATGATATAAGTGATATATGATTTAAGGAAGTGAAAATTTTGAAGAAATTGAGAATATGTATGAAGTGTAAATGTGATGAAAAAGAAATTGATTATGAGTTGTGAAAAGAAATTAGTAAGAAAGTGCTTGATGATCATTGTTTAGAAAGAAATTTATGCAAGAATGAGTTACTTGAGTTTATAAATATAAATTTCGAGGACTAAATTCTTTTAAGAGGGGAGAAATGTTGGACCCCGAACCTCGAGTGATAATTTGACTATGATCAAGTGGATGAGTTGATTGAAATTAAGTTGAAGATCATGAAATAAAGAGAGAAAGTATGAAAATATGAAAAATTGTGTAATAGTTGACTTTCTGGCCTTTGAGGGTTGACTTTTGTTTGAGGCAAAATTTGATAAAATGATCTACATGAAACTTGTAGATTATGTTGAGAGCTTTTGTGGACATAAAGTTTGTAATTTTTCGATATCGGGGTGAAAGTTATGATCACCAAAGTTTATGTTTGATCGGGGTTGACTTTTATTATGATTGAATCTTTGACTGAGGAATTAACCTAGTTAGAGGTTATTTGAGCTTTGATGTTCTTCATGAAAATTGAAGGATTTGTTTTGATCTTTATTTCGATATAAAGTATGCAATTTTTCGATCTCGTAAAATTAAGTTATGATTTTTGCAAGCGTGTATAGAGAATAGTATCTTTGATCGAAAATGGACTCCGTAGAGAGTCGAATTGAGTTTTATGTTCTTCTTCGAAGATTTAGAGCTTTCTTTAAGCTTTCTATAGAGACTAAGTTTGTCAAAATCGGAGTTCGGGATTAAAAGTTATGAATTTTGGAGTTTAGAGAAAAAAAAAAAGGAAAGGTTTAGCGCCTCGCTAGAGGCGACGGCTCGCTTCTAGCGAGGCGGGCGCCATCAGACGCCTCGCTAGGCGGCGACGCCTCTGGCGAGGCGCGCTTCGCCCTCGAGAGGCAAGGCTCACTCATGAGTCAGGCGCCTCGCCAGGCGACGCCGCCTAGCTAGCGAAGGGCGTCTCGACCTCATGAGCGCGCCTCGCCTCATGATTAAAGCGCCCGTCGCATCTGACGACGCTTTTGTTTCTTAAATTTTGATTTCTTTGTTTTTAATCCGACCTTTGCTCACTATTTTGCTTATATCTTTTCCGTCCGACATCCGATTGAGTTGATTCTTTTTGCGTTGGATTCCTAAGACATTGAATTTCATTTTATAAGAAATTTGTGAACTTTTGAGGTTAAATTAATGGTGATTAATTTAATCAAAGTGAGTCGGGAAATTTTCCGAGCATGATTCAGTGTTTTGTGAAATTCGAGATCTGTAGAGATCCGACTGAAGCGATTCTTGAGGCGAAATAAAGATAAGACAAGGGGCTACAAATCATATGAAGACATGAAATGTCAATTTTGCCCTTAGGACTTTTAATTTTTGAATTTAAGTTCGGATTAGGGTTTAATTTTTGGATTGGGAACACCTATGAGAAATTTGAGCATAACTTTTGATCTGGGAATCGAAATGAGACGATTCTTGTTTTGAATTAAACTAGAGACATAAGGCTACAATTGTTATGAAGACATCGAGTTTCAATTCTGGGATTAAGAATGTGAAATTTTGGACGGAAATAATCGTACATTGAAAATATGTTAGAATATGGATTTTTCCGAACTGTTTCGCACATAACTTTTGATGTAGTGCTCGGAATTGAGCGCGGTCAGTGGCGTTGGATTCGTATGAGTGAGAGGAACATTTCTCGAGAAGGAAGTTTGGACAAATTCCTTCAATTTAATAGTACGAATTAGAACCGCAAGTAAGCGTAATTTTAAGTTTTGAATGGAGGGCAAAATGGTCATTTGACCATCAATTAATGAAACACACTTGAGGAGTGTCGTTTTGGCTTATTTAAAAGCCACGAATGGGCTGGAGAAGTCTGGAATTACAGAAGAAGAGAAAGAAAATAAGAGAAAGAAGAAGAATGGAGAAGAGTTCGTATGGAGAAAGAAGAGGGAGAAGTTTAGTTTTAATTTTTCTACTCAATTCTTCAAGCTTTTGGGATTTTTCCAAGAAGGAAAAGAGTGGAGAATGAAGAGAGCTTCTTCATGAGCCAAGAAAATTCGAATTTGGATGAGAAAGAGGTAAGAGAAATTTTTCTACTTTGAGATTTTGATTAATTTTCGGTTTAGAATTATGACATATGAGATGGGTTTATGGATTGTGGAATTAATTTTGATGTATATGCTTTAGGTTGGGTTTAATTTTGGATGAAAAATTGAGTAAGGTTTAGGCTTAATTTTATGATTGAGAATTTTGAGATATTTTGGTGTAGAATTATAGGAAATATGATGAATTGATGATATATAAAATCAATTTCGAAGAATTGGTATTTTATGGTATTGAATTTGGATAAATTGGTTTAGGCCAATTTTAAGATTTGGGGATTTTTGAAATTGAGGATTTAAATAGTTTGGAATTAATGTGAATTGAGGAATTGTGAGATTAATTTTGAAGAAATTATGTTTTATGAGATTGAATTCGAGTGTCTTGGTTTAGGCCAATTTTGAAAATTGGGGATTTTCAAAATTGGAGATTGAAATAGCTTGAATGTAAATGGAATTGGTGAATTCCTAAGTTGATTGTGAAAATTAAGTATTTTCTGATGTGAAATTTGGATGATTATGGTTTAGGTTTTGGTAATTTGGAAGAGAGAGAAAAGCAAGGATCAATTGGAGCTTGAAATCAAGTTTCCGGCAATAATTCGAGGTGGGTAGCATATTTATAATTTGATCTGTAAGCTTAATATGAATTTTTGAAAATAAAAGAAAGCAAAATTTTGTATGCTTGATAGATTATTGGAAATGTTTGAAAATAAGAATTGATTTAAAGTTGGAAAATATGATTTCCGAATGATTTCCGAGAAATTGGTACAAGTTTAAATTCAATTGTCATAAATGCATTATTGAATTATGCACACTGATTGAATGATTTGATTTTTGAAATTAGTATTTGAATGATGAATTGATCGAATTGTATGCATTATGTGAATGTGTGGAAAATCAAGAATTTGAAAAGTGCCTTCGGGCAATTTGAATTTCCGTTTTCGATATGTGTTATGTGGGTTTGTAGGTCCTTGGTGAGTCATTGTCTCTATGTGTATAGCCTTCTCCAGCTGCCCGCTAGGGCACGGAGTCTCGATTTCGGACTCCTTCACGGCTACACTGGACCGCAATGCGGAAAGTGTAATACGTTTCGTTCACGATCGCACAGACCGCTTATCTTCGGATATGCAAGACGCTCTGCTTGGACCTAGCTGCACCATTCGATGTGTAATATGTTTTGATTTGTTTATGTGTTTCGCATTCATATTTATGAAAAATTCAAGAAGTTTTGAAAATGAGAAAAAAGTGAGATTATTATGAAAAGTTTGAAAATATGAAAAAAATGGGTTTGAGGAAATTGTTTGAAAAATTATAAAGTTTGAAAAAATTAGCCTTTTTGGCAAAAAGAGTATTAAAATGATTTCGCTTATTTATCGGTTTATAAATGTGTTATCCACGAGCTTTGAGCTCTTTCTTTCATCCTCATCTCCGTGTTTCGAGGGGAGATCGGATGAAAGAATGTGAAGACGTCAGTTTCGACTTTTGAATACGTTAGCTTTTGAGTAATTTGGATCTTGTGTATGAATATGTTCATGACTTGAGATAAGTTTGGGAAAAATGTATTTGTGTATAAAGTTGAGTATTGTGAATGAATGAGAAATTTGTATATGAAATTATGAATAGTTTGGGAATCTATATGTATGATTGATTTGGGAATGAGATTGATCTATGAGAATAGTAGATTGAATGACAAGTATGAGATTGTTTTAGAATTAGGTTTGTGTCATTCTGTCGATATCCGGACGGAGGTCCGGTGGATTCGATATGTGTGTGATTGTTTGAGTTTTTAGAAGTGTATTTTGAGCCCTGCGAGGTTTGGGTTAGGATAAAGTACCGTTATGTCCGAAATTTCGATAAAATCGGGGTTAAAATGTAATTTGAGATTTGTATGGATAAATAAGAATTTGTATGATTGTTGAGTTTGGGTTTAAGAATGAAATTTCCTATGGAAATTATATGGATGTGATTGATGTGAGAAATGAGAATAAGAAAGAAAAAAATTAAATTATATCGATTTTGGAACGTCTTAGGAATTCCCAACGCGATTTGCTTTCTGTTCTTTGCTTATTCTCGGATGTCGGAAAGTGTTTCATTTACATTGATTTGTTTGCTTACTTTGTTTTCTATCCGAATTGATTTGCATTCGATTCGATCCCTTTCGCTTATTCGTTCGCTTTGTGATTCAGATTCGATTATTTTTCGCTTATATTCGATTGAATCTGCTCGCTTGATTCGATTAGTATTTGCTTCCGCTTGCATTTGCTTCCGCTTCGCTACTTTGGATTTGTTCGCTCAGCACTCGCAATTTCGATCCAAATTTCTGTCTCTTCGCTTCGCTTCCATTGATTCCGTCATTCGTTCTTTTGTTACGTTTATTCATTGGGATCCGGTTCGGATCGGGTCCCAACAATGTCTTCCTAGATGATCCTACATGCCTTGCTTTGGCAAAACCCACATAAGGATAATCTAGAGATAAACATTGTTAAATATTTATGGAAGGCATATAAACTTAAAATTATGAAGAGGGTCGTTTTAGTACATTATGAAGGCTACTAATCCTATTAGTAAGTGGTGTTTGTACTATGCTATTTCTAATCCTATACTACAACATACTTGAGTATATATATATTAGAAGTATAGAATAGTAACTTACACATGAATATAAATATTCAAAAAATATAAATAAACACATGTAACATCACCCAGAATATATAACACATAACGAACAATCAAGCGTAGGGAAGCGACCCCTTCTTTGGGCTTGTCATTATTGGAAGAGATGATAGTCGACTGGTCGACTTATGCTAGTCGACTGGAAGAGATGATAGTCGACTGGTCGACTTGTGCTAGTCGACTGGAAGAGATGATAGTCGACTGGTCGACTTGTGCTAGTCGACTGGAACCAATTTCAGTCGACTGGAACAAACGTTTTTGCTAAAACACTCATTTCCGCTCTCCGATCAGTCGACTGGAACACTTCTAGTCGACTGGAAGAGATGATAGTTGACTGGTCGACCTGTGCTAGTCGACTGGAACCATTCTCAGTCGACTGGAACAGACATTTTTGCTGAAAAACTCATCTCCACTCTCTCATCAGTCGACTGGAACGCTTCTAGTCGATTGAAAGAGATGCTAGTCGACTGGAGTATCCTTGTCCAACATGGATACTTGCGGTTTTCTATTCCACATCCATGTCTTACATGGTGGAAACCCTAGCAGCCACCACTTTTCAGTCAAACCCTTCATGCTTGTCATATATTCTCATCAGTACCAAGATAATCAACAAATCCGAAAATAACATGCATGAAATAAAAACACTTTCGTATCACGCAACCAAAACCGTGAGCACATGTAATCAAAATATGCATATTTTTCATCTCTACAGAATCCAAATTCGTAAAACACATGTAATCAAAACATGTATATATTTTCGATTATACAGAAGCCAAAATCGTGAACACATGTACTCAAAACACGTATATTAACGATTATACAGAAGAACCTGTCTCTGATACCACTGTTGGATCGCGTACGGTCTGAGTATTCACAATACACTGCAGAAAAACCATACAACAATATGATGTATAATTGAAAATATCAAGGATGTACGAAAATACCTTGTTTTCGTGAATAGGTTGCTTCTTTTTCGGATTCCAAGACACTGCAAACGCGAATGTCCTCTACCGGTATCCACACGAGTATGCACAATCCGGGCTGCGGCTATGGTGTGCTAGCACGTCCTGAAACGCTTTCCGAACGCCGCTCTGTTATCCTCTCGGATGGTGGCTAGGGTTTTAGACAATGGTGTCTTCCTTAACCTAACGAGACCTAAGCTTCTCTATTTATAGAGAAACCCTAATCCCATTTAGGCCCCATCAAGTTTCGGCCCATTATATCATATATAATAAAAGCCCGACAACTTAATTCGATCTAGCCCAATAAACATATCTAAATATATTTATTCAACACCTAATAAATTAGGCCCAAGAGAATAAGCCCAGATCACGTTACTATTTGTGTGCGACCCTGTAGGCTCATTTGATGTTGGCAATGGGCTTGATCACACTTCAAGACCCATAAGTCATAAGTGACCTCTAGCAAGACATTATGACTACCCAAATCAAACGAGGATCGATAATCGATTTAACTCAGAACTATGGTTATAGGCTCGATCCTTTGTAACACGATATCAAGATTAATCACAAAGCATGGTACATGTCAACCTTTGATTAATCATAGTTTTTGATCCCCAAGTTGATTGATTATAACAAATGACATTGATGACTCTTCATCAATTCATTTGAGCACGGCCATGTATTTCTTCAGTCACACTTGTCAAGAGGCCTAAATGATATCTCTCTCATTTAAGAGAGGTACAAATCCCATCTACGTCATTCACATCTCTCCGCATGATTCATTTAGTGTCCAACATAAGACTATTTGTTATTCGGTTAAAAATAACTTAGTCTAAGATCAAAACACTAAATTCCTCATGTAGGGAACCATGATGACTTCAGGTCAAAGGACTAAAGTCAAACCATATAAAGAATCACTAATGACATGAAACCATGTAGTATTCTTTATGTGGGTCGGTCCAATATATGTTCTCTAACATATATCTATGTTTCTGATTTGATATCTCATATCCATGATCAGTAAAACGTGATCATCAATCAGAACAAATACTAGTCTTAATTCATTATTGTTCCACCAATAATGGTCAACCAGGGACAGTCTAGAATAGTATTATAACGCTTATGGTTTTACTATCAAGTCACATACTTGATGACATAAGTCTAATACTATTCATGGAACGTAAATCACATTACACAAACGAAATGCATGCATATATAAAGGAATACCTCATAATATATTATTAACAAGTCATAATGTTAATACATGAATCACAAATATCCATTGGCCTAGGGCACACTACTAACATTCCTTCCCCGATATGTCGGCTTATCGCTGGTACTCTCCCACCCCATCCCCTCCTCGGCCCCGATAAATTAGTCTGGGGTGCTTCAGACAGCGGGCTTTTTACAATTGCGTCGACTTACTCCATGATTTTGGGTCACGATTTCGAGGCGTCACACGGGATTTGGCAGACCATCTAGCAGTGGCCGGGACCACCACGTACTCGCTCATTCCTCTGGCTGCTCGGGCATGATCGGCTCCTCACGAATCAGTCTAGGGTTCACCTGCACCTCACGGCGGACAGTCGTTGCCCTCACTGTTCCTTTGATGAGTCTTCCCTTCACACAGTAAGGGATTGCTCTAACGCTCGTAGAGTCTGGACCATGTTGTGCCCCCACCTCACTGTATCTGCTTTCTTCACTCAGTCTCTTCGGGAATGGTTGCACCATAACCTCCATTCCCGCAGCCGAGTTCGAGGCCATGATTGGACAACCGTTTTTGGGCTCACCTGTTGGTTTCTCTGGTCTTAGAGGAACAAGTCGATTTTTTATACTCATTTTACTTGGCCCACTTCCCCTGACGCGCTCATTTTGTCTTATGCAGATCATCTCCATCAGGTGTCCACGAGGCGCAAGACCTCGTCACGACTCCAAATTTCGCTCGAGCTCCTCCTCAGTTGGACCAAGCCTCCACCGGGATGGATCAAATTGAACACTGATGGGGCCAGTAACCGTACTTCTTTCACAACGGCCGCTGGTGGCATCTTGCGCGACAGTGCCGGCGATTGACTGGGCGGTTTCACTCAGAACCTCGATTGGTGCACTCCCCTGTCTGCAGAACTATGGGGCGTCTACACCGGTCTCTCCCTCGCCTGGAAACTGGGTTTTCGCCGCATTGAGCTAGAGGTGGACTCGGTTGCAGTACATACCCTGCTTGCCTCAACTGTGCGCCGCATTCAGGCGGCCAATCCTATTGTCCTGGGCATCCACGAATTACTCTCCTACAATTGGTCTGTTGCACATCGACACATCTACCAAGAGAACAACAGATGCGCAGATTGGTTAGCCTCCCAGGCAGCTCACTTCACTGTAGGGGTTACTTTTTTTGATACTACACCCTCCGGGTGTCATCCCTTCCTCATTGAGGTTCAGTCAGGGACCTGTGTCCCACGACTTGTTATATAATTAGCTCCGGCTTTCCCTTTATACAAAAAAAAATTCTTCATTCTAAGTTGCTATATGTGTTGACTTCAAAATCTTCAACTTTATCTTTTCCTTTTGAGGATCTCATGACACCTGTAATACATGACAAATATTTTTTGTATGCTGACGAAGGTGACAAATTTGCCTCTGAACTTCTGGACTTGATTTTATCTTTCCTCTTTCAATCATTCTTATTTTCATTTTTACAATAATTTCTGTAGCCATAGGATCTTCTTGGTTAGAGCTATCATTAATGAAGAGAAATTGCTCTTTCCAACATCAAGTTCTAAATTGAAATATAATATTTGGTTACAGGAATACATTATTGTACTTGGAGTTTATTTAAGTGAGATTAAGATTTATCTTCACCTTGAAAGAATATTGTAAGAGGATTTCTCTTATCCGGAATGATTGTACAAAAAGCATTATTTATCTTTTATAAAACAATTATAGCTGTGTACTTTGCTAAAATATAGTTCATACTTTGAAATATTGCCTCATTAATGTTATTTTAATGCTTTTAAAATATTTATTAAAATGTTAAATAAACTATTTAAATAAAGAGCATATTAGATCAAAATCAATGTTTTTAATTATTATGTTTAGAATTACCAAAAGTAATCATAATCTAATATTATAAGAAAAACTAATAAAATTATACTAAAAAGTTATTTGAAAAGCAACTAAATTAAAAATATTATCAAGACCCTAAAACATTTTCATTCTAATTTAACCTTTCAATTTTCTTAATTTACAATTTACCTTTATTTAATATTTCAACCTCCATTTCACAATACATGGCAGTATATATATCCAACATTAGACCAAATTCTTAAACCTACCCGATGTCTTTGTACTTCGAAACCAGCAACAGGCATTGGTGGATCATATCCTCTTCAATTGTCCATTCTCTTCATATATATGGAGCAGATATTACAGCCTATACAGTGCCTCTTCATCAACTACAAATTGGCAGGAACCGTTGCACTGGTTATGTATCACCAGGGGAATGAATTGCAATGGAGATTTCATTGCCTACAAAATACTATGAGTTGCACAATTTATCAGCACAAATCTACTCATATACAAATCCTATTGTTAGAGCTCATCAAATCTATCAAGAAAACAGTTGATCATCCATCAACCTCAGCTCAGGTGGAGTCAATATCCTCTCAACTCAGGTGGAGTCAATGCACCATCCAAAATTGGTGATTGCCTAATCCTATTTGATGGTTTAATTTTCTCTCTACTTGCTGCCTTGATACTAAACTTCTGCAGATATGAGGCCCCTACGGAGAAACCAATTGTTCCAAAGCATCTCTCTCGACATGGCACCAAATGTTTGATCTTTCTGGGCTTGTAGCTTGGTTTCCTAAGTGCTTTAGTAGTCTATTTTGAACCTTTTCTCATTTTTGATATACCAATGCATTTTAAAGTTCTCAAAAACAAAAGACCAAAATAAAGGACAAAATGCAGATACTTTGGTGGAAGCTTAAGACCACCTAGTCTAGGGATCCAAAGCAGATTTTCTTTTATTCCGTTACTTAAATTGAAACGACAGGTAAGGAAGAAGAGAAAGGCATTGAACAATACGGATATAGTAAATGTCTCAATGTGTACTTTTAGGAGAATGATGTATCCGAGTTAAAATTACCAACTCCGACTCACTTGATCCAGGCATCAAAGCCCCAGATACCTTGCTAGAACCATCTGAAAATAATAAAGAATCAGATATTGCACCATGAAGGTCCTCATCTTCAGCAGAATGAAACTTGCAACTCTCATCCAAGTTAAGGCTATCAGAGACCATCTTACTCGATATCTCATCTATCTGATCACCTCTAACAACTTGTGTTGACTTTAGTGAGTCATCATGGCTAAGTGATCTATCTAGTACATCCAAATTTTCACAGAGATCATAAGCATGAATATGCAATTGGCCTGTTGATGACACCATCTCTTTAGACTTCAGTCCAGTAGCAACTAAAGCAGCCTCTGACTTCACCGGATCAAAATCCAACATTACCTTGCTCATTTCAGTTTGACAATTTAACAGAAGCTCCTCTGCTTTGTTCACATCAGCAACAAGGACTTGCTCCTCCTCTTTGAATGCTAGCTTACCATCTACTGGTCCAGTATTAACAGATTGAAAACCATGCAAAACTAGTTTCTGGTTCTTGTAAATGTCCAAGGCTCTCTGCAAATAAGAAATTTATCCAAACTTCATATTTCCAAATTTGACATTTCAAAATATCTTTCGAGTCTTAATTGGCCAACAGAAGCAATAGTTAGATGAGGTGCCCAACAGTATACACCCAAATCATGAGGTGTAGTCAGGTGAGACCAAATGGTCCATTAGGATTCCTAACAAACCAAACGTTCATAGTGTTATTAGTATTATTTCCCTGTGTGCATGTCTGACTCAAAACAAAAAGGAACGTGATTATTAAAAAAATTAGCCTAAAATACACATCCACCCAACATAGATTTGAAGATGTACTGTCCTCTACTTTAAACTGCACCTTCCCAAATAATCTCATCCCCTCACTCAAAGAGAAAACAAACAGGCAAAAAAGCTTCATATTAACATTAAATAGCAATATAGAAGCAGTAATCAAACTAGAGTCACTGGTTAACAACAGCACTTAATGCAATTACATGAACTTTGCATGAGAAAAAATTTCTTAGGAGTAAGAATTTCTATTCTGCATAAGAGCAGGAAGCGTAAGGATAGAGCGGACTGAGGCACAAAGAAAATGACAAGGAAAACTTAGAAATAAGAACCTCAGCTTGCATAAATACAAACACCCTAAATCAGTCTCCTGCTTCTAAGAGGCAACTCCTAATCTCCTTCAAAAAACAATATATTCTTCTGTAAAACTTCAATTATGCCCATGCACTCCTATGAGTCAAATATAGTGAATTTTATTTCATAAACATGATAAAGCAGGATCTGGAACCACATGACACTAAGCTCAAGGTTACCTCATGAACAGTATTACTTGTGGCTGAAAAGAGTGGACTCGACAGCTTATTGGAACTTTTGGGTACTGCTCTCGCTCCATCCTGGCATAGAAAGTCTTTTATTACAGAGATATTTCGAACAATGGATTCAATTTCAGGAGACAGAGATGAGTTTCTACCTTTAAATTTAGAAGCATGGCAGCCTTCTCATCTACAACTGTTCTGTGTCCTACATTCAAAAAAGCCATAAACTGGCGGAATAAATCTGGACTGACAAGTTCAGTTGAAATGTCCAGCTTAGAAAGATAAGCTCGGTAAGAGTGAGGATTATTAAAATCACCCAGCAGTTTAGGAGGATCTGTTATAATCTCATTGACAGTTGAGAGTTTTGATGCTTCTTTGACTGAATAAGATACAGCTGGCTTTGTCTCGAGAGCTCTATCTTGAACCCCATTATAACCATTTTCATTTTCTGGCTTTTGACCTTCCTTCCCAGAGAACAAAGCATCTATAGAAGCTTGCTTCTGATTATCCTCTTTCAAGGATTTTAGTGGCAAATCTATCTTTGCATCACCATTTTTCCCTTTACAATTGTCTACACTAGATTCCCATTCCCTACCATTCATTGGATGCTTACTCTGCTCCCATTCTGGCCCTCCATACATTGGCATTTCATCCCTATACACACCACTATTTCCATCCCATCCATGTGCATGAGTAGGCCCTGATCCATCCATCATATTCTGCCAACCAAGAGGACGCAAAAGACCAGAAAACCTGTCAGCTTCAGCAATATGATAAGGAATTCCAGAGTGGTTGACTTCCATGGAGGGTCTAACACCAAACAAGGGTGAAGAAGGGAACTGCGGCATCATGTTGTGAAAACTTGCATGAGGAGGTCCATGTTGGAAAGGAATGTAGCCATTTGGCATTGGGCCACCTCTCCATGTACTTCCTTGTCCTATTCCAAAATTGGGTTCACCACTACGCTTATACCTAGTTCCACTGTTGGTTCTACTGTCTTTTTCCAGCATACTGATGAAAGGGGAGTCAACTCCACCTCTGAATCCAGGCGTCAGGGCAGGGTTGCCCTGACTTGTTCTATTGTAAAATGCCGATACAGCTGGAATGTAATCATCCACCAGTGGCTTCTCTAAAGGCATATCACACGTTGAACTATCCTCACGGGGGGTCAAATCTCTTGCACTGACAGAAACATTGCTCCTCCTAACTGATTCTTCAATGTCAAGACTCTGCCTAGTACTTCTGATTGTATACCTGCGCTCAAGACTACTGGACAAAGGAGACCTGTCCACCAAGCCCATGGGCGAAGTTTTAGAGGTTGATCTCTCTGATGACAAATCCCCCATGTGCACATCATCCAACTTTGTAGATCTCTCACTTGATCTATACTTAGATGCCCTTTCTGAAGCTCCAGGAAAACTAATCACTTCACTAAAAGGGGCTGTTTTAGGCCATTGTTCTGTCACCGCATCTCTATATTTTAGCTTGTCTGGTTTAAAATGCCTAGCAAAGAAAAATTTTAAGGACAACATAATCATCCTTCTATTCAACTGGGAACAGAAAATGCTTATTTCAAGATGGAAATGTGAGTCCACACAGAATTGCCTTTCAATAGGCCTTATCTGAAACATGGCAAGGCACTTCAACAGATAGAACAACAAATCAGTGCCTAAGTATCAAAAAATCAAGCCAATAGAATATTTTACAGAAAAATTTTAGTCCTTTCACATCCTTAGGAGGTTGTAGAGGACAGCATTACACATGAATGCATATTTGCAAACTCAGGTCCACAGAGGAACACAAAATATAGGGGAAAAAACCGGCAAGATGCAAATCCATAACCACTCCCAAGCACTCAAAACATAGAAACTAACTGCAAATCCATAACCACTCTCATGCACTCAAAAGATAGAAACTAACTGCTAAAGAACTGGGACGGTAAATAAGTTCAGTGTCAAAATGGTAATGAATGGGGTTGACCAATAAAAACACATTCTTATATGTAACACTGCAGTCGTCACTAGTAGTTCAAAGTAACTGTGGAAAGAGAATATATAACAATTTTCTGTCTTTGAAGCCAAAACACTACCTTCTTGTAAACCAAAAGAAAAAGCGTGATGATTAAATTGTAAATTACAAAGGGAAGCAGAGATGGCATTATGAATTCTTGATGGTAACTAAATTTTATTGAATACATAGGTTGAAATGCATATAGGTATTTACCTATACTCATCTGCTGAACAAGTACTTGGGCAAGTCCTTCTTCTGTTGCCACTGACAATGTTGTCTTGCTGAGGTTGTCGTGCTTGTGACCTTCCCCTGTCTATATCTGTCTCCATTTTATTGCTGCTAAAAGACTTCTTTTCCACATTAGGATAGCAAGCTTGGATAACTTTAGATTTCCCATAAATGTAATCATCAAGAGATCTCTTCCTTTCCTTCCAGCTATCTTTGCGTTTTGAACTCCCCTCATCATCTGCTCCATCATAATCCATATTTTGCTCATACTCTTTGTCTTTATCATGGTCTGAGTCTTGATCACAATCTTTATCTCTATCACAATCTTGGTCCCAATCCCAATCACGATCAAGGTTAGGATCACGATCTCTATTATGCTCACAATCACGACAAAGCTCATGATTGCATTCATAGTCCCAATCATGCTCATGATCACGAATGCAGTGACGATCTCTATCGGGATAATTTTCATGATCTTTGTCATGGTAATTTTCACAATCCCATCTGAGATCAAAATCATGATCACAATCAAGATCATCATCTCGCTCATGGTCATATTTTCCATCTTGAGGCTTTGATCTCTTAGGCCAAATTTCTGTAGTTTCCTTTTCATCCCTCAAATGCTTATCATCCAACCTATTGTGGGTATAGTCTGTTGAAACACGTTCATCTTTTTGTTTGCTTTCATGGTACTTGCATTCCCTATCCGCATGGTACTTCTCTTTATATCTCTCTTCCTTATACTTCTCATTCCTTAATCTTCCATCCTTAGAGAAATCCTCTTTTGAGGAATATAATTTGTCACCAATGTCTACATCATCTTGATATTTGTCTCTATCACTAGAACCATCTCTCCTCCTCTTCCTTTGTCTATCTAATTGAATACCCGATTCAGGGCTTCGCAATAGATCTACATCAAAATCTGCATCAAAGAATAAACCAAGATTAATTGGAGCTTCAAGGAAAATTTATAAGATCACAAACCATGCTTCTAACCCAATAGTTTATAATCAAACTTGACTATGCAGTTGTTAATAGTTGTAACCAACCAACACAAAACGGCAAGCCCATAATAAGGTAAGAAAGGAAAAGAATAGTACAAGCTTAAATTGCATCCCACTAAAATAATAATAACTATATCTCAAAGAAAATAAATTGTTATACATCCTACCAATTGCCCAAACTTCAACGAAAAGAAATTATCAACTATCTTTTTAATATAACATAGACCATATCTGGATTGGAAAGTGAGTTTACATGCATAAGCAACCCATCAAGTTGTAGAATAACAATGTGACACATAACAAAAATACCAACCAAATACAAAATTTAGCTTGAGTGAGTTCTCCTTAATTAATTTACTTGAAGAGTTCATATGTGAGCACTTTCACTACATTACCAATTTACAAAGCCAACTAACAAGCCCCTTCACAACAGAAAAGACCAAGAACCACTCCTTACCATCCTCACTACACACTTCTATGTTCCAGATATAGAGAACTTGTTCATCCATTAGTCAGGGTAATTAAAATATGAAAGTGATTATGACTCAACCTCACATGTATAAACAGAATTAGTTCTTTGTTGGATACCAAAAAAAAGAAAAGGAATTAGGGTTTCAATATAAATATTTGAATGTTGAGATGATATTCTCTTTAACTTATCGTTTCAACTATTGCATCCTCCAACCCCATTTCAATTTAAAAGCTACCAAGAATTTACTTACCCCTTTGAAGCTACAAATAACAAAGTTCATGCCGTCTAAAATATCTTTAGTAATTCCCTTCAAATTACATTCTTACACGAGGCGGCCAAAATCATCCATTAAGGATAAGACATGTTAAGCTTTTTCAATTCATTGACTAATGCTGCTCAAATGGACAATGCTATTTATGATCAATCAAAATTTTTCTATATTAAAAAGCCAAAATAAAGTCAAATAATTATCCAACCAACAGAATTTGCTCAATCTTACTTTCAGCATTAAAGGCAAAACTTTCACCAACGAACCTCAACATTACATGCAACATTTGAAAAATAAAAATTGAAGATCAACAAAGACAGTGTCAACAAAGTGAAATAAGAGAAACCAGCAACCACCAACTGCAAAGTAAACGTAGATACCAAGCAAATCACAAACACTCATAGTAAAAGTAAATAACTGCCACGAAAACCAACCACAAATCAACTAGTTACCTTACCAGTTTTTTGGGACAAATGCTTTACTGCACATGGATCTTCGCCACCAACAAAACTTTCAGCCTTACCCTTTCTATCCCTATCCTTATCCCTCTCCCTTTCAGCTTTATTTGATTCCTTGTGCTTTCCCTCACTCTTTCCACTACTACTACTCCTCTTCTTCACCAACAACAACCCTTCGTTCTCATCTCTCCTTTTTCTCTTGATAGATGATGATTCGCTACTGTTATCTTTCGACTTCTTCGTGCCTTCTGCTCCTCCTCTATCATCCTCCCCACGACCATTCCACCTATCACTCACCGCATCATCAACCCTCTCTTTCCGCCTCTTACTGGACGAATGCTCCTCTCCATTTCTAGACCCAGTAGAGTCGTTATAATTATTATTTTTAATATTATTATCATCCTTGGATGATTCAAGCTGCTTTCTCTTGTCTCCAGATGAAACCCTATCACTGCTCACCCTCTCCTCTCCTCCTCCTGCTTCTCCTCCTCCTTTTCGATCCTTCGAACTCGAATCCTTTTCCGAATCCGAGTATTCCCTCACTTCCCTAGAGCTATGCTTGGTCGATTTGTAGCGTGAACTTCGCGGCATCTTCAATAAATGAGAAAAAAATTATTAAACAAACCCTAACTGCAAATACAGATAACCAACAAACTAACCAACTACTCGAACTACACCCTAATCTCAAACTCTAATCCATCCTGATAGTGATCCCCCAAATCTTAAATTTGTAAGAACAACAGACAAAAGCTAACTCGCTAAGTACGATCAACTACTTGAAATTCAAAAGCCGTAGCAGAATAGGTAAAGAGAGCGGATCGACGATTGGAAAATGGGGATTGAAGATTGAGAGAAGAACAAAATTACGAGAGTAGCGGAGGAAAGTTGTAATTTATTTGGTCGCCAAGGGATAAATGTGGAAGGGTGAGTAACGTTGACGAAGAGAGGACATGTTTTAAGGTTGTACTGTTGTAGAGTGAGTTCTGTACGGTTCTTCTTCTTTCTTTTTTTTCCGGACTAGCAGATATACAATGTGCAAATGCGCAGTAGCATAATGACGGCATTTTTTTTTTTTTTACGAGTAATATCATTATAAATTTAAATATAAGTTAGAATATTATAAATGAATAAACTGAAGTAGTTAGTAAAATTTTGAGACGAAAAATTTAAAATTAAGGAATTATATAGTGTAGTGTATTTGTCATAAATGGATTAAATATATAAAATAAATTAAAAATATTATAATATGTAAGTAAAAAAGTAAAAAGATATATAGTGGGTGTGACTTAAATGAAATAAGTTAAAAATAAATAAATATTTTGTAATTTAAAATTTTGTGATAAAATTATATATATATTTAAATTTGGAATGTATAATAAGAAGAGAATTAGGATAGAATTAATAGAAATATACAAATTAGAATCTTAAAATAGATGAGTAAAATGAGTTATTAAAATTGCAATGAAAAAGGAAAACGTAATATAAAAAAATTAAAAGGTTTTGTCATCAATTAAATATTGTAGTTAGTTAAAGTTAAATATTGTAGTTAGTTAATTCATTTCATTTTTATATGTGTCAAATATATTATAATAAATTAATCAATTAATTATGTCATAATTAAATAATTAATACTTTCCTAATGAATTTAGATGTCTGTGAAATTTGATTTAGAGGGAAGAAAATGTGCAACGAGTTTATGCGCCAAATTTGAAGCGAATCCGAGTTGAAGGCTAATCAAAACTATTGTATATTGTGACTACATAGTCACAGGCATGACACTGATGTTAAGCCACAACCGTGCATATGTACATATATACACTAGTTAGTTAATCTGCAAGAATCTGTGATGAAAGTCTTGATGAATTTATCATGAGTAAAATTTAACATGACATTAAATAAAAATAATATGAAAATGTAATGAAATAATCATCGGTTGGGAGAAGAACTAAGATGAAATGAGTTTCTTTCATATATGATTAAAATAGTACACATATACTTTGGATAAGTAACTCATCTAATTGATTTTGACGATCATATGTTTCCTTTATGACATTTTTCAAATATCTTTTGCGTTCAAATAAATGAAATTCATATCGGCATTAAAATAACGAAATTAGTGTATAAATGTGATAATTATTTCACAACTTTATTGAGAAGCAAGAATAAGACGAAGGTTGGATGGCAAAATGCAACACTGAGTAAGGAGGAACCTATAAAAATGTTGCGTAAAGATAAAGAAAGGGTTTTGTTGACATTATAAATTGAAAAATTAGGATGAAAAAGTAATCGAGAAAAAATCGATTATTGACCGAGCGGTCGTTCTTTGTTTGTTGAGCAAAGAAGAGGTAAGAATTGTTTGATGAAGTTAGTGGAGAAAGGATATAAAGTTTAAATATAGAGTTGTTAGGGGACCATATGGAAGGTGAGACTTGAAGAGTTGCGTGGTATTACATAAGGCGATCTGAAATGATTTTCCTAGAGATAGGCAAAACATAGCTCAACTATTAATTCAAACGTCAATCTATGTTTTGATCTTATGTTTGTTTACTTCGCAATACGTTATTGGTAGTATTTGACATTATTATAGCAGTTAGAAGATTATTCGATATAACGAAAAGACGTCTCGATATCTGCTTTGTAGATTTTGGGGGTTAGTAAGTGAAGTTTAATCGGAGTTAGAAATGACATCAACCGAACTGCTTTAAATAAAGAAGAACAAGAACATGCTCAAAGAAGCAAAAATACGTTCAAGTAGTAAGGCGTTGAAAAGTATTTAAAGAAGAAGAAGCAGACGAAAGTTCAAAAGTAGATGAAAGCAAAAGCGGTTGTTATCTTGGATAGATAATCTAGTGGAAAATCTTGACAAAGCGAGACGCAGCATAAAGCAGACGCAGACGGACTACTAAAGCGACGATATGCAAATAGTAAAAGCGAGACGAAGACGTGAATAACGACGCAGGAGAAGAATCGAAGCGGATCTGAGAATCGATTCGAGTTAGTTAGGGAAGTCAACTGATTAACCGTTTCTATAAAGATTCAAGAAAGAAGAATCAAGAAGCAGTTGAAAGCATTGAGTGTGGAAAAATGGTGGAAAGAATCAGACGAAGCAGAGACGCAAAAATAAGATTCAAAGCCTGTTTGAGTATGAAGATTGTGTACAAAAAAGAAGCAGATTCTAAGAAAATAGCAAGCACTGAATGAAGAATGTTGTTATACTGGACAGATAATCTAATGGAAAGATTGTAACAATGTTGATCTTTCTTGTAGTCATTCATAATGTGTGAATCAGTTTTTGGGTAAGAGCTATTGAAAAGCAGAGGGAACTTCAACAGAAGACGGAGTTGAACAGGAGAGGGAGTTGGCATTCTCTTTCCTTGTACATATATTTTTTTCATGTCAGAAAGGAACTCCTCTGTCAAAGCAGAGGTTTGAGGATTATCAGGAGGAATCATCTAGTTTAAGACATATCGCTTTGTAAAGTTTTATGCTCTAACTTTTTGTGCTTTATGTCTTACTTGAGTCTGCATTTTAATTTTCAATATGTGAATTTGGTCGTTTCACTTCTATCGTCTCGCTTCTTAATTGGGAAGTGATTTGCTTATTCTATCGTTCTGCTTGTTAATTCGGACGTGATTTGCTCTGGTTGGTTTTCCATCGTCTGCTTTTCCTCAGCTCTAACACACGAACTTGACAAGACAGAGGAAGCAGAGAAAAGCAGATGGAGTTGAGAAAGTAGTATTTAACTTAAAATAGATGGAATTGAAAAAGTAGGCGAAGTTATAAATATAGGCGGAGATGAAAAAGTAGGCGAAGTTAAAAATATACACGGAGTTGAAAAAGTAGACGGTTAACAATACGAGACGGACAATAAGAAAATTAGGCGAAGATATAAAGATGCATTTAAAAGCGCATTTAAGCACAAAAGCAGAGGAATCGTAAAAGCGAGCGGAAGTTCAATTTTCTTCGAGAGAAGTAATGAGCTTTTAAATACATCAAATTTGCTATAAAACATAATGGATCTTGGAGTAGGAAGCATTCATCTAAATTGAACTTGAACAAGGCAACATCCCGTAACAAATTAGCATGGAGAATACAAGCGTCGACGAAGACATAAAGATGCATTTAGAAGCATTTAATCGAACACAAATGTATCGAAGCATAAAAGCGCATTTAATGAGAAAAGCGTATTTGAAGCTCAATTTTCTTGTCGAGAAGTAACGAGCTTTGATTTAACTACATCGATTTGCTATAAAACATTAAGGCCAATTGAGTAGGAAACTTGAATTGTAATAGAATTGACCACGATATTAGGAAAACATGATGTCGAGGAACCGAAACGAGACGAAGCGATTATTTATATTATGCTATCTATTATTACAATTCTTCAAAGTAAATTACACGTTAATATATTGAGCAATAATATGATCAAGATGGACAAGAAGGCGGGTTGAATTGTGATAAACTTATCGTTAACCCCTTTAGAGATATGACTTGTTCTCTCAAACACTTATCGTAAGTCAATGTGTAACTAGTTTAAAACTTGTTAATATGAAAAGTACGATTTAGATAAAGTAAGGGTTAGAGAGAGAAACATAGCAATTGATTCCGTCTGATTTTTTGTATCGGCTGCTTTTCTGTTCCTAAGGCTTCGTCGCTTTTGTAAAATGCTTAAATGCGCTTTTCAAAAAGCTTCCGCCTGCTTTTTGCTTAGCTTACATGCCTTTCGTAAAAAGCTTCGTCTGCTTTTTTGCTTAGCTTCCGTCTGGTTTTTCTTTTAGCTTAAATCATCTTATGTAAAATGGTTCCGCTCGCTTTTCTTTTAGCTTCCCTCATCTTTTGTAAAGTGCTCCGCTCGCTTTTCTTTTAGCTTCGTCATCTTTCATAAAGTGCTTAGTGCCTTTTCTTTTAGCTTTAAATACATTTTTAGTAAAATACTTCGTCGCCTTTCTTTTAGCTTCCGCCCGCTTTAATTTAAATCTTTGTTGTATAGTTCTCTTTGTTTGTCATCAAAATTATTTAATACGTGAAGTCCGGTTTGATGAACATTCTCCCTTTGATGATAACAAATACTTGTGAATTTAGAAATATGAAAAGTATCAAAATATCTGAAGTATTAAGAGATCGAAATAACTTCGCTTTTACAAAATATTCGCTTCGCTTTTCCTTTCAAATTGATTCTTCTTTCGATTCTTCCTTCTCCCTATTTGTTATTAATCAAAAATCTATTTCCCAATCTGCTTCATCAACTTTTTCAAAGATCTTCTTAATTTTCTTCATATCCTTATCAAGTTTCGAACTTGCTTTTTAAAGTTGATGATTCATTTGCAATGAGGATTCTGTCTCAACAACTTGCTTTTCAACAATAGCAATTGTTGTTGTATAAGCTCCTCTTTTGAGACATTTGATTCAATGATTTGTAGGAGAGGTGGAGGAACATATACTGACTTGTTCAGAATATCAAGATCAAAGGGATCACGATATCGTAGAAACGGTGCTTCCAAACCATGGCATAGCTTCTCGAATTGAGTTGATCTCCACAGAGGTCGATTTCGCAGAATGTTACGTAAAATAGTATAACAACATTACGAGTTGCCAATCGAAGTGAGCAATATTGACCCTTTTCGATAAGGCCTCCCTGTGGATCATCTATGTAGCCTCGGTTTGGCGATCCTGGATCTTGATAAACGCAGATAGAGGTACCACTTCTTTTCTTTTCACATGCTTCATCAATCGGTTTCCACCGCTTCGCAATCGATCGAAGTCATGTCATCCAAGACCGGTTGTGGTTGAACTTTCGACTTCATTTCTCATACTTGAGTTCAAAAATTTTGGTGGTTGTAAATCGGTACCACCTTGATCCTTTATCGCCGAAGATTGGATAAGAAGTGAGACGCTCTCCAAATAGCTCGGTGGATATGGTTCTTTTGCAACTCTCTTGATTGATCATAAAAGTTTTTGTAGCCCTATCTAATGATGTAAAATGCCATTATCATATTCAATCGATTTGAAGAAGGCTTTGACAAATCTTTTGGTTTGTCTCGGATGATAACAGATTTGGTCTTCTTCTCCTCTATAACAACCAATCTATGTTCCCAACTTTCTCTTGAAGGTTAAATACTTGGATGGAACATTGGTCATTACATTCACAACTTTTTAGTAGCCTTCGTCCCATAACATGTGTAGCAACTTGTTTATGGACAATTGAAGGCGAAAAGTAGTAGAAACTACTTCTTCAAAAATGTATTATTAAGGACATTGTGAGAATCCTTAATATTACCCGTAATAACTTCCACACTATCTTGATGGCAGTTTCCACATTAGCTTCAATAAAATCAACAAGATCAACAATAGATATTCTAGCCTTGCATTCTTAGACTCTGTCTCTGTTGTTGAAGTTTCTTCTTTTTGCACTCATCTTCTTTAACCTCGGTGACCTTTTAGATTGCATTTTTTCTTCTCGTGTTCTTCTTTTCTTTTCTTCCACTTCCTTGAGATTGAGTTTCGAATCTTTCGAAGGATTGATGATGATGACTTTGTAGCTTTTGATCTCGCCCTTCATAATGCTTTGAATGGCTTGATTGTGTGGATTGAGTGGCTTCTTTTTGTCGCACGATTTCAGCTCTGGGTGACCTTTTGCTTCTTTGGAATGTCACTCGCCAGAGGTTCCCTTTGGTTCTGAGAATGTGATGTTGTTCCTTCATGAGGATTTCTTGGTATTGGCTCCCCTCGGTTGTTGGTTTTCTTGGTGCTTCGCTCCTTTTCTATCTGAAAATCTCGGACCCATTTTGGCAATCGATGTTGAATCTATGTAGCTTCTAATGATACCTTCCGTCGAACTCCCAATCCATCGATGCCGCTTTCTAAATATTCTTGTCAACAACATCCCATACTGGAAGGGTGTTCGTATCCTTTATTGATTTTACCATATAGTTAAAAATCGAAATGGTAAATCTATTGGTTGATGATTCGAAGATGAAGGATACATTGTTCATCGGGGTAGTGACGATGTCGTGAACCTATTCTAGGTAACACACGATCCAAAGAACCCATGAACAATACCTTGCCTTTGGTACCACCAAGAGGCTCTCCTTTCGATTGGGTTGTTACATCCATAAAGTTGACGAGTAACTTCATCTTCGCTCATCTTCAACTTAGTCATCCATTTCACCATGTTAAAGGTTGAACTCCACCTCGGACATTCAAAGGACTTTCTCCACTAACTCCTTCGTTCTTATAACAGGTGTGTTTCTACATATGACACGATTGTATCGCCCATTGTTTGAGTATTCTTCCGTAACTCATAAACTTCTTTGAGATAGACTTGATCTCGTATTTGAAAGAAGTTTCTCCAACTGCCGCTATTATCTCCGGCTCTATATCTATTTGTTCCTTTCTTAGTTCTTGAAGTTTACCAATCTTCCCAGTTTGCTCTGGATCAACTCATAAAATAGGGCGACATTCATCTTCTTGATTACGATTGAGTAGGAACTTGGTTGAAAAGATTTGAGAGAGATTTGGAGAAGCGGCAATTTCTCGATTCGGTAGAAATCCCAAAAGTCAGTTTTGAGGGATTTTATGGCAAATTCTAGAACGATTGTACTTCTCGATGATCTGACAACCTTTTTCTCTCTTAAATTTTTCCTTGTGAAAGAAGTTTTAAGTCTGAAACCGTCTAACGCTGTTAATTCCAATTGTTCCACCGTCTTGTCTTTAAAAGAAAAACCGGATGAATGGTCCGTTAACTCCTCCGTCTGTCATCTTGTCTTTATAAAAAAAACAGATGGATGGTCCGTTAACTCCTCCGTCTGTCTGTCTTGTCTTTATGAAAAACCAGATGGATGGTCCGTTAACATCATCATATTGAGGTTGCGTCTCGATTTCTTTAAAGCGATCTTCACTTAGTCGGGTCTTCATTTGTTTCTTGAATATGTGCTTCTTGAATCTTGAAGAAGCGGTTATTCAGTTTGAGTTCAGAACTAACTAAAACTTATGTTTCTTTGTTCGTCGATTTTGTATGGTTGCTTTTCTCTTCCGTCGCTTTTCACTTGTAAAGCTTTAAATGCTTTTCTTTTATGAAGCTTAAATCGCTTTTTCTTATAAAGCCCGTATGCTTTTTGTTGTAAAGCTTCATCGGTGTTTGCTTGATTGATTTTAACTTCTACTGCTTTTTTGCTTCGCTGATTTTTCTCTTTCATTGTTTTTTGCTTCTTGATTTTTCTCGTTCAAATTGTTTTTTGCTTCGCTGATTTTCTCCTTCAAATTTGTTTGTTACTTCTCTTGCGTCCATCTACTTTTCATTTGTTCATTCTCTATCTACTTTTCATTGTATATTTCTCTTTGTTTGTCATCAAAATTATTAAATCGTGAAGTGTGGTTTGACTTAACAATCTCCCCTTTTGATGATAACAAATATTTTGATATAATAGAGGAATATGAAAAGTTTCAAATATCTGAAGTATGAGTAAATAAAAAATAACTTCGCTTTCATCTTTAAATCGCTTTTCCTTCCGGTGATTCTTCCTCATTCTTCCTTCTCCGCTATTTGTTATTAATCAAAATTATTTCCTAATCGCTTCAAAGAACTTTTTGACAAGATCTTAACCTTCTTCATATCCTTATCAAGTTTTCGAACTTGTTTGTTTAGAGTCGACGATTAATTGCGATCGAGGATTACGTGTCAACAATTTGTTTTTCAACAACAAAGAATTTGTTGTTGTATAAGCTTCCACGTTTGAGACATGTGTTTCAATAATTTGTAGGAGAGGCGAGGAACATATACTCGATCAGAATATCAAGATCATAGAGTCAAGTATACGAGATATGTACTTCCAAGCCAAGGCATAGCTTCGCAATTGAGTTGATCTCCACGAGGTCGATTTTGCAGAATTTCGTAAAACAATAGAAGAACATTTTAACTTGCCAATCGAAAAGAACAATCGACCTTTCTCGATAGTACCTCCACGTGGATCATCTGCTTTGTAGCCTTAGTTTGGCTTGTTCTCGGATCTTGATAAATGCAGATAGAACTTGACTTCTTTTCTCTTCACATGCTTCATCAATCAATTGCACCTTTTCGCAATCGATCCAAGTCATGTCATCCAAAAGCGGTTCGGTTGAACTTTCGACCACTTCTCTTCACGCTGCGTCCACAAAATTTGGTGGTTGTAAATCGGTACCACCTTGATTCTTTGATCGTCCAAAGATTGGATAAGAAGTCGACGCTCTCCAAATGGTTACGTGGATATGGTTCTCTTGCAACTCTTTTCGATTGATCATAGAAATTCTTGTAACCCCTATCCAGCGGATGTAGAATGTCAGAATCAAATTGAAGTGATTTGAAGAAGGCTTTCACAAATCTCTTTGGTTTGTCTCGGATGATGAGAGATTTGGTCTTCTTCTCTCTCAGAATAACCAATCAGTGTTCCCAACTTTCTCTTTGAAAAGTTAAAGATTCGGATGGAACACTAGTCATCACACTTACTACTTTCGAGTAACCTTTTGTCTCATAATACGTGTAGCAATTTGTTTCAGGACAAATGAAGGCGAAAAGTAGTAGAAACTACTTCTTCAAAATTGGATTGTCAAGGACAAGGTGAGTATCCTTGAGATTACCAGTAATAACTTCGACATTAACTTCAAGAATATCACCAGATCATCAACAGACATTTGTTTAGTATCAACAATCTTTTCTTGTCTTGCCTTCTTAGACTTTGGTTTTGTTGTTGGACTTCCTTCCTTTCTCGGACTCATTTTCTTTCGCCTTGGTGACCTTTTAGGTTGCGTTTTCATCTTTCCGTGTTCTTCTTTCCTTTTCCTCCGGCTCCTCGAGATCGAAGTTTCAATCATTTTCAAGGATTGATGATGGGGACTTTGTAGGTCTTGATCCTTGTAGTTGAGAATGCTCGATTGGCTTGAGTCTTTGATTTATGGCTTCTTTCTGCTTTGAGTTTTCGCCTGGGTAACCTTCTTGCTTTCTTTGGAATGTCACTCGGTAGAGGTTCCCCTTTACGCTTCAAGTCAGCTGATTCAAAAAATCGAACACCTCTGGACTTTGATTCCTCGGAATGTGAACTTCTTGTTTCCTTCATAGGAGACTGCTTCTGTATACGCTCGGCCTCAATCGTTGCTTTCCTTGGCGATTCTGCTCCTTTTCTGTCTGAAAGTCTCAGACCCATTTTCGCAATTGATGTTGAATCGATGTAGCTTCTAATAGATGTCTTCTGTCTAACTGCCCAATCCAATCTGATGCCAGATTCTCTGAACACTCTTGTCAACAGCATCCCATACGGACTAGTGTTTGTATCCTTTATTGATTTTACCATGTACTGAAAAATCAAAAATGGTAAATCTATTGGGTGATGATTCAGAAGATGAAAAATACATTGTTCATCCAGGTAGTGACTTGATGTCGTGAACCTAACTGGTAACACACAGTCACATAGAACCGCGAACAATACCCTTGCCTTTGGTACCAGCCAAGAGGCTCTCCTTTCACTTGGGTTATTTTGTCCATAAAGTTGACGACTAACTTCATCTTCGTTCATCTTAAGCTTAGTCATCCATTTCGTCATGTTAGTGAGTCAACTCCATCCATCGGACATTCATCGACTTTCTCCAAGAACTCCCGTTCATTATAACCGAGTGTGTGTCTACATACGACACAATTGTATCATCTATCGATTTAGTATTCTTCCGTAACTCATAAACTTCTCGAGATAGACTTCATCTCGTACTTCAAAGAAGTTTTCCAAACCGCCGCGATTATCTGCGCTCTATATCCATCTCTTCGCTTCGAGTTGTTCAAGTTTACCAATCTTCCCAACTCGATCCGGATCAAGTCGCAAAATAGTCTTGACATTCATCTTGCTGATTTCGATTGAGTAGGAACTTTGCTTGAAGAAATATCACGAGATTTAAGAGAACTAACAATTTGTGAATTCGCGAAATCCCAAAGGTCGCTTTTAGGGATTTTATAGTGAATTCTAGAACGATTCTACTTCTCGATGATTTGACGACTTTTTCCGCTAAAACTCTTTTTGACAAAGAAGTTTTATATTTGAAACCGTAACGCCTTTAACTCCACCGTCATCTTTGTTGTTTTCATGAAAAACCCGATGAATGTCCCGTTAACTCCTCCGTCTATCTGTCTGGTCTTCATGAAAAACCAGATGAATGGTCCGTTAGCATCACCATATTGAGGTTGCGTCTGATTTCTTTAAAGGGATTTTCACTTAGTGGTTTTGTGAAGAAATCCGCCGACTGATATTTTGTTTCCACGAACTATAGACTGACGACTTTCCTCTGAACGTAATCTCTCAAGAAATGATGTCTGACTTCTATGTGCTTGACCCTTGAATGTTGTATTGGATTCTTTCAGAAGCTGATGGCGGTGGTGTTGTCGCAGATATTGGAATCTCTTCCTCTTGTATTGAGTAGTCCTCCAATTGATACTTGATCCACAATATTTGTGAACAACAACTTCATGAGTATATATATTGACTTGGCGCTTGATAATGCAATCGAGCTTTGTCTCTTGCTTGACCATGACACTAGGTTTGGTCCAAGAAAGTGACAGCCACCACTCGTACCATCTTTGTTTCTGACTTCACAAAAGTTTTGGTTGAATGTAACTTCAGAACTAGAATCACATAATTGACTAATACTTATGAAGTTATGCTTTAGACCATCAACTAATAGTACGTTGTTAATGCATGCATGAGAATTCTTATCAATCTTACGAATGTCTGTTCTTTCTAGTGAATCGAAATCCCATAGATTTACCCTCGGTGGTGTTTGTGAGGAAGATCATGGTTTCTTCTATGCTGGTAACATTTCAGTTTTCTTTTGTTTATTCTATTACTGTAATCAAATATCACATTTTACTTTGTTATTTTACAGCTAATTGACTTGAGCTGGATAATTCAAGTGGTGAGGATGACAGGCTTGGTATCAACGAACTCTTTGAGGTACTTGTTCCTTTTAAAGGAGTGCAAAGGTTGATCAGGTTTCACGAGAAGTTCTTTGGAAATCTTCCAGGGTCAACAGTTCTTCTAACTCCATACAGGGAACTAGTGTATCAGATTCTATCCTGAAAATATATGGTGAGGGGTCGCTTGCATTCTTGAATCCATGAATATGGTTGATCATGAGAAGATGCAAAATATTGCGAAGCGACTTTTGAAACGCTTAGACGCGTCTATCATTAGACTATGAGCATTTTGTGAAGGTGTAAAGGAATTCATACACCTCTCATCTAAACTTGCTCAAATAGAGGGTCTATGGCTAAGACCTCTGTTTTGAAAAGCTCATTGACATCTATGATGCAAGAAGATGCTATTTGACAATGATTCGCCAACACAAAGCAAAGCGAGAATGCTTTTGAGGTTTCGAGAACCGCCTTAAGTCAAGAAAAGAAGAAGTATGACGAAGCTAAAGAGATGCTTCTTGTGCTAGAGAAGCAAAGTTAAGCATTATGAGGCTAAGACATTGAAACCGCAGTTTGTGCGGAAGAGTTTGGTGAAGATGCATTGGAGTCGAGAGAAGCATGGATCTCGCTTATAACGAAATGGTAAAAGCCATGGATCGAATAGCGTATGAAGCTGCGGTGGAAGCATTAAAGACAAACCTTTGGAGACATGAAGGGTTCACTCTGTGTTTCCAACTATGTTAAGTTGTAATAATATTGTTGATGTAGAATCAGAATCGTGTATTTATTGAATTAAGTGATGTTGATGTTTTGTGTAAACAAAATAAAAGCAGTCGTTTGTGTTTCCAAGTTCTAGGATGGGCCATTTTAGAATCTTCTACGGTGAGTTCTTTGCATTATCTAGATCAAAGCTAAAGTTCTATCCATTGTAAGTCTTACTAATGACAAAGGTTTGGGTGCATTTCGATCAGTATTTCTCCTTTCCTTTGGTTACCAAATTTTCTTGAAATGTCGATGTTCTCGTGGTGCTCTTCTTCTCTAATTACGCTCATGTTTGCTTACTTCTTGAATACGTTTGGCAAGAATCGACATTATTATACCGGTTAGAACATTATTCGATACAAGAAAAGCAGGTCTTCCGTTCATACATTTTGGGGTTAGCGTGTCTTTCCTTGCCATAATTAAAAATTATGACGGTCTCACCTATGAATTAAAGCGTTAATCTCTTTTCGTGTTTATTTCATGTAATGGTAGGCGATAAAGGTTTGACATTATGCCTATTAATTGAACGTCAATCTACCCGATGAAGAAATCATGCGATTAAAAAGAAGAGATTTTAAGTCTAAACGACTTGACATAAATGATGTTGATAAAGTACAAATAATGATGAAAACAAGACGAATTTTAAAAGCAAACTCAAGTTGAAAAGCGAGATGGAAGCAAAACCGCAGCGGAAGTTTAAAGCGCATTTAAAGTTGTGCAAAAGTAGCGGGAGTAAAAGCGAGGCGATGGAAAGCGGAGGAAAGCAAAGCGTGTGAATTAAGAATCAGTTTGAGTTAGTTACAAAAGTCAATTGAATAATCGGTTCTTTCAAGATTCAAGCAATCTCTGTTCTCGTCGCCTTCATCTTTGCGGAAAGTAAAATAATTGTAGAAGGTCAATCATCAGAGTAGTACGTGAGAAACCTATTAGCTATGAATTGAAACGTCACTGGCATTTGGCAGGAATTGCCATTATCATAATAGTTAGAAGATTATTGGATACAGAAAAAACAGATGTGAAAGTGATCAAGTTGTGGTTTTTGCTTTTGCTTCGTCTACTTTTGCTTTAAATCGCTTTTCAACTTCCGTCTGTTTTCCTTCTCGTCCACTTGTCACTTTTAAATACGCATTTCAAGTTTACGTAAATATGAATTTATTGGCCTAGAAATATTGCCCTTTGGTTTTGATTTTATAATATATTTAACTATGTTGAGATTTCATCTGATTTCGCTCAACCGTTCTTCACTGAATGGTTTAGCGAAGCCGTAATCGAGTTAAAAGAGCGCCCGAGTGTGGCGTGCTCGTAATGAAGTTACACCTGGTAACTTGTGGAACAAGGAAAGTTCTGAAGGGAAAATTTAAGTGTTCAGAATCCCAACGAGTCTAGAGCACGCCTGACAAGACCCTTTATATAACCTCAAATCAAAAACGGTTCGAGTACCATTAGCCTTGAGGCGTTTGATCTCTCTGTCTCTCAAAATCCTATCGAACGAGATAACCATCAAGAACAGAGTATCTGAATCATTTTCAAATCAGAAGCAATGGAAGGAGCTATGATGTATGGAAGGCATGTGGACTTCGAATCTCTACGAAGAGATACAATGGATATCGAACCAGAGATTATTGGAGCCGGTTGGAGAAATTTCTTCATCCGAGAGGATGTATCCAAATCGTATTTGATTTTGGAAGTATGCAGATGGTGGAAAAGACTATTGTGTCAACGGTAGACGGAGTTACCATTATTGTTACAATGGACTTAATTGAGAAGCTGACTGGATGTTCAGCCGTTGGAGAAAAGCTTTGTACCAATCCAAAATGGATAACAATGGGCGGTTTAAAGGAAACAGATGTTAGTAAGCAGCTTTATGGAGTGAATGACCCATCGGAAAGGAAGACATCAAGTCTGGTGCCGAAAGCTAGGTTCTTCATGCGATTACAGACCGCATCGCATCAAGAACGAGTTCAAGACACTTGGTAACTACCTTGATGAGCAAAGGCTTATTCTATCTCAATGAACCACACACCATTAAATTTACCATTTCGATATTTCATTATATGTCAAACAAATGAAACATACAACTATTTATCCGCATGCATGCTATTGACAAGAATTTTAAGAGAATCGGGAATTCGTCTTGGAAGTGGAAAAACCTCGAGTGCTGTAAAAGCACTATCAATTTAGTACTATAAATGTAATTAACTTCAAGAGTCTCAACAGAGAAATGAAGATTACGAGAACAAAGTTAGGAATGACGGGAGGAGTTACGAAGAAGTCTCCGCAACAAGTTGCGATCTCAAGTGAGCTCACACATGCGGATCAATGGAAGGAGAAAATCATGGAGGACCTTCGTTGAAAGAGTTTATCGCCAAGAAGAAGTTAGGCTTGTTCAAGATAATGAAGGTGGGTCAAAAGGAAAGCAGAGGACTACATCCAATCGCCGACGATATGATACTACACTTACGCCTCTAGAACTCGTAGCAGATGATGATCAAGCTTCTTTGCCTTCGACGCCGCATAATGAAGTACAAAGTTTACGTCAAGAAGTCAAAGAACGAAGGAAATAATGAATCGAATGGAGAAGATGATGATGACATGCGCAGCCAGGATGATAGATATGCGAGAAGAGGCCGCGGAATTTATGCGAGTCATCACCGTTAATCGTTTCTTATTATAAGAAATAGGGAGAAGAAGAAGTTGTTATTGTATTCTCTATGTTTTGTTTTGTTGTCTAATTTGTTATCATATATATATATATATATATATGGGTACGACTTATCTGGATGTCTTCTATTGATCATCTTGAAGCTTCTTCTTCTCGAAGATTCGTCCATCATCTTCAAGCTCTCAAGAACAAGGTAAGAGTCAATCAATAACTGTTTTTTTCAAGATTCAAGAAGAAAGAATAAATAAGCGATTATGCATTTAAAGTTATACATACAAGTCTAAATCAAGATTAATTTTATTGTGAGTTACATGTAATAAGCTAAATTACAATTAAAGGAACAAAAGTTTGTCCAGAAAGACGATCGTATTTAATTAGTGATAGCTGCTGCTATTTTTTTGTAAAACTGCTCCAAATATTCTTTTAAGAAAGTTATATGTTCTTTCTGGTTGAAATAGATGACGAAGTTTAATTGTTGTTATGTTCTTGCAATGAAGGATATGATGTATATCGCTAAAGAAGAAGAAGACCAAGAACGAGGTAGGAATTGTTTGATCAAGTTAAGAGGAGAAAGGTTTGAAAGTTTAGATATAGAGGTATCGAGGAGGCGTGGGCGATCTTGCAAGATGATAAAGTGAAACAGAAGGATTTGCGTTGAGATAGGTTTAAAATAGTTTACATGTGTAAAGAATAGTTTCAAAGAAGGATTAGTCAATTCAGATACTCCAAGGAATCGAATCTGAAATTTAAAAGAGTTGGAAATGACATCAAGTGAACCGCTTTAAATAAAGAAGAACAAGAGGAAGTAAAAGAAGCAAACATAATTTGTGCGAAGAGAAACCGAGAAGAAAACGAAAGCAAGAGCAGACGGTTTGAATCATCATCCATATTACGAAGAAGAATGTTATATCGACGAGATAATTTTGTGCAAAATCTTCAACACCTTGGTTGATTGTCATTATTTCGCGAAGGTGTTGAAGACTTTTGAGAGATCATCCGTCGGGGAATGTTTGCAGGACATTCATCTTCATGATGATAGTTGCCAACCCCATAAGGAAGATGACATGGTGAGTGGCGGCGGCTCAAAGAAATTAGATGATATAATAGAAACTCCATCATCGAGAATCGGTAAGATGACGCTGAGGATTTTCCAGATACCAGTGTATTGAAAAAGATTGGAAGTATAGGAGTTACGATCCGGAAGATCTAATTATTGGAGAGACTCGTGAAAGAAGACGAAGCTTGGATTTTATCGATGCAAGACAAAAAGCAGAGGGAGTTGAAAATACATGAAGTTGAAAAATAGAGCGAACTCGAAAAAATGGCGAAGTTGAAAAATAGAGCGAAGTCGTAAAAGCGAGCGAAGTATGCGAAGAAATACAAACATAGACGAAGTTGATTAAAGACACACGAAGTCGAGAACGCAGAAGTTAACAACGTACGAAGTTCACAACACCGACTAAGTTTACAACACGGGCGAAGTTAACAACACGTACGAAGTTAATAACACAAATGAACTCGATAAAGCACACGGAAGCATATGCAAGAATGAGTTTGAGTTAGCTACAGACCTCCACTGAATAAGCATTTCTTTCAACATTAAAGAAGAAAGAATGAAGAAGCAGTTAGAGACAAAAGTTTTAAATACAAGTCGAAAGTTATGAGAATCTGGGTTTTTTCCTATTACGACGAGTATCTCAGAGTGATTAGGCCCGATTATGCGTACATTATTTGCATCGTGAGGCTTATCCATTTGTGACGGCAAGTGGTATTCAGCATCGGGAAACCTTTTTTCGAGACATAGTTTAGCTGATGAAGAAGATTCAGCATTTTTTCCTGAAAATATCAAAAATCAATATATATTAAGCAAGCGATATAAGGGAGATGAATTGAAACTAAATGGCACATACTGAAATAATTAAAGATGATGTTATAGATAAAATCAAGATAAAGTAAGAATAAAAGCACTCGAGAGTGGTGAAACCGAGCTCATTGTAGTTCATCAAGATCAATTTTCGGCAAGAAACAACAAGAAATCATTGTACCGACTGCAGATCGAGTGTTCATCGGCTTCACGTGGAGAAGAAAGGTATCGCTTTTCAATCAGGCGTAGACTTTCTCCAAGGAAGATCCATGTTCTTATAACGGAGAAGAAAAATGTCCATTGTCGGTGAAATAACTAGTTGAAAATATTTCGGCCGATTAAACCGAAATGTACATGAAAGAAGGAAGGAAAATATAACCTCATTGTAATATTTCATTGCTTCAACGGCGGTTAAGTTTAATAGTTTCTCGGTGAGGTCGCTTGAAAATAGAAGCCGTTATAGTTCCGGTGTCATCGGTCAAATTCATGTCGATGTCGGCATCCTTTCAATAAAGTAAGAATAGTAGGGTAGGCAAAAAAAGTAGTGCAAAGCGACATGGAAGTAAAAAAGTCATGCGAAAAATATGGAATAGACACGAAAGGAATAAGCAACAAATCGAAGATTGCAAATAGAAGGCAGAAACCTTGGCTCTGCTGTGCGTTTTTCTCTACAGTAATTACAAGTAAAGAGAACTCCAGATGCAGCAGCTGTAGACCGGAAGCATTTGTTGCATGCCATATACCAAAATTTTTGTAAAATGTGCTGAAAGGAAATTTTGGCTTCAATCCATGATATCTAAGGAAAAGTTGATAACAATGTTCAGAGGAAGAAGTTTCAAATTCAATATGTCACTGGAATATGCAGATGTGATTACCTTAGGGGTAGAATCTAAAGACATGATCTTGGTGATATGCTGGTGAGATCCAGAAGATATACGGGGATTATATGTAAAGTAAGATTTTCCACTGACGAGGTTTTTGATGTGGTTGTTATTTCGTTGTGCCCTGTAACATAATATTTATATAGGCGACAAAAGAAAGACATTTTAAAATTCCTATATAATTTGTAACAAAATGTTAGAAAGGTTATGCGTAACATAATGGATTACCAATTTTGAGATTGGCAACTTCTTGTATGGGTGGCTCAACGAGGATGGTTGAGTCGAACCACGCTGACAATGCAACAACTAACATTTCAAAATGATTTTTTAGATAGAATGAAAAGGGATGAGTAAGATGTGTTATTATGAGCAAGGAACAAATACCGTTAAAGAAATTAACTTTGAGATTCGTGCAAACAATAACTGGATGAGAGTGAAGTAATTCTATAATCTTACGCCCTCGTTCTCAACAAAACAATTCCAAAGCGATAGTATAACCGCTTGTTCCTAAAAAAACAAGAGATAACGAGAAGATGTAAAATTTGTTCATCTCGACACAAAATAGTAACAAAGCTACAGAGTGAGAATTACTCTTTATTTATGATAACAAATTTTGGACAATGAAGCTTTTAGTCTCGGCGACATCTTTTTTTTCCAACACTTCAACGATTTACGGCTATAATATCTATCATGTGTTAAACATTAATAATGTAATCACAAAGTGGAAAGTTTTGTAAGATTGTATGAAAAATATATTAAGCATCTAACCAATGATTTTTGCTTGTCGTCCACATAATCCATAAGACTTTGGAAAGGCGTGAAGTTGAAAATCGGAGGATGATTGCATCGTCTTGTGTGACAAAGTTCGATGACCGTGCGACTTGTGAGAATCCATCAGATGTTCAAATTTTCAGTTTGATATCAAGGGAATTGATTTGACAATTGCATTACAAATGATATATTCTTGACACTACCGTAAGATGTCTCCAATTCTTTGTATATCATTGTTGAATATGATACCCTCAACTTGTGATCCTGTTAATTATAAAGAAATTATTGATAGGTAAGTTGATAAAATGTGAAAGGAAAAAGTGTAATTGATATACCGAGAATCGCAGAAGACAAACTTTTGTCTTTTAGTCGGTGAATTAACCAAGCAACGACTGTTGTTTTGTTGGACCATCACTGACAAGACCATGATTGCGCTCCGTGCAAAATATTCTTCATCAATAAACGATTATCCATCTTGAAAGAAAATGTTGGATGGTCGCGAAGACAAATAATTATGCCTATAAAATCAAATCATGTGAATCGAGACAACAAACAAATAATATACCTTGTCTTGTGAGGAAATTTGATGTTTTATTATTTGACTAATTCAAAATTTCACGGAAAACAATATTCCTTGTCTTTTTTCAAGTCTAAAGATTGAAAAGTTCCAGAATAATAAGAACTTTAATCGATTCAGAGTTCGCGCCTTGACAGAGCTACATATAATTGTCGTGTGAGAATACAGTTGACGGAGATAAATTCCAACATGATCAAGTGTTTGACCTTGGGATTTGTTTATAGTCATTGCAAAACATGTATTTAATTGGAAATTGTGTTTCGATAAAAGGAATTCCATTTTTTCGTTCTCCCGAGATTGCAAGGAATCTTAGGTATAAAATGATTTTTCCTTTGTGAGGTCCAAAACAATTTCAGCTGAAATTGTATGATCTTTTAGTCGTTCGCATATCAACCTTGTTCCATTGCATAATCCTTCCGTTGGATTTAAATTTCTCATAAGCATAATTGGAGAGCCTTCTTTCAAGAAAAGTTTATGAGGAGGTAGTCCTTTAGGTTCAAAGAATTGAGAAAATCTTGATAATCGACTTGATGTCTCGCGATCAACCGTCTTGTCGAAACTCACATATGAATGCAAATCTCCGTTAATTTTTGAATCATGATGTCATTAATTTCATCAACACAATTATTCGTTGGACATAGCACGATCCATTTATCATCGATACGAATTCGGATGAATATAAGCTTAGGTCGGGAAAACATTTTCCAAGAACCTAGTAAGCACAATGATATTAGGAAAGTATAATCGTAATGCAAAAAAAGATTAGTATGTAATTTAATGAAAAAGAAGCAACCTATGAATGATTCATCCTTGTTGTCGTAAGGAATAATGAGTTCATCTGGTAAACATATTTGATCTTGTTCATCCATTGGTTCAGAGCCTTCTCCAACCCGCAATAAGAAATCACAAAATGTGAATTTGAGATAGCTCTCATATTTGTCGTTAAGCGAGTTTAGAGATATCTGCCAGAGATGTGAATTTAGAAGACTTGAATCAATGAGTTGTTGTTTCGTTGCTTGGTGAATAACTGGCAATGTTTGGCGAAAGTCACCACCAAATACAACAACGTAGAAAGGAGAATATGCTCTATTCAGGTTAATAAATAACAACAGCAGAATTTTGACTCAAAATTTATTTTACCTAAACATATATACCTTAGTACTCCAAGAATGCAGTGAGAGAATAAGCACGGAACCGAAAAACAATGGAGTATAAATGCGTTAGAATCTAGAACGGTGAATTTGATAACTAAAAGAAGAGGGTAGTTGAGAGAAGTAAAGTTTGGGTGGAGAAAATGTTTCAATTGGGATAGATTTGGTTTAAGGATTAAGAGAGGAGAACGGTAAGAAGTTAGAATATAAAGGTGTCGGTGAGTGCGGACGACAGATCAAATATCGTTCTAAGTTATTTTGATGCCAAAGAAATTGCTCTTGAATGATTGATTGACAAAGGGATGCAAAAGGCAAGCTTGGAAGAAAAGGAAATGATTGTAGAAGACCATCAGAAGAAACGTAAAGGCAAACAACGATAGTAATTTCAAGAAGAAGAAAATAATTGTAGAAGGTCAACTGTCCCGAGTAGCACGTGTATAATAATTTTATCACCTATGAATTGAAACGTCGATCTCTACTGTGGTGCTCTTCTTCTCTAATTCTGTTCATGTTTGCTTACTTCTACAATATGTTTTTGGCAGGAATCGACATTATTATACTAGTTAGAAGATTATTCCATACAAGAAAAGCACGTCTTCTGGTTCAAACATTTTGGGCGTTACCGTGTCTTTCCTTGCCACAAGTAAAAGATTATGACGGTCTGACCTATGAATTAAAACGTTAATCTCTGTTCTGGCGTTTACTTCTGCAATACGCTGCTGGCAGTGTTTGACATTATACGTATTAATTGAAACGTCAATCCAGCTGACACAAGAAACTTCTGCAGTTTAAAAGGAAGAGATTGTTAAGTCAAAACAACTTGACATCAATGATTTCGATGAAGTACAAATAATGATGAAAAAGGAGACGATGAAAACAAGACGGAAGTTCAAAAGCAAACACAAGTTGAAAAGCGATGGAAGCAAAACCGAGCGGAAGCAAAAGCATTTAAAGTTGTGCAAAAGTAGACCGAGTAAAAGCGACGGTCAAAAGGTATTTAAAGCAAACCACGTGTGAATTACTTAATCGTTTATGACCTATGAATTGAAACGTCAATCTGTTATGGTCCTCTTCTTGTCTTTGTAGTCCTCATTTTGCTTATTTCGAATAGGTTATTGGCATTTCATTTGGAATCGAGATTATCATAGCGATTAGAAGATTATTGGATACAAGACAAAGAGATGTGAAAATGATTCATACATTTTGGGAGTAAGCGTGTGCGCATGACAGATAAAATTTCGTTCTAAGTTATTTTGATGTCAAAGAAATGGCCTTGAATGATTGATTGATAAAGGGATGCAAAAAGCCGAGCTTCAAAGAAGAGCAAATGATCAGAAGGTGAACACCGCCACGAAGAAAAGTAAAGGAAAACAATGATAGTAATTTCGGAAGAAGAGAAAATAATTGTAGAAGGTCAATGAATTGAACCGTCGATCTCTACTCTGGTGCTCTTCTTCTCTAATTCTGTTCATGTTTGCTTACTTCTTCAATACGTTTTTGGCAGGAATCGACATTATTATACCAGTTAGAACATTATTCCATACAAGAAAAGCGGTCTTCTTAATCTACGCCTCGGTGTTTACTACGCAATACGCTATTGGAAGTGTTTGACATTACCTATTAATTCAAACGTCAATCTACCTGACAGAAGAAATCTCTGCAGTTAAAAAGGAGGAGATTGTTAAGTCAAAACGACTTAACATAAATGATTTCGATGAAGTACAAATAATTATGAAAAAGGAGACGATGAAAACAAGAAGGAAGTTGAAAAGCAAACATAAGTTCAAAAGGATGGAAGCAAAAGCGCATTTAAAGTTGTGCAAAAGTAGGCGGCGGTAAAGCAGACGATGCAAAATGCGAGGCGAAACCAAAGCACGTGTGAATTACAAATCGGTTTGAGTTAGTTACATAACTCAATTGAATAACATGTTCTGTCAAGAATCAAGCAATCTCTGTTATTGTCGTCTTTCTCTTGCGAAAAACAGAAAATAATTGTAGAAGGTCAACCTGTCAGGAGTAGCAGGTAAGAAATCTTTACCTATCAATTGAATCGTCAATCTACTGTTATGGTCCTCTTCTCTTTGCGATCCGATTTTGCTTACTCGGAATACGTGATTGGTATTTGGCGTGAATTGACATTATCATACGATTAGAAGATTATTGCATAGAAGAAATACAGATGTCAAACTGTTGTGTCAACAATTAAGCAATCTGCATTACGGTCGTCTTCCTCTTGCGAAAAACATAAAATAATTGTAGAAGGTAAACCTGTCAGAAGTAGCAGGTAAGAAATCTATCACCTATGAATTGAAACGTCAATCTGTGTTCTGGTCCTCTTCTCTTTGCATTCCTCATTTTGCATACTTGTGGAATACGTTATTGGTATTTGGCGAGAATCGACATTATCATACCGGTTAGAAGATTATTGCATAAGAAAAAGCATTCGAGAGTCATTCATACATTTTGGGGGTTACGGTGTATTTCCTTGCCACAAATAAATCAATATGACGGTGTCGAGAAGTCTTATCACGTATGAATTGAAACGTCAATCTGTGTTCTGGTTTACTTCCGCAACACGCTATTGGCAGTGTTTGACATTATTATAGCGGCTAGAAGATTGTACCTATTAATTGAAAACTCAATCTACGCGAGAGAAAAAATCTATGCAGACGGAACCTATTGAATCGCATGTTAAGTAAAAACGACTTGACATATATGATTTGAATGAAAGACAAACGAACAAAAAAAGACGGAGAATGCGAAAGCATAAATAATATGTTGACTTCGACTCTTATTTATAACCTTCGTGTTCAACTGCTTGTCCACCCATCTGTAGTAGCATTGTCTAAGAAATTTAGACATAAAAGGCGATATGTTCAGCCATGCATGCGATGACGTTTAAATAAAGAAGGCGAAAAGAATAAAGAATTCAAGAAAAGTGTCAGCCCAAAATATTTTTTTAAAATTAAGCATGATTAGATTGATTAAGTAAGTTAAGTTAGCATTATTTTGGAATTCATGTGGGTAGATGGATGATGTAAGTTTAAGTGAGATTATAGCATGTTGAGAGTGGAGTGGATGACTTGAGAGGTTTAGAAGATAAAGAAATATGTTAGAATCCAATGCTTCAAGAATCGGTCATTTGAGCTCTATAGCTCAAGTTATCCCGAAAACACCGATCTATGCACTGACCGTTTTCTTTTCGGTGATTTTATTTCATTGATTTTCGCTTCATTGGTTTTCGCTTCGGTGATTTTCCTTCATTGATTTTTGCTTCAATTGATTTTTTGCTTCATTTGATTTTCGCTTCATTGCTTTTTGTTTCAATTGATTTTCCTTGGTGATTTTTGCTTCAGTGGTTTTCGCTTTGATTTTTGTTTCGGTGATTTCGGTTCAAACTGATTTTGTTTCGGTGATTTTTTGGTTCAAATTGATTTTGATTCGGTGATTTTTGTTTCATTGATTTTCCTTCACTGAATTTTTTTCAAATTGATTTTCGCTTCGGTGATTTTCTTTCGGTGATTTTCGTTTGGTGATTTTCCTTCAGTGATTTTCTGTCGATATAAGTGGAGACATTAGTCAAGTGTTTTGGGCATAGTTAGAGGCGAATCTCATTTTTGATCTTCATGAGAGTTGTATATCTAGATGTACAAATGCATGAGTTAATGAAAACAGATTACATCGTCATTTTTTGTTCATGATGTCCTTTTAAATACATCTTTATGTCTTCGTCTCACTTTTGTATACTAAAATCTCGTATTGTTAACTTCGTCTACTTTTTGAACTCCGTTTATATTTTAAACTTCGTCAACTTTTAAACTCCGTTTATATTTAAGACTTCGCTCTACTTTTTCAATCCATCGATTTTGAACTTCGTCTACTTCTCAATCTACGCGAGAGAAAAAATCTATGCGGAATGACTTTGAAAAGTTTTATTACGATATATATTAAGAGCGAATGGGATGGACGAGCATGCAATCTATCCCATTAAGTTTTATGTCTTAGTTTTTCTTTGCAACTTTTTTCGCTTATGTCTTACTTGATGTGCTTTTCACTTTCAATATCTCACTTTGATCGTTTCACTGTATCGTCTCGCTCGAATTCGGAGGTTATTTGCTTTGCTTTCCATAAATCCGCTTTTCTCACCTCTAATGCGAAGTGTAAAATATAACCGAGTTGAAAAGTAGACGAAGTTTTAATATAACCGAGTTGAAAAGTAGGCGAAGTAGCTCAAGTTATCTGAAAACACCGATCTATCCATTGATCATTTTCTTTGGTGATTTTCGCTTCAATTTGGTTTTCGCTTCATTGATTTTCCTTGGTGATTTTTGCTTCGGTGATTTTTGCTTCGTTGATTTTCGCTCAATTGCTTTTTTGTTTCAATTGATTTTCCTTGGTGATTTTTTTCAATTGGTTTTCGCTTCAAATTGATTTTGTTTGGTGATTTTCGGTTCGGTGATTTTATTTCGGTGATTTTGGTTTGGTGATTTTGATTCGGTGATTTTTGTTTCATTGATTTTCCTTCACTGAATTTTTTTCATTGATTTTCGCTTCGGTGATATCCATCTACCGTCTTTGTCAGTGGAGACTTGGATATGTCAGCCCAAAATATTTTTTTAAAATTAAGCATGATTAGATTGATTAAGTAAGTTAAGTTAGCATTATTTTGGAATTCATGTGGGTAGATGGATGATGTAAGTTTAAGTGAGATTATAGCATGTTGAGAGTGGAGTGGATGACTTGAGAGGTTTAGAAGATAAAGAAATATGTTAGGAATCCAATGCTTCAAGAATCGGGTCATTTGAGCTCTATAGCTCAAGTTATCCTGAAAACACCGATCTATCCACTGATTGTTTTCTTTCAAATTGATTTTTATTTCAGCTGATTTTCGCTTCATTGGTTTTCACTTCAATTGATTTTCTTTCAATTGATTTTTGCTTCAAATTGATTTTTGCTTCAACTAATTTTCGCTTCAATTTTTTTTGTTTGGTGATTTTCCTTGGTGATTTTTGCTTCATTGGTTTTCGCTTGGTGATTTTGTTTCAATTGATTTTGGTTCATTTGATTTTGTTTCAAGTGATTTTGGTTCATTGATTTTGATTCATTGATTTTGTTTGGTGATTTTCCTTCACTGAATTTTTTTCAGGTGATTTTCGCTTCGGTGATATCCATCTACCCACATCTTTCAGTGCGAGACTTGGATATGTCAGCCCAAAATATTTTTTTAAAATTAAGCATGATTAGATTGATTAAGTAAGTTAAGTTAGCATTATTTTGGAATTCATGTGGGTAGATGGATGATGTAAGTTTAAGTGAGATTATAGCATGTTGAGAGTGGAGTGGATGACTTGAGAGGTTTAGAAGATAAAGAAATATGTTAGGAATCCAATGCTTCAAGAATCGGGTCATTTGAGCTCTATAGCTCAAGTTATCCCGAAAACACCGATCTATCCACTTGATTGTTTTCTTTCAAATTGATTTTATTTCACTGATTTTCGCTTCATTGGTTTTCGCTTGGTGATTTTCTTCTTGGTGATTTTGCTTGCAAATTTGATTTTTGCTTCAATTGATTTTCGCTTCAATTGCTTTTTTGTTTCAATTGATTTTCCTTGGTGATTTTTGCTTCATTGGTTTTCGCTTCACTGATTTTGCTTCATTTGGTTTTCTGTTCGGTGATTTTTGTTTCACTGATTTTGATTCTCAATTGATTTTCGGTTCATTGATTTTTGTTTCAATTGATTTTCCTTGACTGAATTTTTTTCACTGATTTTCGCTTCACTGATTTTCTTTCGGTGATTTTCGTTTCATTGATTTTCCTTGGTGATTTTCTGTCGATATAAGTGGAGCGTTAGTCAAGTGTTTTGGGTATAGTTAGAGGTCAATCTCATTTTTCGGTCTTCATGAGAGTTGTATATCTAGATGTACAAATGCATGAGTTAATGAAAACAGATTACATCGTCTGTTTTTGTTCAGGCGTCTCGCTTTTAAATGCATCTTTATGTCTTCGCCTCACTTTTGTATACTCAATTCAGATTGTTAACCGTCTACTTTTGAACTCCGTTTATATTTTAAACTTCGTCAACTTTTTAAATCTGCGGCGATTTTTAACTTCGCCTGCTTTTTCCCTTCTTCGTCTGTTAGAGGTGAGAAAAGCGATTGAAAGCAAAGCAAAGCAAATCACCTCCAATTAAGAAGGCGCGATAGAAGAAGCAAATCACCTCTCAATTAAGAAGCGAGACCATAGAAGTGAAACGATGAAAGCAAGATCTTGAAAAGTTAAAACCCCGTCGCTTTTGATTAGATTCACTCCAGGCTTCGTCTGCTTTTTCTTCAGATAAATCGCTTTTAAATGCATCTTTATGTCTTCGCCTCACTTTTGTATTCTCCGTCGGATTGTTAACTTCATCAACTTTTTCAACTCCGGTTATATTTTAAACTTCGTCTACTTTTTCAACTCCTAAGATATTAAAAACTTCGTCTACTTTTTTCAACTCCGGTTATATTTTACACTTCGTCTGTTAGAGGTGAGAAAAGCGGGCGATGGAAAGCAAAGCAAATAACCTCCAATTGAAGTTTAGACGATACTGGTGAAACGATCAAAGTGAGATATTGAAAAGTGAAAAGCACATCAAGTAAGACATAAAGCGTAAAAGTTGCAAAGAATCAAACTAAGACATAAAACTTAATGGGATAGATTGCAGATACTCGTCCATCCCATTCGCTCTTAATATATATACGTAATAAAACTTTTCAAAGCTGCAGCCTTCAGTAGTTATATGGACAAAGATCGACGATGTATACGCCATATCCAAGTCGCACTATGCCTTCTTTGTTGAACGATCCATTTTCGATTAAAGCGAGATGATTCGTCGTGATAATCGTAAAACTTCATTTTCACAGAGGAGTTCGCTTCGACATGAGAAAATATATGTACAAGGAAAGAGGATGATGGTGGTGAAGTAATGACTTTGCAATTTGTGATAAATCTCCTCATAGCTAAGTCCGGACTACATATACTGCGTTTGGGGCCTTTGTTTTGAAGTCTCGACTCACGCATTCTTTATTCGAGCCATCGTATTACGAGATGGCAACATGAAAATCTCCTCATATCCAAGTCCGTTGTAGCCCTCGAAAACATCTCAGACACACCATAACCTCCGGCGTGCGGTTGGTGAAAACCTTAAACAACCTTATGCTTCAAGACTACGCCTTCTTTGGTGAAGTAGCGACTTTGCAATTATGAAGCTACAATATCGATAAATATCCTCATATCCAAGTCGCACTACAAGAAAAATAGCCAAATACGGAAACTACTGTACAAAAAAAAAAAACCTTATGCTTCTGCACTACGCCTTCTACTGGTGAAGTAGCAGCTTTGCAATTTATGAAGCTACAATATCGATAAATATCCTCATATCCAAGTCGCCAGACTACGGCAAAAATAGCCAAATACTGAAACTCATCAGACAAAAAAAATTCTAAAGAAGATTTACAAGTAACAAAGGACAAAAGCAACATGAAGCAACTCTTTCGACAAAGAACAACAACGGTCACAACACGATAATCGACACTGAGATAAGAGAGGATAAGAAAAACGTTAAGAAGATTTACAACTAACACGAAGCGAAACCTAAGACCAACTGGAAACCGTAACTTGTAAATCTTCTTTACGCAGTTCTCATCTTCTCTTATCTCTGCGAAAGAGTATCAGTGTTCACCAATCAACAGCGACAACAGCTAGGACAACAGGAACAGAGGAAACCACTGATACTCTTTCGACAACAACAGCTACGACAACACGAACGGAGGAAACCACTGATACTCTTTTGACAACAACAAATTGGAGAAAGGTGAGGAACGCAAGGGCGAGAGGAAAACAAAGAGAGAGAAAGGACACAACATGAATGAAGACATATGAACACATATAAGTAAAGTGATAAGGGCACGATTGGGCGATCGTCTGTAGCGGTCGCTGACAAAATATTACAATGTAAGATTGCGTCAAGATTGAAGATTATGTCAAGATTGCGTGTATATCGTGAAGAAACAACATTCAATAAGCGATCTGGATTAAATAAATGGACGAAGAAGGAGATCTGACTGAATATAGGCCGTCAGATTACATGAAAAAGCAGAAAATGTAAATCGCTGGATTAAATGGACGAAGCAGATCTGACTGAATATAGGCCGTCAGATTAAATGAACGAATGGGATGGATTGCATGGTCGTCCATCCCATTCGCTCTTAGTATATATACTAAATAACATATTATAATTCAATTAATTATTTGTTTATTATTATTATTGTTATTATTAATCAGCTCGTGAATTATGAATTTATAATTTTAATGTGTTAAATAGATTGTAATTAAATAATCAATTTATTAAATTACAGTTAATGATTAATAATTACTAGATAAATAAAACTTTATTAAATATTATTTATATATAATTTATTTACCAATTAAATTATAATTGATGTATTAAAATATAATTAGCGATTAATTAGTACATATTAATATTTAGTATAATATTTACAAGTTACATATTTTAAATAATTACTCAAACTCTATGTCAAACAATTAATAATAATTAAAATATAATTTATCTATAAATTAATTATTAATCATTAACTGCTTAGTTTATTCAGGTTATAATTAATAATAATTAATATATAATTAATTAATACATGTATAAATTTATTTATAAATTGATTAGTAATTACTAACTATTTAGTTTATTATTTACCCATTAAATTATAATTAATAGATTGATTACTTATTATTATTAAGTTAATTAAGTATAAATTCACAACCATGACTTAAGTGTCATTGTTACAAAGATAGCCTCTCCACTTCTTAATTTAACATATTTAGAG